>OY987319.1:30522717-30983829 GCA_963920655.1 Geranium rotundifolium
GAGCTGAGCTGAGTTTGAGCTTATATTGTTTTTCGAGCTGAATTTGAGTTTAATTAATTGTTCGAACCCGAGCCAAACACTTTTTACAAGACAAGCCGAGACTTATCAAATTGAGACTCGATTCAGCTTGCTTGAACCACTACATTTGTATGTTGAATTTGAAGGAATATTTTTATGGATTAAAACATTTTTCTTGAAACAAATATCCAATATATTTAGAATTTTGAGAAATTTTAAATTTTAAAATTTAAATCTTAAGTTATGAAATATTATTTAAAATTTATTTATTCTTATTTTAGTAGCATGAGCTAGCCTAGTGGTTTAGGGTATAAATAAAATATGCTCAGCTTGGTACCTGGAAATATCCGTGGCATGCATAAATATTTACATTTATATTATAATTTTTAACCATCCGAAAGATATAAGTAAATTATTTTAAATCAAAATTATTCTAATAATTATTTGTTTAAGCTAATAAGATCCAGCAGCAAGTATAGAATTTCTGCGTATTTGGACAAAGAATAGAATTATTTATAATATGCCCTTTAAAAAATATAACACTAAATATTTATAATTACAAGTGATCTCCAATTTTAGTTGGTTCTTATTTTCTTTAGTCTTGTACCTTTGTTCGAGTTTCTCTTTCCTTCCTCAGAAAAAAAATTCTCTTTTCCCAATAATCTATTTTTTCTGATAAAAGAAAGTTATGCCCTAATATTTCATCTATAGTTTAACTAACCACCTTACATCATTTCAAATCAAAACCAATTTATTTTAAATAGTTTGAACTTTTGGTTATTATTTGAATTAGAACGACCACATAATTAAAATGGGTGACCTCAAAAAAATCGAACCATCTCAATTAGTACCGAAAGTGAAGAGGATGATTTCAGAGTTGCATGTAAATGGAGTCACATGATGTTTGAAGGAGTCCAAAGTGGAATTGATATGAGATTTGACTATTATTAGATTTAGACAGAGAATTGAAAGTAGTGTTTTGTCAACAATACAACACAACACAACACAACACATGATAATTAATCTGATGCTTATGTTTGTGGGCTGTGACGCTCCCACCTTTATTGCCCACCGCACAACCAATCAATATGTATTAAGTGTTCATTTGAATGTATATAAATTATCTACATGAGTATAAGTCTGATCTTTATCCAGTAATAACTAAATATCTAGGTCCTAAAAAACGACATGAGTTAATCAGGCGGACAACACATTAATGTATTTTTTTAATATAAAAATAAATTATATACTATATAAATTTTTTTACATTTAATTAGTTTACAAGTAGAAACCAATTAAGAATAAACTAATAAAACCAAACACGTTTTTAGGTCTAAATATGTAAATTGTAATTTTCAATTAATTTCTTTTTCTTTAAGTAATAGGCCTGCCTAGACCGATTAATCGCCACCTAGTCCATTTTGGTCGATTAATCAGCCACCTAGCCCATTTTGGTCGATTAATCAGCCGCCTAGCCTGTTTTTTGCCCTCCACCATTTTTGAGTGCTCGACTAGTAAAAAACGGCACGACAAAACCCAAATGAGCGCCTAGGCGCTGCCTGGACCGTTTTTTGGAACACTGCTAAATATATTATGAAAAATAACAATTACAGACGGTTTTATTTATTCTATGTGTATTCATAACTAGACAAATTAAACTTATTAATGCATGAATTTAAGAGATAATTGTGTCAAGTGGTAATGAACTCATACTAACATATGTAAGGTTATGAGTTTGAATTTTGGTACATGCATATATATTTACGTGTCAATACACCGACACAAAGGTTTTTTGACGAAGCCATTAATTGACAAAATAAAAAAATTATGTACATCTATGTATAAAATATGTTTGGTTAGGTATACTTACAAATATCCCTAAATTCTACTTCCTAAAACATATTTTTTAAAGGCCATTAGCATTATGAATTTCCTAACAAAACAAGTTGGCAATCTCTAGTTGAAACAGTTGAAGCTAACTTTGTAAATGTTCTACTTTTCAATAATTTTTTTGAGCTACTTTTCTTTCTATATATATATATATATATATATATATAGGTGTTTCTTTTGAGTCTCACATCTGATTCAAAGCATTAATATATTTGGTCCTCCCTCATATTGTTTATATATCATATATCATACGTGTCAATAGAGATGCTAAACATTATCATTATTATATGTGAGTTATGACTAAGAACCAAATTCTTTATTTGTATTGTGGTAGCCATATTTTCTATGATGAAGCAGATGCATTATTTGGAAAGAAGGTACATTAGCAGAGTGTGAACCAAAAAAACATGATAGGATCAAGAGTTATAATTGAAATCTGATTTGAAATAGAAGAAATATTTAGAACTTGATATTGATGTACCTGTTTTTGAAGGAACAGGAAAAATTAATGGGTAATTAATGAAGCTCCTACTACTAATTTCGACTATGGAGTTAGTGATACATACAGTACACATATCTTCACAGAATCGAAGGTGTGTGATGCAAATTCATAGATGAAGAATTTCGAGCTACACGTTGGTTATATATTTGAGAGTGATAGTTTTGACTTGTGATGCGAAATAAAAAGAATAAGATCCGATTTTTCACACGTGTTACATGCCCTCACAAAATTATAGAGTAATATTAGAGAGGTATGTGTTAGGTATCCCAAAACCCACGATGATATTAGGGTTAGGGTTAGTTTAATTCAGTACTTTATAATTATGGAGGCTTAAGCTTAATATTGTAATCATCAATCGAAACAAAGGAAATATATTTTTCACTTCAACATGGTATAACGAGGCATGTTAGCCCTTGTTTTTTTTTTTGCTGCTACAATGTCGCTCTATAGTGTTTTCGTGGTTACAATACATCTACTACGGTGTTGTTGGTGCTATAGTATATTTGGAACAATATTTTTGATGCTACAGTGCACCCTGTTCCAATACTATTATTCAGTGTTCTAAAAAAATGTTAGTTACTAGTCAGGTAGAGAGGGTTGAATCATGTCCTACTACCCTTAAAAGTAAAAGTAAATTCCATGAATTTAAGCGATTCCAAGTTTTTTTGGCACTTGCAAGGGTTGGGCTGTAGCTAGAAGTCTCTATGGAAGAACGAGAGGACTTAGAGCGATTCTTTCGAATCCGGGTGTGAGAAGAAGGATGGCGGTGGGCGATGAGAGGGATGGTTGAGGAACAGAGGCCCTTCATCTCCTACAAAACTTGACCTTTGCTTTTCTAAACAGATTTGCAAGTGAGACTTTCAAATCATCCAAAGAGGTTGAAGAAAGAGAGCCCCACAACCATTGCTGGGTTCAAGGCCACATCAACTAAATTTGAAGAAATAGAGGGCATATATCCACTCTAAATTTGCCATTTTATTGTGGCAGAATCTATTAGAACTTGAAATAAATAAATAAATAAAATATCATTTAATGTTTATAATCACTCAAATGCTATACCGAATCAGATCAGTAAATTGGTACATTCTTGATCGCAAGGAACAAAAGAAGAAACAAACAAATGACAATTCTAAAGATGAGCGTGAACGTACTAGCTCCATGGATCATCCCAGCCGTTGGGTCCTTCTCTATTGATAAAATCGATTATGGTATGAACCACTTCCTGCGTTCTGTTCGAGAGGGAGTGATTTCCATGCTCTATTTCAACTTTCTCAGCACCCCCCATTGCTCTACATAATCTGCACCATGTTTTATAAGGATCATATTAGCAAGATGAACGAGATTCATGAAAGAAAGGTAATTTCTCGACAGCTTTCACTCTCTACCTATCAACCAATGCTTTCTTGTCGACGTATTCTGGTACATATTCATCAGCCATGGAAAATATTACCTGCACCGATGCACCAAGCCAGGAAATCATTTGTCAAGCTGATATAAATAGGATCCCATCTATATCTCTATTCGTGTATCATAACCCTCACCTAGATAGTGGGACATAAGCCATACTTTGTTAGTGAAGCCTTGGTTGAAGATCAAGATGGATCGGGATCCTACTAAGATGAAGTCATTTAGTCCTACTTATGATTACTATACAGGGTGATGCGGACAGGTTTTTGGAATTGAGAAGAAGATCCACTTCAGTCCATATCACAGGAGGGTTACCTAATTTTCTTTATATTGTGTCGGTATCAGATTGTTTCTAATTCCTAATACCGATCAACTTGTAATACTCCCAACAAAGTGATCTCTAGTGTTTGTTTTTCTATTACTCCATCCCTCCCACTATTTGTAAAAATTAAGCATTCAAACTTCCATGCTTAACTTTCCCACCGTTTACCCCCATATTTTCCTGTATGTCCATTACTCACCATAGTTAATTCATGCTTAATCAACTAAAATGGAAAGTGGAGACTTATTTTGGGAGATCTGGTTCAGAAAAGTTAAGTATTTATATTGGGGCGGAGGGAGTGTAAAACTTCATAAATATCAAACGAGTCCATTAGGGACAAACTAATCTCTTTAATCGACTCATAGGGTTATCTGCCACCCAATGTCTAAATTTGTAAATAAAGAGTAGTTCTTTAGCAATATTGTTCAACATATCAGCCTTCACACTGAGGTGAATCCATGTTATTCATGGATTCATACTAAATCAACTAACTCTTAGCTGATCAGTGCCTAGTTTTGATTCATCAGTTAATATTGAATCAAGAAGAATATGAGAATCTTTGAATGTTAGAATGTAAAGCATTATCATTAAACTAACAACAATGCATTTGCGTACCTGGCAAGGCGTGTTGGACATGTGCCCAAGTGATGTTTTCAGCTGGTCATCACTAAGGTCAGAACTGAACAAGTCATCGTCTCCCATGTATGCACAAAGGGAGTGATACCTGCAAAAACAAATGGTGTTTTAGCAACATATATGTATGGAGAAAATGACTAAATGTAACAGCGAGTTCCTTAGATACTAAGATTACATGAATTCAAGAATAAAAGACCGGACACTTAAATGTAGCATACAAATACTGAATGATATCTCTCAACTTTGCAATTACTTTGATACTCACCAACTCTACATTTCATAATGCAGGAGATAACTACAATTATTCCATCATACACAATTCAGACGTGTGGGGGATGGAAATCACATTATTTTTTCCAATTTAGCTTCAGTTTTACAATGGGAATAAAAATAGGGTGATATGAGAAAAGGGGAATGGGCTAGGATCTTAACAACTTTCCTTCTCCTCTAGTTTACACACAAAGGAAGGGGTGATTCTCATTCCCGTTTCCACACAAAGTTATCCAAACATAGCTTTATCTATTACATCCAAAGTCTTTTCAAATACTGATTTAAAATATTTATAAGATATTTTTTCCAGACAAATCACTCATAAAGATAAAAACGTCAAATGTACAATTGTTCTGGAAGAATTTCCATTGATTTTAGCTAAAGCATATGAAAGCAAAGTTCTGAAAAACAAATTAATAAAAAGGACAAATACAAAATAATGCCAATATTATTAATCCCACCTGACCAACCCTGTATAAAGACCGGGCATAAAAACAAGCCAGTTACGATTCCAGTCACTCTGTTTCACATTAGAGAATGAATATGTAACAGCCACACCTAAGTAGAGAGTTGAGACTGTTGTGTCTACCTATAAGCAGTTATTGGGGCACATGGATCTGCTTCCCTAGGCATAATCTCTGATGCTCGGCCTTCCTTTATCATGGATGATGCCAAGTCAATCAGAGTAGCTGTTTCAGGAAGTGTTGCTCGATATTCTCGATCACTAACTGGAGCCTGAAGATTCAAATGGGCACAATGAACAATTATGCAACTAACTTTATAGTATGCAGAAAAACAGATTCAAATACAATTTGCTTGCAAAAGCTCCAGCTACCCTTACATTATCAGAATTAAACTGAAAAAACTCTCATACTAGGTAACATACTATCAGTCACCCACATTAGCATCAAGCGTACATGAATTGCTTGATTAGAAGAGCAGTAACTAGCCAAACTGTGCAGAACATAGTTTCAAAAGAAACGTAAACAATAATAAGATACTATTACATTGTGATGTCTGCATGAAAACTAGTAAACCCGACTCCTTGATAAAAGCTTATGTTATTAGGTGGAGGGTTCAACTAGTACATCAAGTGGTCAGTTCATACTTTCAAAGTGGGACACTTGAACACTCTCCTCAGGGGCAGGCTGGACAAGGTGACCAGTAAATATATAGCCAGCAAAAGGGGACTGTGACAAACTAATAGTACAAGGCAACTATTGAATGATACATGGCTTGAGAGTTGAGATCAATGAGAAAATTATTGGCTCTATATATAGGACATATTCTTTGAGGGATTCTAGTATTATGCTGGATTGAGGGAGGGACCGTTCTCTGTTAAACTAGATTGACAAATTCCGGAAAATGCTAGAAATAGGTTTCCTGTCGGATTTTCCATGAAACTGGAGGGAGCTCCATCCCATCACCGTGCATCCCCACAAGGCGATGACTATTCGAAGAATGATCATAATTAGTTTATCCTATCTGACAGACATATTTCTTATGAGGCTACCCAAGAAGAATCCATTATTATAACTTGAGGTTTCCTTAATATAATGGTTATACCGTAATAGAGCAAACACAGAAGATCCAATTCCATAGCTTATGTGAATCTTGTTGATAATAAAGATGCCCCACTCGTCCAGTATAAAGTCACAACCACAGAAACATCGAGCTCGGATGGGGAAACAGACTCCGAGGAGCAGGAAGATGTGAACGAGGCTGATTCCAATAATGGAAACGAATCATATGACAATAATTCTGATTTAGCTAAGGGCACTAACTCAGATGAGGAGGTTGACTTTCTACCAGAACCTAGTGAGCGACCATGCTGAAAAGAGCTCTGCAGCTCCGGTGATCTCTGATCAGCAGGTTCAACAAAACCCTCCACTCATAGAGACACAACCAACCACAGCAATAACCTCCAATTCAGCGCCTCCTAATCCCACAACCTTGGGTATTCGTAATCTGAATAGCAACCTGCCTCCCTTAGGACCGTCTGGAACGAAAATTAAGAAATCAGTCAGAGCCAAACATGCAAGCCCAACCTCCTCAGTGGAGTCGAAGCTTCAGGCTCAACAAACCTGGGCATACTGCAAGTCTCTTGGTTTCAAAGTCAAGGATAACGAGGAGGATATTATCTCACACATCGAGCAAATAAACTCAGACCTCAGCTTTGTTATTGATTCTAGTGAGCGTAGACTTGATGCTCGACACGAGGGTCATCTCTTGGTATGCTAGAAGACTCTCTTCTACCCAAAAGCATCGTGATGTTGCCACCCTCCTCTCCCATCATCGTCCATCGATCTTCCTATTTCAAGAAATTAAATGTGAAGAGTTTTCACGCGTCCAATTCAGAGCTTGCGGCTTCTCACGAGATTGAAATTTTTCTTCATTCCCTCTATTAGGAACTCTAGGGGATCACACTCGACCTGTATTCTCCATGACTAGCACTTCATCCATCAACATTCCAATCTTTATCTCAAGTATGCATCAACCACCGGTGTTCATTGCACTTTTTTGAGTGTATCCTTGCTCTATGTCTGGCAGGATGCAACTCTGGACAGCCCAACACCGATCAACCCATGCTTTGGCTAACAATTTCAACGTAGTATGTGATATTTCAGGGCGCTCAACTTGATCTCAATTTGAATTGGACATCCTAGCTTTTACCAGGTGCATCAATGATCCAGGCTTACTCAATCTCCCCTTATCCGGTTGTAAATTCACTTGGTACGGCTCGGGTTCAAGATCAAGCCACCTTGACCGTTTCCTACTCTTTCCAGTCATGTTCGATCTTGTTGTAAACTCATTGTTGACAACAATAGACAAGACTATTGCCCAGTCCTGCTTAGTTCCTCTTTGAAAAATTGGGGCCGCGACTGTTTAAATTCATCAATGCGTGGTTTGAGGATCCATATTTCTTATCTTTCATTGCAGAGACTTGGAACAATGTTCAGAGCAGGCCTCAACTATGATACATGTTTGGAATCAGTCACCGCTTACGGTTTTCTCTTATTTTATTTTAAGGGTTGGCACTCTTTGGATTTTGGGTAGTTTGTTTTTAGTTTTCTCCTCTTTCCCTTTATTGTATTATTGTTCTACTATTGCAATAATATTCCGAAACTTATCCAAAAAAAAAGAGCCCACAGTGGTTGACTTAAAATGCAAATGGTGAGACCATAGATATAATATACTGATTTCATCTTCTAGAATTACTATATTCAAAAGAAGCCGTAGCTCCAGGGTGTATCCTATCGTTAATAGCAAGTTATATTCCAACAAAATATATTTTAGCTAGATTAGACAAGTAAGCTGTTTTAGGATCTCATAACAGATAATCATACAATGAGAAAAGGTACAACCGTACAAGCATTACAAGGATAATGTTAGGTTTTAGTTTCACCGTGCTATATGTATATATGGCATCTATTACACTAACACTTTGAAAAGAGGAGAGCAAATATGTCAATACCTGCAAAATGGCACAGCGAACTGCTCGAGAGCAAGCAGCATTTGTCCGCATGTAATGAACAATAACCTAGGAACATACACATGCATGTGAGGAGAAAAATTTACCACCAAGCTTCTTGTTTATGATTAGCTCTCAGAAGAGTAGTGTAGCACTAACCTGACAACCAGTACTATGCCCAAGTAATACCACACCCTCAGAATCTTCTTTGTTGATTAAGTAACTAACCAGCTGATCAAGTTCCAGGGCATCCTACCATAAACATGGTGCAAAGACAATTTTAATGATTAAATAACTAAAATAAAGTCCATAGTTCTGCGTAGTATGTAATGAACATCACAAGGCAAGATTACATAAATTAAAATATGTTATGATTTATGACAACATTTTCAAGAGAATATCATTCAACAGTATCCACTAGAGCAGGATTGGAGCTTTACTGAATTCTAAATAAAACAGAGCAGCCCAACTGTTTAATAGGAAATAATGAAACAGCTTCAGTTTGTCGAAACACGAGAACAAAACATTAATAAAATTCTACATGAAAAAGATAGTTACTTGTTTGAGGCTGGAAGTGCCATATCCAGAATACGAAGATGACAGTAGTGGTTGAACAAGGGACCATTTCTCATTCTCCAAGGAAATTGCCAGAGGCTCTAAGTATCTTTAAACCACACAAAAAGAGAACTTTGTCAGGAATTGCATCAATATTCTTAACAACAAACTCTTATCACAGAAAAAGCTTGTTAATTTAGCAAAAACTTTCAAGATCTTTTACTCATAAAGAAAGTTAATAGTCAATAACAAAAAAGAACCATATGGGAATCACATTGAGTTTCTCTGAAGGTAAAAAATAATAACAATAATAAAACTTAATTTCAACACTGGGATAAGGGAAACATACAACTTATATTGAGTATTTGAAACAAGTAGTACAATATACTTACTCGGTTGCTATCAAACCATCCGTCAATCCACCAAGAAATATGACGTGCTGTTTGTAATCACCTGTTCTAAATGCAACCTGTGAAAGAAACAAAACCCCCATATGATCCCTCAATTGTGTACGAATGGAACCAAACTGTGTTAAATTGACTACTCTGATAGACCCCAATAAAGTACATACATCACTGATTTATGAACACTACCACTGCACAATCTTCTCCATTTGGCACTTTCAGAATGTTGTGAAAAAATTACTCCACAAAATTGCAAACCTACCAAAATTCTTTCAAGGTTGGATATTTGTGAAACATTTTCATCAATTTTTCTTATGCAATTTTCTAGGCTTGTGGAGCAACACTGCTGAATTCAAATCAGCAGAGAACCAATAACAATGCACTGCTCATATTATCTATCAGATATCCACAATAAAGCAACATCCAAACAACACCTAGAATCACACAAATTCAAGATAAAGAGCAAAAAATCGCCCAAATCGACGGACCTGAGCAGGCTTGGGACCGTACTTAAAGAGAACGCCCCGGAAATGGTTCTTCTTAACGACGGGACACTTATCGGCGCTGCCGCCGGAGATTCCGGCGGATTTTACGGAGGCGGAGGACTTATCGGGGCGGCCGCCGCCAACAATGCCGGAGAACCAGGAGGTCGGTGCCGGCGGCGATTGAGAAGACGAAGACGGTTTCATCTCCGGCTTCAGAGGGTCCGATCCAACGACATCGTTTCGCGAATTCTGGGTTTGGTCTGAGATAGATGGATCAAGAGAAAGCT
This sequence comes from Geranium rotundifolium, assembly GCA_963920655.1. NCBI lineage: Eukaryota > Viridiplantae > Streptophyta > Magnoliopsida > Geraniales > Geraniaceae > Geranium > Geranium rotundifolium. The sequence continues at coordinate 30,532,966 of OY987319.1, forward strand.
CAGCGACCGAGTTTGTAGAGTTTTGGTCGCCGAAGCGAAGATCCTAGTCGTTGTAATTGTTGCGATCCACACTTCTCCCACGCGCACCTCTAAGCGCGTGTGTGTACAATACGAACAAACTTAAAGTGGGCCTAGGCCCATTCACAAAAGCCCAACCAAGCTCCATTTATCACATTTAACTGGAAATTCCCTTCCTCTCCGTTTGTTTCTCAGGAAAATTAATTCCCGCTCAACTGTGAAACCTAGAAATCAAGTAAATGAGCTTCCAAGACCAAGTGAGAGAGTGTTTCGATTCGGGAATTGATTTTGTGGAACAATGTTGTGTCATCGACCCGCTTTAGAGTGGGGCAGAGTTTACCAGTTACAGTGAAGCATCAAGTATATGGATGGTTCTAGTACACCAGAAATGAGTAATTTTCTCTCTCGCTTTTGACTTTTCTTTGTATCCAAACGCATGACAGAAAATAGGGAAATTATATTCCAGGAAAAGACTTGTACATCAATTCAACTCTTTTATTCTTTTTATGTTTTTTCCCTTCTGACCCACAATATTAAATCTCAGTTGTCATTTGTGACTATAATAGTTGAATTAATTAAATTAATCATCAAGCCAGGCAGAGTTCGACACAAGTTCTGGTTATTTACAATAGTTGGTGAAGTTTGAGTCTATGCAGAAACAATTTCAACCCTCAGTTTCACCTGTGGTCAGAACTGACTTATTCAACTTGTTTGAAATCATTTATTGTTTCTAAAAACTGAAATATCCAACATAGTAAGAATAGTTCCTTAGGGTCTGAACAGATCGATCGTGTTGGTGAAGATAGTTTCAATGGTATTGTCCACAATCATAAATTTACCAAGAAGCACTGATCGACCATTTATGGCACTCAAAAAGGGTATGTATCTAGCTGTTGTTATTATCTTCTTGTCTACTTCATGTATTCAGTTTATCGCTGCTATAAACACCATTACATCTGACCAACCTATTAGAGACTCTGAAGTTATCAGCTCCGATGCTAAAACCTTCAGTCTGGGATTCTTCAGTCCTGAAGGTTCTACTTTTCGTTATGTTGGGATCTGGTATAACAAGCCAGTTAGAGATGTTATTTGGGTAGTTAACAGGGATAAACCCCTCAAAGATTCTTCCGGGGTCATGACGGTATCAGATGCTGGCAATCTTGTGATATTGAATGGAATGAATGAGATTATGTGGTCATCAGACGTGTCCAGGCCGCGACCAAATTCAACTGCTCACCTTTTAGATTCGGGAAACCTCATATTGCAAGATAATGCAACCGGACTGACGATATGGGAGAGTTTTCAAGATCCCTCTGGTTCATTTTTGCCGAATATGAAACTTAGTACTGATGCCACTACGGGGGAGAAGCAGCTGATAAGGTCCTGGAAAAGCCCTTCTGATCCATCTGTAGGAAGTTTTTCTTTGGGTATTGAACATCCAAATATACCTGAAGTCTTCATTTGGAATGGCACTAAACCATATTGGCGGTCAGGTCCATGGAATCGTAGGATTTTCATTGGAATACCGGACATGGGTGACTTGTATCTTGATTGGTTCAATGTCGTGGATGATAAACAAGGAACTGTCTCTATGTCTTATACAGTTGGCAATAAGTCCGAGCAGTATTCTTTATCCTTAGATTCCGAAGGGCAATTGATTCAGAAATACTGGGAAGATGGAATGGAAGATTGGGATCTAGTATGGTCCTCTAAAAAATCTGATTGCGATGTTTACGGGAAGTGCATGGAATTCGGGATATGTAATCCACAAAATTCACAGATTTGTAGCTGTTTGAGAGGGTTTCAGCCAAAGAACATTGCAGAGTGGAAAGCAGGAAACTGGAGCAGTGGCTGTATCAGGAGGACACCTCTGCAGTGTGAAAATGATATGTTTCTACATCTTAAGATGATAAAAGTGCCAGACTTTGCTGAACGGTCAGATACTTTTGATGAAGGCCAATGCAGAAACCAGTGCTTGAACAACTGCTCATGCATTGCTTATGCATATGATACAGGCCTTAGCTGTTTGTTATGGGGTACAAATTTAATTGACATACAGCAGTTCTCAGATGGTGGAGTAGATCTTTACATTCGCGTGGCACATTCAGAACTCGGTACATATATTGTTTTTGCTTTCATTGCTCTATTATTATTTCATAGGGGGATACAAATGAAATTTTCGCTTCAATTTATCTATCTTACAAGATTAAATCTTCAATTTCAGTCCCGTAATTGCTTAGGTTCTGTGTTACAATTCAACTTAACTTTCTTGGTGAAGTCATTTCCTGAATAGTCTTCTGGTTATCTTCAATAGCTTCTTAACTAAATTTATAATTATTCTTATTGTTAACCTACGATTAATTGTATGTTATGTTTCTTAATTGAAGTATCTATATTACTAGGCTTAGATTAGTTATTACCTCCTTCCTTCAGTACATTTGATTAATTATTGGTATATTTTATTTGTATGGTAATAGTTTGAGCATTTAGTATGTAAACAGAAATTACTAGTTCAAGATTGAATATTTGACTGGCTACTCTATTTACAGATAAAGGAAATGGCAAGAATACAGCTATCATCATTGCAGTCATAATCTGTGCAGCTGTTAGTGTAGGCTGTGCATATTTTGCTTGGAGATGGATGGCTAAAAGAAGAGGTAATATGTCTATAAGCTGTATCTCTTGTGGACTAGTAAATACGTACGTAGATAATAATATCTAAATCAGTAGTGCAAGGAAGGAGCAAGGAGATAATGATGGTCAGCAGTGGGGAAGGAACTCTAGAGCTTTCAGATGAATACATGCTGGGAGGCAACATGGGCAGGCTTAATCGGGACTTGCAAATATTCAGATTCGACGAATTAGAAGCTGCAACAAATTATTTTGGTAATAAGCTTGGGGAAGGTGGTTTCGGTCCGGTATATAAGGTATAATGAATCTGTTTATGCTATGGCCACAATTCAATTATTTGCAAATTTGCCGATGGCCTTTCAATCTTCCATGTTTGTTTTCAAGGGAACGTGGCAAGATGGACAGGAAATAGCAGTGAAACGACTTTTGAAGTCTTCTGGACAAGGTGTAGAGGAATTTATGACGGAAGTGGAAGTGATCTCAAAACTTCAGCATCGGAATCTTGTTAGGCTGCTTGGCTGCTGCATCGAAGGAGACGAAAAGATGTTGATATATGAATGCATGCCAAATGGAAGTTTGGACAAAATCCTTTTTGGTGAGATCAGTCGTATGCCTTGAATCTTTGTAGAATTGATATGCTATGCTCTGCACATTTCATACTATATGTCTTTGATTGTTTGTTTCTTAACTTTGCTATATCATTTTGATGTGCTATAGATGCTCGCAAACGTGAAACACTAGATTGGAGAAAACGGTTTGTCATCATCGAAGGAGTTGGTCGAGGTCTCCTTTACCTTCATAGGGATTCTAGGTTGAGAATTATTCATAGAGATATAAAGGCAAGTAACATTTTGCTAGATGAACAACTCCACCCCAAGATTTCAGATTTTGGCACGGCCAGGATTTTCAGTGGAAATCAAGACAAAGTCAATACCAACAGAGTTGTAGGAACATAGTAAGTAGCAGCAGATTTGCTAAAATAAAAACATACACGTTTATTTATAAGATTATAACATTTTTGTCTGCGTTATAATGATACAGTGGGTACATGTCTCCTGAATATGCCATGGATGGACTATTCTCAGAGAAATCAGACGTGTTCAGTTTTGGCGTATTGTTGCTAGAGATTGTTAGTGGGAGAAGAAACAATAGTTTCTACGAAGAGGAACGATGTTCGAGTCTCGTAGGATTAGTAAGTATACCAAACTCCTTTACATGGATTAGACATGTATCATTTGCAGATGTCCAATAAGCTAAACTTATGTTATGAATGGTTTCAGGCATGGAAACTGTGGAATGAAGACAACATTGTTGCCTTTGTGGATCCGATGATACGTAATCATGAGTTTGTGAAAGATTTTAAGAGATGCTTACATGTAGGTCTTCTGTGTGTCCAAGAATTGGCGCAGGACAGGCCATCTGTTTCAACAGCAGTTTCAATGCTTAATAGTGAAATTGCAGATCTTCCCACTCCAAAGCAGCCTGGATTCACTCAGCAGCACACCCAAAACAAATGCTCTATTGTGAGAGTCACAGTATCAACTATTCAAGGCAGATAGTACCACTACACAAGGTGCTGAACTATTTATTTATTATTATTTTGTTGCATATATTATTGATATGGTAAATGTTATCATAAATTCCTTATGTCTTAGGGCTGGGTGTATTTAAAATGTATGATACAATTTCATTTGAAATTTAGTTTCTCGAGTTCTAGTGGATTACTCATTACTGATTACTATTTGGGAATTGGTGTGCTATGCCTATATTTGCTGGAAGGAAAAGAACTGTAACAATTTGAGAATTGGATAATAATATTTTATAATTATTATATAGAGATATTTCTTGCCAAAAAAGAGCAACTTTTATTAAAACGAAAGATCTGACAAAGCTAGTTTGGTTATTCACGCATAGTTCAAGTCGGGCTCCTTCGTCTCTTTATCGATTTTGCTTCAAAGAAATTCTTAATTTATAACATGTCATAGGACCTCTTTCAAAATAAGTTGTCATTTATTAAGTTATTTATAAAAGGACGTCACCATCCAACATACAATTAAGTTGGTTTAACTATTTCTTTTATCTGGACAAAGGGCAATAATTGGAGTACAGTGGAGATCGTGAGGGATTGTTTGCAGGTGGTGAACCACGTTCATAATAAGAAACACATGACAAACATGTTTGGGGGCATCATTTATGATTGCAGCCGTTTACTCTCGGCTCCGGGGTTTATTATCGTATGCTCGTAAATCTTGTAATAAGGCGACTTGCGAATTGGTCGAGTTTGCATTAACTAACAGTAGCTGAGACTATGGTGAGGGGTCTGTCCCACCATCTGTGGCTTCAGCTATCCGACTTGATGCCAGGTTAGTTTCTACCTATTAAATAAAATTCGTTTTTCCTTAAAAAAAAAACTATTTCTTTTACCTTTTGTTTATTTGACAGTCTACTGTGAGCCGTTTAATATTTAATTAAGGGAAAATGACACTTTTCTGCACCTAAATATACACTTTTGACACTTTCATACACTACTTTTTTTTCTTCAGTAACATGATTTCATTTTGGGACAACTAGTCATTTATTTACCAAAAATGACATTGAATTTTGGTTCAGTTCATGGGTATTTGGTTCAATTATAGATATTTTGGTTTAATTCATTGGTATTTTGGGAAAATGGTCCGGAAGTACCCTGAATTTTGGTTCAATTCATGGGTATTTTGGAATTATTGTCCTAAAATGAAATTCAGAGTACTGAAAAAAAGAAAAAAATGATAGGGTATGAAAGTATCAAAAGTGTATATTTAGGTGCACAAAAGTATCATTTTCCTTTTAATTAATTATATATTTTTATTGATATTTAATTAATTACTATTTAATAAATATTTATATTGAGATTAGTTGAGTCGAATCAAGTCGAGCCGATCTCGAGCTAGATCATTTAGTATTTAATTAATTATATAATTTTTATTTAGTTTTAAATTTTAATGAATATTTTTATAGGGTAATCTCTCATACCTACAACTGATTATAATTTTAATCTGAAATACAGCTAACTATAATTTTACTTCAGAGAATTTTTTTTCTCACAAAACTACTCTCGGTTATTTGTCAATTTTAAGTGTGAAACGATCAAATTACTCCTATTTGTCTTTCAAATTTATAAATTAATGTGAGTGTCACCCATTAGTTTACATCACTAAAAAAACATACAATATACCGTTCTTCATATTTATTTGTTTTTAAATAAAATATATTATCTTAAAATTGTAAATAGGTCTCATCTGTGATAAGCGAATTATATGATAAAATGGAACCAAAACAATTTAAATATGACCAATAATAAATTGCATATCTAATTAAGTAACATGAGTAATATTATAAAAAATATACAATAGATTATATAATTTCACATAACTCATATGACACAACTTGACTTAGGTGGTATATTAATTTTTCTTAAAGATTGAGGCAAAAGTTTGACCCTCACGTGTACACATGATATCTACAGCGGCAGCTGTTTTTTGAAACTTGACTTTCTACTATAACTTCTTACAGTAAAATGGAGGCAGTTACTATATGCGGTGACACTTGTCTTTCCATCTGATTCCAAATCTACTTTTATAAATAATTTGATTATTAACTGATTTTCTTAAATAATTTAATAAATAACATTTGTTTTGAAAAAATTCTACATGTTATAAGTTCAAAAGTCACGAGTTTGAGACAGATAGTAGCTTCGTCTCCGTTGTCTACTATGAATCAAAATGATGACGTTGTACAAGTAAGAGCGATACTCTGGAGGCCCTATGATTTCATAATTATATTATTTAATAAGATATGTTTGCGTATATATAGAATGAAGTTGGTGTGCATTTAGAATAAAGGGGTATGACAGTTGACTACAGTCAACTATGTCGCGTTTCAAATTTAATACCCCAACTTTCAGATTTTCATTTGGGATACCCAAAGATTAAATAAGCGACACTTAGCCCAACTTCTGTTAAATCTAACTGATTTGGTCTGTCAAAAAGTCTAAAATGCCCTCAATGGTTTTGGTCTGATAAACCAGTTATTGGTTCAATTGATATGATTATGAAATGACTATTTTGCCCCTGATTGAATACTCAATTTAACTAATTAGTTGAGGGCAAATCTGACTTTTCACTTACCAAAATAATAGTTATAATTTTTTAATAATTAAATAAATATATATATATATATATATATATATATATATATATATTATATATATATATATATTATTATTATTATTAATTGATTATTAATCATTAATTATATTATTAATCATCATTAATTAAACCTAAACTTAATTAAACCTAACCTAATTAACCCCTAAACCTAATTAAGCTCTATCTCCTCAGCCTCTTCACCAGCGGTCGCAACGGAGGGTCGGGGTCGCAGCGGAGGGTCGGCGCGAGGTCGGGGTCGACGAGGAGGCGGAGGGTCGGGCTCGCAGTGGTGGGGGTCGGGAGCTTCGGCGATGGCGGAGGCTGGGCGGAAGGAGGTGGGCGGGGGTTGAGGAGGGTCAGGGAGGAGGCGGCGGTCGGATGGAGCTCGAGCTCCATCTGCTCGACCCAGCTCCGACCTCCCCTCCGACCTCCGCCGACCCTCCGCCTCCTCCCCGACCAGCCTAGCCCGGCAACGACCCAGACCAGCAAGGCAGACGAGGATGCGAAGAGGTCTGCGCCTCGACCTCGTCTGCGCCTCGCCTCGCCTCTAAGAAATCCCGATGCGAAGAGGTCTCCCCGACCAGTTGCTCCCCGCCGGTGCTCATCGCTGCCTCCTCCGTCGAGATGCCAATCTGAGGTGGGGGAGATGATTCGACGCCGTGAGAAGCGGAAGGGCCGTCGGAGAGTGTTCGGCCCCGACCCTCTCCGCCTCGATCTGCTGGGTCGACGAGGACGCTTCTCCGCCGAGACGGGGTTGGTCGGCAATGCGGCCAGAGACGTGGGGCTGCCGGGGACGGGGAGGTTGAAGAAGGGTTAATTAATTTAATTAATTGGGGTTTAATTAATTTAATTATTAATTAATGATATTATTATATAATTAAGAATATATATATATATATATATATATAATTATTAAAGAATTATAATTATTATATTTGTAATTGAAAAGTCAATTTTGCCCTAAATGCATTAATTAAATTGGGTATTCAATTAGGGGTAAAATGGTCATTTCATAATCATATTAATTGAACCAACCAGACCAGTTTGACAGACCAAAATGATTGAGGGCATTTAGACTTTTTGACAGATCAAATCAGTTAGATTTAACAGAAGTTGGGCTAAGTGTCGCTTATTTAATCTTTGGGTATCCCAAATGAAAATCTGAAAGTTGGGGTATTAAATTTGAAACGCGACATAGTTGGCTGTAGTCAACTGTCATTACCCCTAGAATAAAAATGGTGTGCGTTTAGAATGCAATTGATCACACACTCAAACAAATTAAATTTTTTTATTTTAGCAGTGATTGTCTTTATTCGGATTCAACACTTGCTCATCGTTGAACCAACGCCATCTCATCTTCTGCTTAATTTCTTTGTCATCTCCTCTCAGGAAACACAATCCATCCCAATCAGTGTTATGAAACTCGTCGGAACTTGGCCGGAATCCGGTATTTTGTGCCTCACTGAGACGAGTTCTTCAAAACTCGCTGGAACTCGGTCAAAGTTTGGTCAACGCAGTCGAGACAGCCGCCAAGGCGGCAATGAGGCCCTGGAAACCACCGAACCGAGCCGCCGTTTTCCCAAATCGGGAAAGGTTAGGCGTATGAGCCGCCGATCTCGCCGGAGCAGTGTTGCAGAATACGGCCGAGACGTCGACGAGGAGCCGGAAACCACCGAAACGATTCAATGGCGGACTGACCAGGAGGGCTGCCAATCTCGCCGGAGAGTTGGGGACGCGCTGGACTACGATTCGATGTGAAGAAGAGTGACGGCGGAGAGATTGAGAGAACCAACAAAACTACACTATTTTATTATTAGGTTATTTTTGGGCTTGGACAAGTTTAACTATTGGGCTTCTCTATTTAGACTTGGACCAATAATATATATATATATATATATATATATATATATATATATATATATATATATATATATATATTGGGCTTCTCTATTGGGCTTCTCTCTCTATATATATATATATATATACAAAAATAGTATAAAAATGCTATCTTAATACTTATTTATATTAAATAAAATTTTTAAAGTATGAAAATGATTATATATAATTAATTTTGTCTATAATAAATATTATATATGAATATATAGATATGAAATTATTATTTTTAATTCAAAACGAGTTTTGCCGAGTTTTGTTCGAGTTCCGAGTTCTTCTTATTTTTCGCTGAGTCGAGTTTTGTCCGAGTTCCGAGTTTCACAACCATGATCCCAATCAGATATTTCAACAAAAAGGGATTATCTTTTTTCTTTCGGTTTGAAACGGTCAATGTAGTAATGTTTAATACCTTTATCGTATTAAACAATGTTGAAAATATGATCACACAAATCTTATTTTGTTGTGCCTAATTTGTTCTCATCCAAAGCCGATATAATTTTTATTCATACAAATATACACATTGGCTTACAAAAATTAAATGAATTATATTTAATTTAATTAAATGTATTATAATTTATTTAATTTTGGAAGTATGAAGTATAAAATAGCATTATTTGTTTTGGATGGAGCTTCAATGCCGAATCATTGAAAAAACTAAAGTATAGAAAAGAAATTTTAGTGATAAAATTTTGGATGACAAAATAAAATAACATTTTAAAAACCATTTAATAAAATAAGTAAATTAAATGAAATCAAAACTCTATCCTAAAATAATAAGGAATAAATAAATCACTCACATACCAAAATATGTAGATATAAAAAGTCAATATTAGATCTAAGGTTTTTCAAAAGAACTTGAATCTATGAACTTAAGTTCTAGCAGTTTATAAAAGAATGTGAAATTTTACGAAATTTGGTTAAAAGAAAATTCGTAAGTCTAAAAATAAGTCAAAACGACCTCAAATGTGAGAATTCAATCGATCAGTTGAAAGTCAAACTGAATTGAATTCTATTAATTTAGATTCAATTTTAATTTATTTATAATTGAACCATTTCAATTTTAAGTTGACTCGATTCAAAATCAAAATATGAACAACCCTTAGTTAGATATGAGTAAATGAAATAGAATGAAAAAAATTATTTTATATTCTAATAGTAATTAACTTTCATTATATGCATCTTTTCTTTATATTGTATATTATAATGTGTTTGTTTTTTTTTAAATCATTATAACGTTTTTGTTAGAAAATAAACTTTACAATAATAATAGTCAGCATAGGTATCATTTACCAAATCACAGCTGAAAGGCATTAACAAACAAAGTGTAATATATAACTAAAACAAAATATGCACATAATAAGAGTTAATTATTGCTTGAATATGAAAGAATTTTGCTATTTCAATTTTGCTGAGTGCTCTTCAAAGTCGATATGTGTGTGCATTATACATAAGAGTAATTACAATTTAGTACATCCGTGAAACCTCATTTCAGAATCAGTACCTTAAGTTTGATTTTTTTTTCTCGATCCCCCAAGTTTAAAACGTTAACACTTAAATCAAAATTTTGTTAAATGTAACACAATATTGTTAATATTTTTATAATACCCAAAATGTCTTTGGTATAATTTATGTATAATATAATTATTTTATAAATGTGAAATTATCTTTTTACCCTCATTTGCTTAACAAACTTAACTTAGGTACAAGGGTAAATTAGTATTTCCGAACAACAAATTAAAAATAAAAATAAATGTAAGTGAAATGACTATTATGCCCCTTCTTCAACCTCCTATCTCTCATTCTCTCTCTCGTTCACCAAATCAAACCATTTTTATCAATTTCAATCAAAATCTCAATTCACAACTTCAATCAAAATCAAACATTTTTATTAGAAGAAATTTGATTTCAATCAATTTTCCAAATTTGTTCAAACCAACATTTTTGTACATATTTCTCAAAACCATGTTATGTGAACTCAACCATCAAATAAAAATCAAACAACCCTCACATTTACATACGAAAAATCAAACCAAGATTTGGTTCTCCAGACAGTATTTTACAACAATAAACAAAGAATTTCAAGAAATTCTGTTACACAAAAAAATTATTCAATCTCTCGATGTGGAGATTGCTTCAACCCAAATATTTCTTATGGAAGAGCCATTACTGAATCAGAGAAGATTGACAGAGATGTGGGCTCGGTAGATCGAACAAACTTTAGACAATCTGGACCGATAGAGGCCACGGGAGGTTTTCGATCTTCACTGGGACGAAGAAGCTCCATTTGAGGGCTGAGAACAGAGACGGTGGTTGGGGTTGCAGTAGTGGTGTAGCTGGCGGGTGAAGTGGCGACGCCAAGGGTTGTACGATTAACCATTAAATCCCGCACCCGAACGATGGCTCAAACCTCTCCATAATAAAGGTCGATCTGAAGCCCTTCCTATGCGTCGATCTGACTTCTCATACGCGCCGCGGGACTGAGATTTGGCCTGAACGGCCAATAATTCCTGCCACAGCCGGGTCGTCTACCACCGCGACCTCAAGCCCGAGAACCTCCTCCTCGACGACCAAGGCAATCTCAAGGTCACCGATTTTGTCCTCGACACATTTGCTGAGCACGTCGGCATCGAGGAATTTCCTCGGAGGCTTCGCCGAGCCAGAGACTCCCTCGCTGCGTTCTAGATCTCGAATTCAGGCAGTTTCGAGGATCTGGTTATAGATCTGACCAGCGGCGCGGTCCGGAGGAAGATCTCGACCATCGGATATACTGCGACGTCGATTTTTCTGGCAACACAGAGGTAGGCTTCAACGATGGAGGTAGAGGCAAGCTAGGATTCGACGATGGAGTCCGGCGATGGAAACCAGCTTCGACGACTAGGAGCGGCTCCGACAATTGGAAGTGACTCCTCCTTTCAACAACAAACCTCGATTCGGGAGGATTGATGAGGGCTTTGCTTCATCATAGCTAAGAGGGAAGGGAAGGTAGATGGGTGTGATGAGGGCAAAACTGTTCATTTACATTTTTATTTTTATTTTATTTATTTGAAAAGACAATTCTGCCTTTGAACTTTGAGTACAATGTGTATACAATGAGGGTAAAATGGTCATTTCAGTTTTAACGATTAACGAAAATTTATTATGCAGAAGGACAATTTGGACATTTTACAAAGCACATAAGTTAAATCTGACGGAATTTGACTTAAGTGTAACGCATTGAAACTTTGGGGACTGAGAAAAAAATATCAAACTTGGGGGACTAATCCTAGAATGAGGTTTCGGCGGGTGTACTGATATGTAATTACCCCTTAATACATAATATAGATGATTGCAGTTAGTTACATCTATCGAAAATCAATTTTGCACACATGTACACATGACCCATTTTTTAGCTAGCATGTCATATAAAAATCTTATTTATGTAATTTTTTTTCACACAAGTACACCTAAAAACTTTCAACTCGTATCCTACCTACGTTTATCTCTTTGTAAATTTTGATTCGAACCTGGGACTATTTCACAAATTAGATAAAAAAATTCATGTGCTACCGCGGATGTTTGTGCTTAACTATGAAAAATACAAAAAACATATAGGAAAAATAAACTTAAATTATTTCCCTAGTATTTAAACATGAGGTTTTTCATTTGCTTTCTCATTCTATTTGTTTTCTACTCTACTCTTGAGCTCATGTATAATTCTCTCATATTTTTGGCCAAATATTTCGTAGGCCAATTTCACTATCTCATATTCCTCCTTTATTTACTTTTTGATGGGGCATAAGGTTTTTGGTGGAGGAATAATGAATAAAACTTTTAAATCAATATATTTCAATAAAATTAATCTCGGTGAAACTCGATAAGATGATAAAATACAAATTTTAGCGTGAAATTTTAACACAATTACACTTGATATTTGAACTCGAGACTACTGAATAATTAAGTAAAAATTACGTCATCTTCATTTCATATTTTAAATTGTCATCAAAGGCATTTAGATTTGTACCAAAATTTGTTACTCTAAATGGTCAAATGTTTAAATTTGAGATCATGAGACATGAGTTTGAGCTTTGGCAACAAAATATAAAATCTTAACATCTTAAGAAAATATTTGGATTTTCAATCCAACTATGATATATATATTGTTTACATAAAATAATAGTATTAGAATTCAACCTATCCATCATATATATAATCTTGGCTTAAACAGTATGAACTAACTATTTACTTGTTATATTATTTTATACATACTTACACATCTGTAAATGAATGTAAGAAAAAAATCAAAACTCTATACTAAAATACTCAAAATATTAAATAACAAAAAGCCTTTTCAATTCATACTTATAATTATTATAAACAATCTAATCACGTCAATGTCTATGAAATAATGTACCGAAAATACATATCTCATATCAATTCACGTCAATTAAGATCTTATAAACTTATACATGTACACAAGATTGCATAATCTTATACCCAAAACTTACATGTTCACAAGAAATTGTGAACCATTACAGACCATCAGATTGCATAATCTGCGGCCACGATTTGATTCCTAATCTCAGTGACATTCTAATGTAATTAACAAAATTTGAGAATTTAAAGATGTCATTTTACCATTCTCCGGGGATAAATAGGTAATTGCATCTGTCATGGTCAGAGTCAAAGATACCTAATTCAAATTAGATCTCTTAGAGTGCGCTTCTTTAATTAAATCATATTTTTTTCAATATTTATCTCAGAGGATTCTTTACCAAAAAGTCAATTCGATTGTGGCACTCAAACCCTAATTTTTGATATAAGAACCTGTAAAACTAGGTTGCGTATATCGGGGCGAGCTCCACAACTAAAAGCTCAAGCTTATTAGTTGGGTTTGACCATTTCCTTTAAATACAACCATTTGATTTCATATTCTTTCAATGTGGGACTTTATATTCTCAACACTCCACCTCACGTGTATTCTTCACGTGTGCCTTTATCAACCCACTCCCCTTCACGTGGACTATAGTAGGACATGTCTTTTTGCACGCGGGCTTATTCTTCCCCTTACGTGGACTGCAATATCGGGCTTACAGGGGAGCGGAGCCACAGGGAGAGGCGAGACCCATCAACACAGGCCCAAATCGGCCCCCTCTGATACCATGTCAAAATTGTTGAGAATATAAAGTCTCACATTGAAAGAAGGGGAAATTGCAAGTCACTGCTCTGTACTATGCAACTTTTGCATGTCACTGCCCTCTACTTTTTCTTAGTTGCATGTCACCACTGCAAGGTTTCATTTAGTTGCACTGTCCATCACTGAGTTAAGTTTGATGTAAAAAGTACATAATACCCTCATACTAAAAAAATTCAAAAATTGAAAAAATATATGTTTCAAAAAAAAATTTAAAGTTTTTTCTATCTGATAAATAGGAAACATTGATTTCAATTTTTTTTTAAAATGGATTTTTCAGAAAAATATTAAAACTAAAAAACCACTTTTAACAACGCTTTTTTTATTTTTAATATATATTTTAAAAAGTATTATTATTTTTTAAAAAATATTCAAATTATTATTTTTTATTTATTCCATAATTTTTTTTAAAAAAAATAAGTTAAACAAATGATTTTTTTTCTTCATTTTTTCATTTTTTAAATACAAGAGTATTTTAGTCATTTAAATATTTCAGTTTCAAATTTTATTAAATGATTAAAATACCCTTATATTTAAAAAATGAAAATAATCATTTGTTGAACTCATTTTTTTAAAATTTTTTATGGAATAAATATTAAAAAACTGATTTGAATATTTCTTTTAAAATATTTTTTTCAGAAAAATATTTAAAAAACGTTGTTAATAAGTGGTTTTTTATTTTTAATATTTTTTTGAAAAATAATAATTTTGAAATCAATATTTTATTATTTATCTGATAAAAAATATTTTTTTAAAACATATATTTTTTCAATTTTTGAATTTTTTTAGTATGTGGGTATTATGGACTTCTTACATCAAACTTAACTCTGTGATGAACAGTGCAACTAAATGAAACCTTACAGTGGTGACATGCAACTACAAAAAGTAGAGGGTAGTGACATGCAAAAATTGCATAGTACGTGGTAGTGACCTGCAATTCCCCCTTGAAAGAATATGAAATCAAATGATTGTATATAAAGGAAATGGTCAAACCCAACTAAAAGATTGAGCTTATTAGTTGGGTTTGACCCATTACTTTATATACAACCATTTGATTTTATATTTTTTCAACATGAGACTTCATATTCTCAACAGAACCAGATCAGATTATGACCATGTTTCATGATCAATGAATAAAGTGATGGACCATGAAACATGCCATTGTTACCTTACGACTTAATGTTTGTTTCTTAAAATAACCTTTTGCATATTATTTCACTATTCTATTAATCCACATTTATTCTTGGCCTGCGTGTATGTTGCATGAAAAAAGTCGTGAAATACGTTCATAGTTCTTTATCATGAATTAGTTTCATGATGGAATTATTTTTCATCATTTATAATTGAATGTTAGAAAATTATTTCAATAAAATCGAATTTAGAGATGGAAAAAACAATAAAAGGTCAAGGTTCTTAAATTTCTTTTATTCTTTCATTGACTAGTTTTGGATATCAGATGTTGTTGAGTGAACAAACGTATGAAACAATGAATTCAAATAGTATTTTTATATCTAAATCACGGTACTCACCTGCGGACATGACCGAAGGTATGGATGTTTTACTAATCATATGAAAAATTTCATGTGCTACAACAGATATTTGTGCTTTACTATAAAAAAAATATAAAAACATATAGGAAAATAAAATATAATTTTATGAGGTTGACTGTCCTCATGTTATTTAAGTGGACAAAACTAATGTTTCCTCTCCAAATGCACATGTTTTCATTTTCTTATTCTCTCCTATTTATGGCTACAGATGATTCAACTTTTTTGTCCGAATATTTTGTATACTAATTTCATTGTCTCATATGCTTCATTTGTTTATTTCCTGTTGGGACAAAAGGTTTTTGGTGGATGAATAATGAATACAACTTTTAGATCAATATATTCTAATAATATTAATCTTGTTGAAACTTGATGAGATAATGAAATACAAATTTTAACGTGAAATTCTAACACAATTACACGTGATATTTGAACTCGAGACTACTGAATAAATATGAAAAAATTCCGTCATTTTCATTTCATATTTTAAATTGTTATCACAAACATTTAGATTTTTACTAAAGTTTGTTACTCAAAATGGTCAAACGTTTGAATTTGAGATCATGAAACATGAGTTTGAGCTTTGGCAACAAAATATAAAATCTTAACATCCTAAGAAAATATTTGGATCCTCAATCGAACTATGATGTATATTGTTTAGATAAAATAATAGTATTATAATTCAGTCTATCCATCTTCATATATATAATCTTAGCTTAAAACAGTATGAACAAACTATTTACTTGTTTTCCTTATTTTATACATACTTCCACATCTGTAAATAGATGCAAGAAAATAATAATAAAACTCTATATTAAAATACCCAAAATATTAAATAAAAAAAGTCTTTTCAATTCATACTTATAATTATTACACAAACAATCTAATAACGTCAATGTCTATGAAATAATGGACCGAAAATACATATCTCATATCAATTCACGTCAATTTAGAATTTATAAACTTATCCATGTACACAAGATTTGAGTGGGACACAAATAAACCAATAAAAACATGCCATGTGTAATAGAAAAGTGCACATATGTGACGAGATTCTTCCACGTGTCACACATTTTAGTCTCTTCTTCTCCTAGTGAACCCACCCGATGGTAACAAAAGCATCAAACAGAGACGCAGATGGACATAGAGATCGACCTCCTATCAGACCACTTCAGACCAGATTAAACTAGTTAGACCATATTTAAACTAGTTAGACCAGTTCGATTTCAAATCAGAACTATTGAGAACATTTTTGGTCCTTTTACCTCAAAATTTTGTCAGGTTTAACCACATTGGAGCTAAGTTAGACGAAATGTAATTTGAGTGACTGCAAAATCGAGTTTTATAGTTAGGGATATTGATATTAAAATGGCTGATAGTTGGGTGTACTAACGTGTAATTACCACTTTATTTTCTTTTTGGGACATTTTGGTGGATAAATAATGTATAGAACTTTTAGATCAATATAAAATAAGATTAATCTTGTTTAAACAATAGTAGAATACAACTTTTAGCATCAGGTTCTAACACAATTATTCATATGTAATATTCGAACTTCAAAATTACTGGATAAGTAAGAAATTTAGTTATCTTAAATTAATTGTTTAAAATTACCATGGTCAAAACTTTGAGTTTTAATTTAAAATTGATTAATCTAAATAGTCAAATGTTTAAACTGGTAGCCATGGAAAGTGAGTTCGATCCGAGCTCAAGTAACAGAATTAATGAAATCTTAAATTTTAAGTGAACATTTGTATCGTTTAGATCGAATAAAATTATTAAAATTCAACCTATCTATCTTCATATACGTAAACTTTGCTTAAAACACAATATACTTGTTGTTATCTTTGTTCCATACCATAGAGTCCCACATGATCTTTAGAAAAATGTAAGAAAGAAACAAAACTCTTATGTTAAAATAACAACTAAATCAAAAATATTAAATGACAAAAACCTTTTTCGGTTCGTTCTTATTATTATTATATATACAATTTAACTACGTCACGTCTAGAAAAATGTATAAGAATTAACGGACCGAAAATACAGATCCCATATCGATTCAAGAGATCCCACATCGGATTTGAGGGGGGACACGAATAAACCAATAAAAGAACGCCAAGTGCACAACGTGTCACGTCACACGCAGCTACGTCTCCTTCTTCTCGTAACAAAAGCACCAGAGCCATGGACGCAGAGCTCCACCTCCAGGTTTAGCGATGGCGCTAGTGAACGCGCTGGTGGCGACGACTCGGAACCTCGCCGGAAGCGGCGGAGACATTGCCTTCGGATCGGTCTGGTGGTACGTGTACGGCGGGATTTCCTGCTTTCTCGTCCTCTTCGCCGGAATCATGTCCGGCCTCACCTTGGGGTTGATGTCGCTAGGGCTCGTCGACCTCGAGATCCTCCAGCGCAGCGGCACCGACGCCGAGAAGAAGCAAGCAGGTCTGCGATTCAATTTCGACCTCACTTCCGATTTCAATTCTCATCGTTTTGGGGGGAAATGAATTGTTGTTGCGACATTGTTGATTTTTCTGGTAAATTGCAAGGTTCTTGATTACTTCTGGCTTATTGTGATTATTCATGGTGTGTTCAGCTGCTATTCTTCCGGTGGTGCAGAAACAGCACCAGCTTCTGGTGACTTTGCTTTTGTGTAATGCTGCGGCTATGGAGGTAATTGATTATCAATTTTCTTTATAATCATGTAAAGGTTGTGCCTATGGAACCATATGCAATGTTGGTGTTAGTGTTTAGCTTTACCTCTGCTGGACAATCCCCACACCCATAGATTGAGAGCATACAAAGAACCCAAACTACCACGCACACAAGCGGTACCAACTGAGGCTCGAACCCAGGACCTGAATCCAAGGAAGCGAGAAGGCCCCAAACCACTGGGGGTTGGTGCTTTTATATCACCTCCCAGTTACACGGTTTTCAAAATTTCCGAAGGACTTAATAAAACACGTTGTAATGAAACCCAGAAGTCTGATAAAGTTTATTTGGATCTTCCTTTCCTAAAGACATAACAAAACAGCCTCTGCTGTGAAATTAAACCAAAGAAATTAGAAAATTGCAGTACCTTCCCTGAAGCAAAGAAGAATCAGTTGCTACCGTATTTGGAAAGTTCCGCTAACAGAGTACAATGTCAGGGTTACCCAAACCACATTGCATAAGCTTTGAACATATTGTTCAAAACAGTCAATTAGCTAACTTTATATCTAGTATGATAATTCAATAAAATGGAAAACCGATTCCTCATAGATCACATCCATGATTGACCCGAACAGGACAGATGATATCTAATGCATAACATAATAACATTAAAGTAGTACCCAAGACCACTCTCATCGTAGTCGTAAATTACAATTGTGAATATAGTATATGCATGAATGAAGATATATATTTCATATATCTACCACTTATTCATTTAGATGTGGAAAAAATCTATAAATATATGATATAGTTGCAATTAGGAATATATGAATTTTTAAAAGATACTTAATGCTTATTTCTCTGTTCTGGAAATATAAATACCAGAACCTTCTCTCTTTCTATGCGTATAATAATTCTCTTTGATACTTGCAGGCTCTTCCTCTATACCTAGATAAGATGTTCAATCAATATGTTGCAATAGTTCTTTCCGTGACTTTTGTTCTAGCCTTTGGAGAGGTATATATTTTACTTTCATGGTTTACAAGGTTGACTTGACAATAATTTAATCCTTTGATTTCTTTAACATTTTTAGGTTATTCCACAAGCAATATGCACCAGATATGGACTTGAAGTTGGTGCAAATTTTGTATGGCTTGTGCGAGTTTTAATGATTATTTGCTATCCAATTGCATATCCCATTGGGAAGGTGAGTCTTTGTATGATAGTTAAATTTGATTTTTATCTTCTTCATTTTTTAACTTGGGTATTGCATATTGTCTTGTACCTTTGAGGTGATTCAGAAGAAGATTCTAATTCATATTTCTAGATTTGGGTTGCACATCATTCTGTCTAGATATTTCTTCTAGTTTGGGTAGATGCTTTGAAATATCACCATTAGCCTGAATGGTGTAAGTTGTTTCCATACTCCGGTTACTTTTACGCCTGTTCCTTGCATACTTCATATGGAAAACCAAGTTGTCACAAAAGGTTGCTATTGGTTTGAGGAATCTGAAAACATTTTCCCTATGATTTGAGAACAAAATGAAGGGTAGCAGTTATTTTAGATGTGGTCTAGTTGTGTCAGAATGGACGAATAGAATTTATGTATCCAGTCCACAAATTAAGCTGTTGAGTCTGTTCATCAAGGCTCAACTTTGGTTTGATTGGGGTTTATAATTCATATTCTTGGGTTTTTAAGCAAGCAATACCAGCAACTATATTGCCACGAAGATGATCAAAACCTCATATATATGTGCTAATTTATCCTGAAGAATTTGAAGATCAAACCTTAAAGAGCATGGAGAGAGCTATACTAGACTACTAGTCTAGGATGAAGATTGATGACCTTTAGTCTAGCTGACCATGCTTCATCCTCATCACAAGATGTCCCCATACTATGGACTCTTGGAACTACCTTGCCAATGTTGATATTTTGTTCTGTCTTGAAAATCCTTATATTCTCTCCTCTCTTTTGGTGCAAATGTGATTGGGGAACCATTTGTTACCTTTTGAAAGGTGTCAATTATCATAAGTTGATACAGTTCCAGTGGGTCGCAATTAATTTGTGTAATGTGGATGGGCCAACTATTACATATTAAGTGGTCTCAAACCCTCACACTATTAGTGGGGCATATATCATGCTGGCAGACTCCTCACTTTGAGATTTTCTCTTTTAAAACAAAAATAGTTACGTTTCAGGTTCTAGACTGGGTATTGGGACACAATGAAGCATTGTTTAGGCGATCTCAGTTAAAAGCCCTTGTCTCTATCCACGCTCAGGAGGTAACCAAAATTTATTTAAAATATGCACAGCGCATTGCATATATTGTATAGCATGCATAGAACATTGGAAGTTTAATTTTTTTTCATAACATGAAATGGTATCCTATTGTATTTAGGCTGGAAAAGGAGGTGAACTAACTCATGATGAGACCACGATTATTAGTGGAGCACTTGATTTAACTGAAAAGGTATGAACTACATCAGAATTGTCACTATGTAAATTGTTCTTTATCTAATTGTCAGCAAATTTATTTTGTGAAAACTTGGATATGAGTATAAAGCCATACTTGTTTTCTTTTTCAGTTTTTGTTGAAAATAAGTTCACTCTCTTAATTATATTTCTTTTTGATATATGAAGAGTACATTAAACTAAATGCATTTGTTTTTGAGGTGTGGGGGTTTTAAAGTCTGAAAATACTTTGCATCTATGTACTTGTATATTTTTCTTAATGTTCCGAGGCCCAGATCGTCAATGTGAGTTGAAATGGTTTTATAATAAACATGCCTTTATTTCCTGAGATTTAACTTTCCATTTGACTTTTGTGTCTTAGTTCTGAGTGTGTTGCCAGACATTTGGCCTTTTTTATATTTAATAATATTTCGGAACAGAGTGGCTATATTTTCAGAATGATGGATGAAATATATCACTATCAAGGGGAAATTCCTTATTATTTTGAAATTCTCAATTCACTTTTTATGGACAATCTAAATTCATGCTATTTGCTAATATGAATTTAATGATCCAAAAAATCTCTTTATTTTGATTAATATGTCCATATCCAGATAATAATGCTCAAGAGCGTTGAATCAATTGCATTAAGCTTCTAAAAAGGTTTATTTTTTTATAAATGTTAACATTCAACAGACTGCTGAAAAGGCTATGACACCTATAGAATCGACTTTTTCATTAGACGTGAATTCAAAATTGGACTGGTACGTTGCCCAAACCCCATATGACTGTCTTTTGTTTCTTTCGTGTCACTGTTTAATCAGATTTCATACACTTCTCATGTACAAATAGCATAAAATCTAGAGCAGCTGAAATTTGCATGATTCTGTCTATTCTGTTTTAATCTGTAACATTTTGGAAAGAAAAAACATCATTACTATGCATCCAAATGAATATATAATCTAAAAAAACTGCATGCCTAGAATCTAGTTCATTTTTGCTTGTTCATTTGATTATCCTAGAGGCTCTACATTTTCTTTTTTATAATGTAAGATGCATACTACTTACTATCATCACTTGTTCCTTATGTTTTACCATAGCTATGCATATTCAGGAATACTTTATTGATTCATTTGCAAGTTGTTTGTGGTTTATTTGCTTTGGCGTTATAGAAGAAGATTTCATAGTACTATCTTCATCTGCAGTTCTTATTTTTATCAAATTTATAACTCAGGGAGGCAATGGGAAAAGTTCTTGCTCGGGGCCATAGCAGAGTTCCTGTCTATTCTGGAAACCCAAAAAATATTATTGGATTACTTCTGGTTGGTACAATAATTTAATCTTGGACTGGCATGTGTTAAATTTCGGGCCAAAAAGAAAGAACAGTATCATCAGCTAATTATACTGCCCCATTTTAAATGTTTGTTTGTTTAACTAATGATGCTCATTTTTATCTCCTTCCACTTGTCACTCCTGCTTGATAGGTTAAAAGCCTTCTCACGGTACGTCCTGAAACAGAGACTCCTCTTAGTGCCGTTTCCATTCGGAGAATTCCAAGGTGTGCCTACTATTTTTTCCTTAACCTTATAATCGTAGTTAGTTCAAGAACCTATGCTGCGTTGAATTATTTTGGTATGGGAATGAAAAACGGGATATGAATGAAATTGAGGGATGGATGA
Source organism: Geranium rotundifolium (assembly GCA_963920655.1). Taxonomy (NCBI): domain Eukaryota; kingdom Viridiplantae; phylum Streptophyta; class Magnoliopsida; order Geraniales; family Geraniaceae; genus Geranium; species Geranium rotundifolium. Next base: position 30,555,192 of record OY987319.1, read on the forward strand.
AAATGAGGGATGAATAAGTTTCATACTTACGTAAGTTGTATGATATATTCATATGCTGGACATTTGACCAGGGTTCCAGCAGATATGCCTCTGTATGACATTTTGAATGAGTTTCAAAAGGGTAGCAGTCATATGGCAGCTGTTGTGAAGTGTAGAGGGAAAGCAAAAAATCCGGTGCCAACTACTGAGGGAGAAAATCCTGAAGATAACAAACTGGTCAGTGCACCTTCCCCGTCCAAGAAGAACGAAAAGTCAGAAAGTGTTGTTATTGACTTTGAGAAGCAGACAAGGCCAATACCCGTAAACAAGCCAATTTCCTTATTACATGCTGATGTAGCAGCAACTGGGTTGTCTCATGCATCAGAGGATATTGAAGATGCTGAAGTCATTGGCATCATCACTCTTGAAGATGTGTTTGAAGAACTTCTTCAGGTGAATTGGCCTAACTTGATTTCCCACTTTCGTTTTATTCAAGAACCAATTGTAGGCGGACTATAAAAGTATTGATGCACTTTGCAGGAGGAAATTGTTGATGAAACAGATGAATATGTTGATGTACATAAAAGGTATCGTTGAATTTCTTGAAAGCATGCTCGCATTAAATATGTGGGATTTTCTAGAGGTTAAAAAGATAACTCATACATTTTTCTTCCAATATTTTGATAGAATTCGCGTAGCTGCTGCCGCTGCCGCTTCATCAATGGCACGGGTTCCTTCAATTCGGAGGTTAACTAGTCTGAAGGGAACAGTAAGTGAACAGAACGTGCTAACCTTTTTGCCCTGTATTTATTTTGTATATCAGTTTGTGATGCCAGTAGGAATCACATAGAAGGCAAGCTGCTAAAAAACTGAGGACATGTTTGGTTGGTACGTACAATCTTAATAGGTATAGAGGACCAATTCAACTGAAAGCTAAATCTGGCAGCATTCAGAACCAACTTAACTAAAGTATTATATTTAGTTAGTAATATCAAGTCAAGGTTTTGGTGCCATTTAACATTCGGCGGATTGGCCTGGGTCTGTAGTTCATGTTAGTCCTGGAGGGTTTGGTAATTGTTATTGTTAGATCACTAGTTCTCTTACAAAACTGATATGAGGTCACTGATAATTTTGTTCCAAATAATCGCGTTCTTCAATCCTGTGATGTTTCTTGTGTTGCTCGTTATAGTGAATAGGACTAAAACGATCACAACACAATGCTTTAATGATGTTGCAAGTAATTATGCACATGCAGTTCACACTCAATGCAGTGAGGTAAAATCTTAACTATCAAACTAGCAATGGCCAAGTGCTTAAATTCTGACCTAGTAGTCAAGTGTTCAAATCATGACAGCTTCCTTATGAAAAGAGCTAGAAATGTGTCCTGTGGTAGTGTCAATTTGTTGCAACTTCTAGATTATTAATACTCTTTATTGATGCACACCTTAGTGCTCCTTGTGGCTGAAGCTAACCATTAATTTCTCTCTTATTTTGGCTCAGCAACAGAGCCAACTGAAAATTCCAAAGCTACCTGCTGAGGGTGATTCAACCTCCACGAGGTTTCAAGGCAGCCTTGGAGAGCCTCTTCTTGGTAACAAGAAATGAATTATGATGCCATTGGGGATGGACGGATGGTAATTTTCTTGATCCTTCCCCTATAAAAATGTTGTAGAGAAAGAGAGATGTGTTCTATTTCCACGTAAAAAGAATACAAAATAAAAGGATCTAACATATTGAAAATTTTGTCTATATTATTAAGTTCATGCTAAACCATTTACTTGTTTGACATCAGCGTGCTGTGTATCGTTTAGTTGAAGAAGATATTTGAGCTATCCAATACAACGTTTAATAATCATTCACCGTTTCATCAATGTAATTATGGTGTTCGCTGTCTTTGCCTGCTCCTAAACAGGTGATTTACTAAGACTTGAATATTGTGTGTCTCATATGAGATAATATTCGTTTTGACTCTAAATTTGTATACCGGGGGTTATTGTGTAACCTTGTTTTAAAATTCACAGTAATATCACGATGTAGTGGGTTTGAGCTTGTAGTTGTCATGTCATGTGGCATATTTGTCGTCTTAAAATCTAGTGGTACACTGAGTGTGTGTCCATATCAAGTAAGAGAAGAGAGATAAAAGTGAAAAGTCATATCCACCAATCTTTTAGCCGTGGCGTGACCGTGGGCTTGTACCCGTACGAGCTTCACTTGGTTTTATGGCTTTTGCTGTTCCCAGTCAAAAATATGAGCCACTTACTGAACAATAGTTAATCCATCTGCACGTTGAGGGACCCATAAAAATATAACCTTGGATCATGCAAGTAACCTATATCTGATGAGCCTAACCTATCACTATTTTTGTCACATGAGTGGACAAGTGCATGTGAGTAATGTTCTTCGGTTTATATACACGTGTATCAACAGTCATATTTGAAAATTCTACTCTACACACAACGCGAGGAACTTGTGGGTAAATTTGATCCGTAAATCGCACAAACAAATTAATTTAACCATTCAAATCACGCAACCTCAACTAATGTGATTCAAATCATGACCTGAAGTTTGATCCATTGGTTAAAACAGCTAAAAGTGTTCGGGATAGTTTTCTGATTGAGGTATAATCCAACACATGGACAAACGAACTAGTTCGACCCGACCCCATCACCCATCTCTTTCGAATAACTTTCCACTTGCAAATTTATTATGAATGTTCATTTACCGTTTTAATTTAGGTTTAAGAAAATAACTGGTTCACATACACATCTCTTTATTATTTTCAATGAATCAGTTCAAACTGTAACATGTTCAAAATAGACGAGTTGTAATTTATAAAAATTTTAGACCAATGAATAATTTTCGATTTACAATTTTGTCAAACGAAGATTACCTCATCGCCTATATATATATATATATATATATAATATGGATTGGTTTCAGAGAACCAACCTATGTACAACCACAAATGTATAAAACTTAAGAAGTACCCTATAGCAAACTAAGCTCGAGTATAAATATTGATTGCCCCAAAATCTTACAATATTACTTTTTGTACAAAAACGATTCATCTTTACACTTACACAATTGATCACTACTACTCATGCCAACTCAACAGCATGGCCGTGCACCTCCACATGACATAGACTCTCGTCCTCTGCTCCTGAATCTGCCTCGAACACCTCCGCCACGACGATGGCACCTTCAGGAAGATCCTCGACACCGAATTCGACCCTCTTCCCTTTTCCATCACTCGAAAACCCGTTATATGAATTCGAACTGTGATTGATTTTTTCTTTATGGCGAGAGCTTGTGTAGAGGAGGGAGTGAAGTGTTGAACTTGAGGTTATAGACAAGAAGACTAACATTTATAATAATGTATTTCACAATTGGTGCAACAGTATTATTACTATTATAAACTATAGTTGAGGAGAGGACATGACAAGTGTTGGCAGCTGAATGGGGCAAGTGGGTCCCGACGATCGGAGGTGACAGAGCAGACTTGTCCGTTGTCTGATTGCCAAGTCAGCAGGAAAAGGACAGGTGGGGTCCATATCAGCTAAGCTCACCTAATCTTCAAGACCATGCCCATTGCTGTCTCTTCCTTGTACCGCTCATCATGCTCATTGCTCTCTAATTTACACAACCGAGTATGAGTTTCTACGTTTCTTTGGATTTCGATTACTTAAATATTTAAACTATATTCACTTTATCACATTTGAACTTAAATTTGAACTCATTACTAATTAAGTCGGGTTTAAATTTAATTGTTAAGACTTCTAAACCGAATGGTTTATACTGTATGAAGCGTATTTTAATACATTATAGAAGGGGTTTGGATGTTTATGGTGAAAACTAAAAAAATTTGTCTCGCTGCTGTCTCACAGCTCTTTTACTTGATGATTTCTAATTTGTCTCACTAATATTGGTTCGTTAAATATTTTATTTAAACGCATAATAATCGTACTCACTATACCATTTTGGTCATATAGGTGGCACACATGAATTTGATACAATGCCTTTAAATATTTTATGACATTGTACACGCACGTTCGCGGCTATAATAGATGTCTTATGGTAGCGTACATGCATGTATACATAAGAAAGAGCCTGCCGATAATGACGGTTCGCCTCCACTTTAACTTTTTCTTCCCCAAAACACTCTGGCCCACAACAATTGCGGCTCCTTCGGGACTCATCGAATCTAGTGACACCAATGTTCGATGCAAAGTATAGTAACACCTGTTGTGGTGGATTTTGAAAATATGATGGAGTTGTGGTTTTGAAGCAGAATCAGACAAAGCCAGCTGCTTTCAATTTAAAAAATCGGCCATCTAATGCGAATAAACAAGAATAAAATTACCGCCCCTTTTGCTCCATAGGTTTAGAACCGAACCCGGGCTTCACATCCGTCGATGACTGCGACGAACATCAACACAACTATAGAAACAGAGTTCAAGTTCTACAACACCAGGGGAGTTAGAGAACAAGAACAATACCGTGAATTCGAGCTCAAGCTCAACAACCCTGAGACCATCGCGATATTCGCTACGACCTCATTATTATAGCTTGTTTTATTCTGTTTCCTTTATTTCCTCGGTGAATGTGGTGGATTCTCTCTTTTGTGTCTACTGTTGTTTCTAAACATTTTTTCTTTTGTGTGTGAAACTTAACATCACTCTACTTACTCCATTTTGAGTTAGTATACTAAATATTGAACTTCATAATTCTGATGACTACAATTTGGAGATTGATTTTGTTATTTTTCTCTCTCAAGCATATTTTGGTAAGACAACTTTGATTTAGTGTCAACAGGTGTGAGACATGGATTGCAGGAGGACATGTTGGCACGAGTCAAGATTTCACGAGAAAATTTTTCATGAGATAAAATAAGACCGGAAGGGGTATGAGTGATAAATACCGAGCAAATAATGTAAGGGTCCAAGATTGGTCATAACGAACTCAGAGCTGAGATGAGACATGAGTGATGTGAAAAGTTGGCTTGATGAGGTTGTAAGTTATCCACATAGAGGAAAAGGAAGGCAATCTGAGTTCCATGACGATAGATGAAGAGAGAAGTGTCAGCTTTGCTACTCACAAAACCGATAGAGCCTAGATAAATAGCAAAATGATGATACCGGGCCCGGGGGGCCTGTTTTAAACCATATAGTATCTTATTCAAGAGACAAACATGATGAGAAAAAGAGGCATCAAGACAGCCAGGAGTTTGTTTCATGTAAATTTTTTAGTGAGACGGTCGTGGAGGAAGACATTTTTGACGTTAAGCTGATGGATTGGCCAAGAGTGAGAGATAGAAAGATTGAGAGCAGTACATATAGTGGCAGAATTGACGACCAGACTGAATGTGTCATCGAAGTCAAGGTCGGGTTGTTCAGTAAACCCTTGGGTGACAAGTCGAGTCTTATAACGCTCAAGGGAGCCATTAGAGTAAAATTTGTGGAGAAAGATCCATTTAGAGTTGACAATATTGACATTGAGTGGGCACGACACCAAATCCTTACTGTCATTAGTACAAAGAGTAGAGGTTTCAACTTCCATGACATTTTTCCAATTAGAAAATGTGAGAGCTTGCTTGTGGGAGCGAGGAATGGGAGTAGGAGTAAGAGTAGAGATATGAAAGTCAAGGATACAATGCGGCTTAAATAATTCAGCTTTACCTCGAGTCGTCGTAGGGTGTGAGGGACATGGTGGTGGAGAAATCGGTGGTCGAGTGGGAGGGCATGGGGTCGGTGGTTGAGATGGAAGTGCGATAGTGGGGGAGGGAGGGGGGGGGGGGGGGTCTTCAGGAGGAGATGAAAGTATAGTGCGAATGGAGGGAGGAAGGTCATCATCATATGAGTGTAGGAAGTCATAAGAGGGTTCATGTTCGTGTTGATGAAAAGAAGAGTAAAAAAATACTAACTCATCAAATAAAACACGACGAGAGATGATTATACGACCCGTCGACATGTTGAGGCATCGTTAACCACGATGATTGGAAGGATATCCAACAAAGACACAAGTAGTGGGTCGAGGAGCTAATTTATGAGGAGAAGTGGAAGATAGATTTGGATAGTACAAACATCCAAAAACATGAAGGTGAGAGTACGATGGAGGTGTGTGAAAGAAGCCTCAAAGGGTGTTCGGAGGGATATGGTTTTGGTTGGAAGCAGGTTAACCATATTTAATGCATCAACCCAAAGAGAAGGAGGAAGTTGAGCTTGAAAGATAAGAATACGAATGATATTATTAGTAGTCCGAATCAGGTGTTCGATTTTAACATTTTGTTGAGAGGCGTGTGAGCATGAAAGTCGGAATACGATTCCGTGAGAGTCAAAGACAAATTTGAATTGAGAGGTTTCAAATTCTCAACAATTTTCGCATTGACAGGATTTAATGGGGATGTTGAATTGCGTTCGAATATAAGCGTACAATTTTACAAATAGGGGATAAACGTAAGATTTAGCACACAAGGGAAACACTCATAAAAAAGAGAAATCATCCAAAAATAGTAAATAATACCACTTGAATTTAAAACTGGAGAAGTCCGTAAATCATAGTGTACTATTTCAAATAAACTAGTGGTACATGATGTAGAAGAAAAGAATGGGAGACGACAATGTTTTCCCAATTGAGAAGCATGACAAAGATGATATGAATGGACCTTATTACAAGAAGTTAACTGTGTAGAGAAAATAAATTTAAAGATATGATCTCCGGATGAGCAAGACGACGATGCAGTGTAGAAGGAGTTGTGTCGATGGATGGAAGCATGGAAGAAGGTAGTGGAGAAGGTGGTGGAGCGGTTAGAGATGGGGTAGAGATCTTCGGTGCTAACACATCGGAGGAGAGGAGTGTTGACCTGTAGATCCTTCACAGAAAAATCATATGGATCAAATTCAACTGAAAAAAAACTGTCACGGGTAAATTTGCATACATAGATAAGATTTTTAATAATTTTGGGATTCACCAAAACATTATAAAGGGATGGTGAATGATGAGAAGTACGAATAGTATTTTGACCAGTAAAGATAGCAGGTAAAGATGCAAAATTTTCAACAATTATTGAACTAGAATGTAAACACGGTGAAAGAGGAAATTATGGGTCGTATGTATCTAAATCTATAAACTAAAAGCTTAAACTGATAGTTGAAGGATCAATTATAATATTATACTCTAACACGCGTTCTCACGGACAAACCAGTTTTTAGGTTTGGACGTGCACATTTTAGAAGAGGAGATTGAAGAGCCCATTAGGAGGCAGAGGGTTTTTTTTGAAGAGAAATTCGTGACATTATAAGATAGGAGATTTATGAAGACCCAATTAGAATGAGTGTATAGCCTTTTTGATAAGTATACAAGAGATAATTAATTAAAAATAAATGTTTGCATGTGTTGGGATTCGAAGTCGTGTCCAGAAGGTACCACTGATACCATAAAAGTTATAATTACTTTGGGGTTTCATTATTATTCAATGATATTTATAGGGTTCAATTCTGAACCCTATACTACAATAGGAAATAATTACAAGTGTTGTAATATATGTAATACACATAATAGTAATATACAATGATAAATAAAAAAATAGTAGCATCCCGAGCTGAATTCAAGCTCAAAATTGAGTTTTGTTTAATAAACGAATCGAACTTAATAGTAACCTTTTAAGTTTTGTGAATTTATTTTTTTAATATTTAATTAGTAATATACTTTTGATCTAATACTAATAAAATATAATTTTACAATACCAGTATCGTAGAGAGTGCGCGCCTTCACTATGTTTATGGTGGCCGTCGATGATGCCGATAACCGTTAATATTTATAATAAAAATTAGACGAGACAAACTTAAGTCAAGCCGAATTCTTCTAATTATTTGAACCGAACTTAAATGTATGAGATTATTCGGCACCATGCCAAATATTTTATTTTTCAAATAGAATCGAGACAAGTTCTAACAAATTCAAGTCGTTTATACCACTTAAACATGTTATTTTTATATGTTATATATAAGATATGATGAATCTATTGGTACCACAATTTCAGGACTTGTTTGGAAGGATCTGCTGAGTTGTTTTCAATATCTTTCGTTTCAATTAAATTAAACTCACATTAACACACAAATTAGCCTTTTCTGATTTTTATATTAAGATATGTTTAAGGAAGAAAGAAGAACCCAACAAGACAACACCAACCAGAACCACAAGCTCACAAGCTCTCACTAAACTAACGTATATTTTCCTATACCTACTAAGTCACAAGCTTTCACTAACCAAAAATTGTTGACTTCTCAAATATTGATCTATATCCATAAACATGATTAATTTGATCATATTAATTATTATTTTCTTAGAAAACATAATATATGTCGTGATTTGAGAAACGATTTGATATGTAGGAGACTATTTTATAGGTTCAATAAAAATAAAAAGGAAAAAGGTGATCACTACCTCATAAAAAATATTCTGTTTAAATTTTAATAAGTTGGTTTGGATTAATCATAAGGAAGGGGTATATATTGCTTTATTTATTTATTTCTAAATATCTCTTGCAAATTCAAGCTCTGAAGAGCATTTTGAGTGCCGATGAAAAAACCACAAAAGAAAATTATGAGGAAAAACCACATTTGTATTGCAATAATTAAGTATGACAAAATGATTCAATTTTGACGGAAACCCAATACGAATTGAGGTGATGTTTTTCTGAGATCGAGATAGGATATATCGAAATAAGATATATATATGGGGAAGGGTTCGGCTGAGAACAAAATGTGTCGTGCGAACATGAGAATCACTAGACATTCCCTTATTTTTGTTGGACATTCATTTATTTTGAATGGACAAAGTGTTTTCGTTGGATATTCATCTATTTTCGCTGAACATTCGCTTTCATTGGATATCACAATTTTTATTAGACATTCACTTATTTCTGATGAACATTCACTTATTTTCAATGGAAAAACTCACTTCTCATGTTCTCATATAGGGGTTCACTTATTTTGTAACCCGTCCGAATCGAACGAACACATCATGACTATTGCTTTTCGCGCGATTAAAAGAGCGCGCGACACGTGGCAGTGTAATGTCCCACCGTGAGAGTGTAAATTCACGCATTATGCACTTAAGTAAAGGACAATTTCGAGTTTTTACTGCGCTGGGCAATTTCGAGTTTTTGCGCAGCGGAGCGTATTGTTCATCTTTCTCATTCGAGTCAATGTCAGCAGTGGATGTGTAATGTTCAATATTGAACACATATAGTTCAGATTATACACTCGCAAGTGTAGACTACACACTCGCAAATGCAGACTACATACTCGCAAATGCAGAATATTGAAATTGTGATGTCAACCGTAGGAATGTAATATCAACAGTGGAGTGTAATGTTTAATATTGAGAGTGTAATGTCCAACATTTGAAAGTGTAATGTCCAACAATGAGAGTGATATTACACTTGAAATGGTGCACATTACACTCCGAATGTGTATATATATATATATTCACTGCATCAAAATGTGATAACAACGAGGTAATTAAAGGGCGCGCCACTATAATATGGGGTAATTTTACTTAGGTCACCACAAAAATTTGTATTCTCAATTAAATCACCAAAAATTTAATTTACTTTGTGAGGTCACCAAAAACATATTTAGTCTCACTGCCATAACTTCCGTTACTTTTTTTTCCGTTATCTCGCCTATGTGCGCGGCTCGTGAGCATAATTTTTCTAATAATTGCCGAATTACCCCTAATTAGGTCTCACAACCTCTCATATGAAACCTTTAATATTAAGTGCAACACATGAATATTAGAAAACAGTGTCTTAAAGAGGGGAAGTCGAGGGAGGCTTGTTCTATTGCTCAAATTGAACCATCAATCTCAAAAGTCAAATTAATTTTCCATCAAATCACCTAGAAAAATTATTTGATTCAAAACACCGAATCTGAATTCGAGTTCAGAAAAATTAGGGTTGTAGTACAACAATCTCTTACCGTGTATTTTGCACATCCAACATATTTTGTGGCCACATGCTGCACACTTAGGCGAGATAACGGGAAAAAAATAACAAAAGTTATGACAGTGAGACTAAATATTTTTCTGCTGACCTCATAAAATAAATTAAATTTTTGGTGACCTAAGGGAGACTACAAACTTTTGTGGTGACCTAAGTAAAATTACCCTTTGTAATATCCTTAATAGCGTCGAACAATTTATGTACGCCAACTATGTTTCCATTATTATGTCATCTATTTCTATTCTTAAGCCATATCATGTATATCCATAACCGTATTTCCATTATTGTGACATATATTTCCATTAATTCCATAACATTATTATGCCAGAACAAAAAACATAAAAAGAACTATTTTTTTCTTTCAATCCCTTGTAACACCCATCCCCTCGACATGTAACACTTTCCCCTCTAGGGTATAGAAAAATACACGTCCACTCGTTATATTTGGGTGGTTCTCACGAGTTCTCACGCAACTCTGAATTCTCACGCAATTCTTGATTCTCACTTGAATATGCCCCTATATATGTATGTCCTGTAATTGTATTCTGTTACAATGATAATGTTTAATCCATTTCATGTTTAGTTTTGTTATTTATAAATGTTAGTGGTAGTGTTATTATTATTTAAAGGGTTAATTACTAGTATACCTAATTGGAGACCTTTTACAAGTGACTGTATATATTTTAAAATTTTTCATTTTCACTCACCTATTTATATTATTTTACAATTTTTCCTAACAATGTTAAATTTTGGACATAAATTTTTTTTAAAGCATGAAATGTCTAAAATACCCCTGTATATTAACAACTGTGCCATGATGTCATAACTCTCTCATACGAACTCCGTTTCGGGCTCGTAGTATATCAAATCGAAGAGAATCGGAAGATCAACAAATTTAAAACAAAGTTCTTGTCTATATATTATTAATAATTAATCATATAATTTTTTTAATAATTAGATCCGAATGACATAAATAATTATACATTCGAAATAAATAAAAAATAATAATATTAATGATTAATTAAAATAATATTAATAATATTCGAATGACAATTCTCTCATACGAGCTATGTTTCGGGCTCATAGTATATCAAATAGTCCCGAAACGGAAGATTAACAACTTTCAGTTTTAATAATTATTAATAATATATCGACACAAATTCTTTCTTCAAAATTGTTTATCTCCTGATTCTCTTCGATTTGATATACTATGAGCTCAAAACGGAGCTCGTATGAGAGAGTTATGACTTTCGAAATTTTTAGTATATTATTAATATTATTTTAATTAATCATTTATATTTTTTTTCGAATGTATAGTTATTAATGTTATCCGGATCTAATTATTAAAAATTTCATATAATTAATTATTAATAATATATAGGCAAAAACTTATTTTTTAACAGTTGTTGAGGTAGGGAAGGGGTATTTTAGGGAAGGAAAGAGGTATTTTAGGTATTTACAAAAAAAATGAACGATAAATCAAGTTAATTTTGATGGAAAAATAGTAACGTGTAAATTTTTGGTAACTAGGTGAGCGAAAATGAAAGTTTTTAAAATAAGTATAGTCACTTGTAAAAGGCCTCCAACTAGGTTTACTAACATGTAATTAACCCTTATTTAAATTATGTAATTATCAGATAGATTTTATTGCAATTTTAAAATATTTTAGGAATTTTATGATTCATATATACAAGGTGATTTAAACGAGCCGAGCTCGAGTTTGATTAAATTTTATCGAGCCGAGCTCAAGCCTGAAGTTAAAAAGTTATTCAAGCTCGAGTCGAATATGAGCATGATGTAAAATGAGCGAGTCGAGCCTTCACAATTTTGGGCTCTGCTCAGCTCGTTTACAACCCTAATTATGCCATATATTTTCATAATCGTGTTTCTATTATTATGACTTGTAAAACGAGCCTGATGTAAAACGAATATGAGCCTGATGTAAAACGAGCGAGCCGAGCCTTCACAATTTTGGGCTCTGCTCAGCTCGTTTACAGCCCTAATTATGCCATATATTTCCATAATCGTGTTTCTATTATTATGACATGTATGTCCATAACATTATTTTGTCGAAAAAAAAATTCTTCCAATCCCTCGTAACACCCCTCACCTCGACGGGTAACACTTTCCCCTCTAGGTTATAGAAAAATACACTCCCCCTCGTTAGATTTGGCTGGTTGTCACGGGATCTCATGCAAAGTATTCAAGATTGCCCTTGACCCGAAAATACATTGTGCTAGGGCACAAAATCCCAACAGTCTCCAACTTGCCCTAGACCCAATTGGTATTCCAATCTAAACCCATTCCCCTGACATGCTCCTCATGCTTAGGTTGCGGAAGTGCCTTAGTTAAGGGGTCAGCTAGATTATCATGCGTTGAAACATTGCTTATCTCTACTTCACCTTTATCAACCATCTCTATGATGATGTGATACTTTCTCTTGACGTGCTCGGTCCTGTTGTGAAATCTGGGCTCTTTACCGAGTGCTACGGCCCCCGTGTTGTCACACTTTAAGCTCACGGGATCAGACGTTCGCGGCAGTACATCTAATCTACTCAAGAAGCTCATGACCCACACCGCCTTCTTAGCTACCTCTGACGCAACTATGTATTCCGCCTCCGTGGTGGAGTCGGCTATCGTCGCTTCCTTGAAACTTTTCCTACTGAAAACTCCTCCGTTCAACATGAACACATACCCTTCCTTGAGACTTGAAGTCATCGTGTTCTGTCTGAAAACTAATGTCAACATATCCAGTGACGCTCAATCCTCCTTCTATCCCGCCATACGCTAAGAAGACGTCCTTTGTTCTCCTCAGATACTTGAGGATACACTTGACGACAGTCCAGTGATCTTGGCCCGAGATAGACTGAAATCTGCTGGCACAGCTGAGGGAAAACGATATGTCAGGCCTCGTACAGATCATGGCATACATAATGATCCCATTGCCGAAGCATACGGGATCCCCTCCATTTTCTTCAGCTCATCAGGTGTTCTAGGACACTGACTCTTGCTGAGCTTGATGACATGTCTTAGTGGGAGGTTCTCTTTCTTAGAGTCAAGCATTGAGAATCTTCTCAACACTTTATCTATGTAGGTGCTCTGAGTTAGGCCTAAAATTCTCTTGGATCGATCTTTATAAATCCTGATCCCTAGAATGTAAGCGGCCTCTCCTAAGTCCTTAATGGAGAGACACTTCTCTAACCAAGCTTTGGGCTCAAAAAAGTTGGGACGTCATTTCCCATGACTAGTATGTTGTCAACATACAGCACCAGGAACACTATGTTACTCCCACTGCTCTTCTTGTAGATACAGGGTTCATCAAGATTTCTGATAAACTCGAACTCTTTTACGGCTTCATCGAACCGTAAGTTCCAACTCGTGGAAGTTTGCTTCAATCCATAAATGGATCGTTGCACCTTACACACCTTTTCGGGATGATCCAGATCAACAAAACCTTATGGCTAGGTCATATAGACATCCTCCTGCAAATTCCTTTTAAGGAACGTGGTTTTGACATCCATTTGCCATATCTCGTAATCGAAATATGCTGCAATTGCCAACATCATCCGAATTGACTTAATCATAGCTACTGGTGAAAAGGTGTCATCGTAGTCCATGCCTTGGACTTGACGATAACCTTTTGCAACCAGTCTTGCCTTGTAAGTCTGAGGCTTTCCGTCCATATCTGCCTTTAACTTAAATATCCACTTGCACCCTATAGGTTTTATCCCAGGTGTACTGTCTACTAAGTTCTAGACCTGATTGTCTTTCATGGACTTCATTTCCTCATCCATGGCATTCCGCCATTCTTTGGAGTTGGGGCTGGACAAGGTTTGCTGAACTGTTGCGGGATCATCCTGATCCACAACGATCAAGTCATTTCTCTCTGTGGCTAAGAAGCCATATCTGACTGGGTTTTGACGAGATCTTTCAGACCTCCTTGGTCCTACAGGAGTTGCTGTTAGAATAGAACTCTGATCATATACCTCATCGGTTATATCCTCTAAAGGTTTTTCTGTGTCTTCTCGAATTTCTACAAGTAACACAGGATTCCCACTAGGACTCTTGGAAAGGAATTCTCTTTCCAAGAAAACCCCACATCGAGCAACAAAAACTTTGTTCTCTTCGGGTTTATAGAAGTAGTACCCCATAGTACCTTTGAGGTACCCTACAAAGACACACTTATCTGCCTTGGGTTCGAGTTTGTCACCAAGCATCCGCTTGAAGTAAACATCGCACCCCCAGATCTTGAGGAAAGAAAACTTGGGAGCCTTCTCTTGCCAAACCTCAATTAGAGTGGTCTCCACGGCCTTTGTAGGTGCCTGATTCAAAATGAATGCGGCCTTTTCTAGGGCATGGCCCCAGAAAGATATTGGAAGGTCGGCATGACTCATCATGGAACGAACCATGTCAAGCAAGGTTCTGTTCCTCCGTTCAGAAACACCATTCAGCTGAGGGGTTCCTTGCGGAGTTAGTTCCGAGAGAATACCGTTATCCCTTAGGTGACTGAGAAAATATTGGTCTAAGTACTCGCTACCTCGATCAGACCAAAGTGCCTTGATACTCTTACCAAGCTGGTTCTGTACTTCATTATGAAATTCTTTGAATTTATCAAAGGATTCCGACTTATGTCTCATGAAATAAACATACCCATACTTACTGTAATCATCAGTAAAGGTTATGAAGTATCTGAAACCTCTCCTGGATTGTGTACTCATGGGCCCACATACGTCTGAATGTATTAGGCCAGGAGATCACTTGCCCTTTCACCTAAGCCGTTAAAAGGTGCATTTGTCATCTTTTCCACAATGCAAGATTCGCATCTCTTGATTGGTGTGAATTCAAACGGACTTAACAGTCCACACTTGTGAAGTGTCGAGACGCATTTCTTGCCAATATGGCCTAGACGATAGTGCCACATCAATGTCTGGTTTAAGTCATCCGACTTCAACCTCTTATTTACGTTATAATTTGAACTGTAGTTAGAGTTATCAACATTTAAAATGTACAAACCACCAACCATAGATGTAGTGTCATAAATAATATTATTTCTTGATAAAATAAATAAACCATTGTCTATAGAAAATACAAAACCAAATTTGTCCAAACTGGACACTGAAATAATATTCCTACTAAAAGTAGGTACACACAGTATATCATTCAAAACTAAAATAAGCCATGTGGGCATCCTAAGACTAACAGAACCGACAGCCATCGTTGACACCGAACTGTTGTCTCCGACTCTCAGATCCCGCTCGCCTTTCCCAAGGAGCTTCTTACTTTCCAGATCTTGCAGATTAACACAAGTGTGAGTTTTCTACTCCGGTATCAACTACCCATGGATCTGAAAAAGTAACGTTGAGATTATACTCAACAACGTAAATACCTGATCCAGGTCCTGAAGGGTGTCCTCCCTTCTGCAAGCTCTTCACATATTCCTTGTGCTGCCTCCAATCATTTTTCCAATGACCTGGCTGCTGGCAGTAATAACAGATTGCCCCTGCGGTCGAAGTGTTCCATTCGGTTCTAGGAACCGTTGGTATCTTCAGACCCCTGGGTACCCTTAACTGCCCAGCTAGGTGCATTGGCGCCTTACCCTTACCCGCCACTGCTGGAGCCTTGCCCTTGTTGGGATATCCTTGTGCTTGCCAGTAGGTTTGGCAGCTCTTTTGAAGTTGACATCTTTGTTGACCATCAGAACCTCAGGGGGTTTGCTCTTGAGATTCTTCTCTGTTGTCACCAACATCCCATGTAGTTCCTTGATGGTCCGTTCCATATTATGGAGATTGTAACTAGTAATCACATCTCCATAAACCTTCGGAAGAGACATCAGAACTATGTCTGATTTCAGCTGCTTTGTGAAGCTATGACTTAGACTGGCCAAACGATTAAAGAGGCGCTTCATCTTGAGGACATGTGGGCTTACTGCCTCACCAGCATTGTGCCTGCTATAGAATAACTCCCTACGAGTGTCGTATCTTTCGACACGAGCATTCTTCTAGCAGTATACCTTGATCTCTTCCATCATTTCTTGAGGATTTTCCATGAAATGCATAAACTGGTCCTGGGTGTCATTTTCATGGACCTGACCATGAGGATGCCAATATCTGTCCGATTGCTAAGATACTTGTCATAAGCAGTGTTATCGGCCTCGTTGGCATCATCCGCAGGCACTTTCATTGGATTATCCGTAAGGATATACTCATGTCTGTCATACTGAAGGGCAAGCTTCAGGTTCCTTTCCTAAACCAGGAAGTTGGTCCCTGAGAGCTTGTCATACGACAAAAGAGACTTTAGCGCTTCACTGCTAGAACGTGTTGATTTGGGTTGCGACGGTGCCATTATATCTACACATCAAATCATTCAATTAGATTCTTAGTTAAGTTAAAGTGAGAGATACTTGAGTATGCACATTTCTGATTCTTATTTATTAATCTAAACCAAGATTTCCGCGTACCCAAAACTGGAGTGAGTTAATCTCATCGCCCCAGTTTTGGACATTGGAGTAGATAAGTCCAGTCCTTTCACAAAACCATGTGATTCTTGGCTAGAGCTTATACATTGTATGTATACGGAATTGCCCTATATTTGATACCCTGGCTCAGATCATCTGAGAATCGCAGCCAAGTCAACCACCTTTCAACGCATGGTCCAATCTGCATGGTTACTCCGCTAATGCGCACACACCCATACAAGATTGCCCATCTTCTTTTAGAGCCCATTCCCATGGATCCACGTTAATCGTATCCACCCATGGGTCTGTGAACTAATCGAAGTGATGAAATGTGGGCGGTATTCAGCTTGACTTGAAATTATTTGTCGTTTTAAATGTCCATTCTCACTGATCTTAACTTGAAATTATCATCTACAAATCCATGTAGAGATATTTTCATTCCAGTTTACATGTGCGTGATCAATTCATTATTATTAATTCTTACACATGTTGGTGATGATCTAAGTAACATAAACTTATGAAAATTAAATCATACATACAACCATACATTCACGAATATAAATGTAAACATGCTTTAGCTAGCCCGCTAACCCTACTGGAATAAACTAAAACCTATACTAGGTCTTGTCTTTCCTCATTCTATTGGACTCCCACTGGCTTCACGCCTCCTCGGGATCACCGTCCTTCTCTTCAGTTCTTCTCGTCTTGGGAATACGAGATTGCATTTAATTTAAAAAAAATAAATGCCGTGACACGCATGTCACAATTAAATTACAACCCAAACGTAATCACAGGTTGCAAACCGAAATTAAAATTCTAAGTCAGGCTAACTTAGCAATCATGCTGCAAACACCGTGTTATCAAACAATCATGTTGTCAAACATGCATGTTATCAAGCAAACATATTATTCCAATTTTATGATGATTTAAATCATAAAATTCGATTTATCGAAACTGTTATTTTGATCTGGTTAATTTTTGAATTAAATCGGTTCATGCTCTGGTTTATCGAAAACGAACCGATCTAAAATTTTAATTAATTATCGCTTAAAACTCTGGATTTTTCTGGGTTGGTTTCGACCCAAATCCATTCTGGTTTGGCCGAGCCAAAATTGACCCGAAGAGCAGTTAGGGTTTGGCCAAACCCTAGCCGCTAGAGCAGGCCGCGCCATGACTAACCAGCCCGTGAGGGCTGGCCGTGGCGGGCCGCCTGGCCGGTTTCGGTCGGGCTGTGGCCCTCTCCTGGCCGAAGCCGAGAGGCTCGGCCAGATCTGCCACGGGCAGATCTGGTCGGCCCGTGGCTTGGCCGGGGTTAGCCTCTCGGCTAGCCTCGGCCTCCCGTGTGTCTCTACCCGATCTCACTCGATCAAAATTAATTTTTCAGCGACAAATTAATAAATTCCAGAAATTAATTCATTAACCAAAATAGAAAATTATTCTGCAAGTTTCAAATTAATACCGAAATTAATTGCAAAATAAATCAAGCCTATCATGCTCGAATACAATAAACATATGTAACCAACCTCTGATACAACTGAAGAAATTTTTTACGGTTCCAATCAATTAATTTCATGCCCATACAAGAAATTAACCTCAAAAGTCCATATAAATTTAAGGATATTACATGATTATTGATTGATCATGAGATCTAGGCTAGAAAAATAATTCATAAAATTACCTTGATTCGAAATCTCTTTTTCACTAAATTGAATTCAATGACCACTAAAGAACGTCCACACGAAAGAGCAATCCGAAGGTACTCACAACGATCCTTGCTAGAAGACCGAAGCGAGCAAAACAGGAAGGAGAGGGAGAGGGGTTGCCGACCGGCCAAGGGAGAGAGAGAGAGGGGGTGCTAGGGTTTTTATTGGAAAAATTCTCATGATTAAAAATCTAAAAGTTTACTGTTTATATTTCTTTCTAAGAATTAATAATTAAAAATCTTAATGGGCTTAAAGCCCAAAGCTTATTAATTAATTAAGTAGAGAAGCCCATTCTGGCTTAGCCCAATTTGGATAGGCCTGTTTGGCTAAAATTAATTAATTAAATCTATTGGTTTAGATTCTAATTAATTGGTCCAGCTAAACCGTTCTTGATTTCTGGTTTAATCCTAAACCGAAATCGGTCTGATATAGTTTAATCCAAAACCGGAATTTATCTCTCTCATGATTCCTCTATATGATTCCATCCATTTTACTCAACCTTTAGTGTGTGAACCTCTAGGCTCAGGACATGTTGGCGGACTGGTAAAATTACCATTTTACCCTTTCCATCATGAGTGGCCTCTAGCAAGACATCATGATTACCCAACGCTTGTGATTATCGAGATTTCGACTTAAACTTGTTGTACATGAAACTATCCTTTTATCCTCTTGATATCTTGACAACCACGAGGCATAGACAAGTCATCCTCGTTCAATGTCCTATTTCTTGATCTGAGTTAAATGAATTGTGACTGATACTCTGTATCGACTGCATGGCCATGCAATTGTATTTCAGTCGTACTCATAAAGTGGCATGAACAGATATCTGCTCACACATCTGTATGAGGGATGAATCCTTCAGCGGTCTATTGAGTCAACTCATGTGACTCGTGATCGGGCCAATCACAATCGTTATTGTAACCATGTCACAAGAGACGTTAGATTGAGTCAAACTCATCACTCATCACATAGTGACCTAAAGATCCTTTCGTCTGAGGATGTGATTTCATGTACCGACATACGAGTATTTTCATGACTGTTTCTATGTAACATACTCACGATCGTGTCGTCCTACATCACCCTGTCTGCCGATAGTATGACCTAACTCCGGTCCCCTTCTGGCCATGATCATTAGAGCGTAATCATTTAGAGTTAGCCTCATACCGCTCACTTCTAATGAAGCTATTCTGATCGGGGACAACTTAAGTATGATTTTATTTGATCTGTAGATCTACTATTATGTGTTAACACATCAATAATACAAATCAAATCATACTTAAGATATTACTACAACACTTAGTAATATAAATGCCGATTTTATTTCAACTAATAATCTCATTACATGAGTAGATTGAAAATACATTGTGCTAGGGCACAAAATCCCAACATAAACCACGATCATTGAACGATTCACACTAAAAATAAGCACATTTTAAACGTGATCGCGCATTTAAACCGCGATCATTTAGTGATTCCCGCTAAAAATAGGCTAGATCTAGAGATCGATCGTTCATCGTTTTGTGTGTTGTTGAACATTATACAGTTAATATGGTTATACAATATATAACATCATGTTATACATAGTACATCGACATGTTATCCATCGACAGTAAGACAGTCATACATAAACCTCTGAAAGTGGGTAATCGTTTTATGTGCTGCTGAAGATTATTAATTTAAACTATTTATACACTACAATCCGTCATGTTATACAGAGTACCTCGAAATGTTATACACAAACAAAAAGACAGATGCAAACTTGATTAATCTATAGTTTGTCCCGAAGGAGAATCAATTACAAAAACATTACAAACACAGAAAAATGAGTAAACAAATATGTATCGACGGTGATCAGTCGTTGTCATCGTCTTATGCACCTCGAATTTGTTGTAGATGAAAGAAAAACCCTAGATTGGATCGAAATCGGCTAAAATAAAGAAATTGCAAATCGGAAATCACAACACATATAATCGACTGCAGATCCATCATAAAACCGCACTACTTATCGATAACTTTCAACCAGATCGACGATAACAAATCACACTTCTCTCCATTTCTCAATCGAACTCAAAATCACTCTGAATTAAGTTAAACGTCGCACGAGTGTTTCTGCGCAGCCTAACCGTAGAAAAATGGGTATTAACTTTTATATGCAAAATGACCGAGATACCCCCGTTTCTTCATTTGTCTTTGTTAAATGATGCGTCCTATCGTCTGCGCTAAGTGTCGACATCACATCTCTCGCGCGCGAATTGAACGACTGGGATAGGGTTTGAATGTTTTGACAATTTTCCCTTGTTTGTACTTAAAAAAGTGGTTTCATCAGATTTATCTAGCTGCAGTTATCCCAAATAAAACATTCAAAACTTATTTGATTTAAAATTAGTTATTTAATATCTAATATTTGGTTTTCTTAAACATTTAATTGTAATTTGTATTTTGCAATTTTTTTAATAGAAAGCGATGAAGGAGAAACTCACCGTTCATCAATTAAGCTAATAAGACAATCTCAAAACTCTCATCATCCCAATAACGTTCGATAATGAATGTATGTTAATGGGAAATGCACTTAAAGATAGTTTGAGATGATAAAGGCGAAGATTGAAATGCTCAGAGCCTAAGAGGCGATAAATGAAGGGTCGAAGACGAGATCTCCAACGTGTTTATGAGGTTCGACGACAAAATCTCCAACATGTTGGGGAGGCACGTGCCGACAGTATACCGGTCGCAAGTAATACATGTAAGTAGTTTACGACCCTGAGTTTATATTGAACCCAAGGGACAAGGTGGCTACTCTCGTAAACCAAATCTTAATCACCCGAATCGAGTCTCGTGACTAATCTTGGTCAGTCGAAAATGTGGGGTTAAGGTTAAAACTTGTTAAAGTAAATTAACAATGAAAGGCACAACGAGAAATTAAAAGATTATAAAGTAGATGAACAAAATAATCTAAACATAGATTGAGGTAGATGAATCAATCAATTAATAAATTCGAGAAACAAACTAAATTATAGTTATGCTTGAGGTGTTGCTTCCTAGGAAACGAGAACTCATAGTCTACCACCGTACCCCCTTGTTAGGTGGATTCGGGGTCTATAGTGGGGTAAGAAGAAACCTACACTCAATCAAGGATAGATTTACATCCCCCACTAGGATTAAGGTCTGTGAATTCTCTGAATCTTTCAGGGGTGACCTTATGGATGCTACTACCGTGTTAACTAGCCTCACTTAAGGGTCCGATTTAAACCTGGTTCCTACTACTCAGGTCCATCTATTGGGTTCTTGTCACGTTATGCAGTAGATTTGATCAGATCAGGCCCATCACAAAGAAAACGAAGAACATTAGAGAGAATGTAGAGTGAATGATGAGATGTGGGAGTGCAAGATGATGAAAATGAGATCAGGGACTGACTATTTATACTAGTCAAGTCTGCCATTTGACCACGGGGCATGGTGGTCGACCTCGGGGTCGTGGCCGGAAACGATCCCTTATTTTTAGCGGAGATGACTCGCCCAAGTCAACGATGTTCGACTGATCTTCTGGCCACCGATTGGCCACGAGGCGTGGTTGAGGCCACGGTCAATGTCTTTCCCCCAAGCATCGGAACAACTCTGTAAAGTTCAAAATGATCGTGGCCACGGGTCGTGGTCCTCGACTATCGACTTGGTCGAGCACGGAGATAAACACTAGAGCATGGGGTCTTGAACACGGTTCGTGGTCGGTTGACCACGGTGGACTTCTCTTTTTGTCTTCATGCATAGGTTTGAGTTCCATCAGGTATGGCCACAGTGACTTCTTCGCGGGCAATCTTAAAAAGAGCGATCTTCAAAAATCTCTAAAAAGCGGCCAAAAAGACCCAAAATCTGCAATATTCTTTCAAGAGACTTGTGAGGTAAAAGTAGGTCTAAAACCTGGGTAAAATATACCCGAGTGGGTCAAAAGAAACCAAAAGTGGGCGGAAAATGAGCCGAAAAAGTGATGTTTTTTTGAATCGATCAAGCACGTACATTAACGAGATCTCCAACACAATGAAGACTCGTACATATATGATTAATGTTAGGGATAATTACAGATTAGTATACGCACCGAAACCTCATTCCAGGATTAGTCACCTAAGTTTGCAAATTTTTTTCTCGGCCCCCCAAGTTTTATTACGTTACACTTAAGTTCAATTATGTTAAATTTAACTGATATGGTTTGTAAAAATTATAAAATGCCCCCGTTATATAAGCTTAAAATGGTATAATTATCTTATAAATTTGAAAATACTAATTTGCCCTCAATCGAACAATAAACTAAACTCATGATTGAAGCGTATGTTAGACTTTTCATATAACAAAGTGAAAAATAAAGAAAAAAAAATAACTTTTTGAAATGTCTAATATGTCGTCCATCTTCAACCCACTTCATCTCCCTATTGTTCACCACAATCAGCAAAAAAAATCTCTCTCCTCTCAATCATAACCTCTTCATCTCTCTTTATATTTTCTAATTTACAATAATATCAGTTTTATGAAATTTCCATATATCAAATTTGGAGATATCAGTTTATATCAAATTTATGAAATCTCTTACCATGTCTGTCGTCCTCCCCCGCAAGCTCCTCCCCTAACATCCTTCTTCATAAGCTCCACCCTCGTCTTCGTCTTCAACAACGAGAAGTTGTAGAGTCCAATCTACAGAAAGATCTTAGCAGCAGTGATAGTGACTGAAAATGTAGGGGCTTTAGACTTCGAGCCAGAGAAGGTCGCCCTCATGGACAAGGACACACCACTTCCAATTTCGGCGAGAGCGAGCGGTGCGACCAGTTCTGGCGAGAGCGACCACTCCCACGCTACTTCCGATAACCAGATTTGAGACAAAACTAAGCAAAGCACTAGAGCGGTGTTGGGAGGAGGAATAACCAAAGGTCTAGAAAGCTTCGACGATGGTCCAGATTTGAACCAGAGGGTGCCTCTTTCCGATAACAACCCTCTCTCTTGCGACGTCGGTGACGAGGTCGGATATTATGTATCCAACCGAGTCAAATCTTCTTATTTTTATTGCCATTTTGTCTTAAATTATTAGTCTTAAGTTAATAAAAGGCTACTTTATTTCACAAATGTTCCGAGAGTATTTTTGATAAAAAAAATGTCGAAAATGAGCTAAAAACGCAAAGTTAAGAAAGCAAGAGAAAGGTTGCCGAGTCAACTTGTCGGATCCCACCCGGCAAGTTCGGCTTAACCCGGCAACCCGTGGATGGAGTGAAGGAGAAGCGGAGAAGAGGTCCCGGGAGCTTACCCGGGCACCTTCCAAGCAACCTGCCGGGTTGCACCCGAAAACTTCTCGCTAACACGGAAACTTGTAGCTTTGAAGACGACGCGCACGCAAGAATAAAAGAACCTGTTGGGTCGAACCCGACATACTGGTCAAAATAGCTCATAAAATCATGCAATTTTGATTTTTGAAAGGATTTCCTCTCATCTTATAAATACTCAGCCCCCTACCTACGAAATTATCACTCATTAAAGAGAAAAAAAGAAGATATTTAGAGTAGTTTAGAGTATGGAAGAGGGGAGAGTTGTGGGTGATCAATTAGGGGCGACTTGGAGGTGATTTGGAGACGAACTCGAGGAACGTTGTGAGGTTGGTAGTAATTATTTTAGGGTTATTTTCATATTGTATTAAGGATTCATATGATTGTATTGGAATTGAATTATGGGAATAGAGGAATTAATTTTATGAGATTTGTGTTGATACTTTATTGTTAATAGAAATGATGATTGCCATGGATATGATGATTTGTGTTTTTGATGCTATAAGTAGCTAAATATTTAGGTCGGTGAAAGTGATGAACGAGGGTATTAATTTGGTTAATTAAAGGATTAGAGGTTGAAATTAATGGGTTTGTGAAATGGGTTAAGACCTTAAATATGAACTTAATGCTAGCTCTTTCGGGTAGTCATGAGTTTAGATCAAATCTAGGAATAGAGGCGATAGCAATCGTCCTAGGTGGAACGTAGCATTTAGGGGCCGGCTTACACGGTGTACCTTGGGTTTGTAATTTTATTTGTGACGACTTCGTGATTGCATGCATATGACGTGGGTACAGATGCCGCAGGTACTGTTTACATTAATAGGGTACCAACCTGAAGGATGGAGATTCCTACACGACCTTTAAGCGAACCTAATTAGGTATTTTAGTTAATGGCCTGACTAATGTATTATGGTTAGACGAAACCCATGTTGATGACTGGTGAAACTCCCGAGCTGTTTAGGGTAGGTTTGGAACTTCTCAAGACTCAATTTCTATTTCTTAATATGCTTTCCCGTAGTTAATAATCAAATCTGATAAATTGACTAAATGACATATCCCCCGAATTCCAGACT
Source organism: Geranium rotundifolium (assembly GCA_963920655.1). NCBI lineage: Eukaryota > Viridiplantae > Streptophyta > Magnoliopsida > Geraniales > Geraniaceae > Geranium > Geranium rotundifolium. Next base: position 30,579,701 of record OY987319.1, read on the forward strand.
CCCCGATCGCCGTTATAATATTTGGCTCTCGTGTTTTTAATCACATATTTCGTGAGCTTGCATTTTGTGATCTGTGACGATTTCATATTTTGCATGCTTGTGTTTGGTTTATTTCTTCACCACCACCTTCCCAAAACTGAACAGACCCGAATAATGGTCCTAAGCTTCTAGTGTCACACCCATAGACAAGCGCTCTCCATGTGGGATCCATAACTTCGGGACGAAATACTCCCGATATTACTTGGGACGATCGATGCACTTGCCCAGTGCGTCAGTCGTCGACTCTTTCTGGCCAGATCCAAATGATGTAGCTGCTGAACCCGACGGCGCATGAGCATTTTCTGATATTTTGGTTTTTTTTTCTTCCACATAATACTTTCGTTTGGACATTTGTTCTTCAAGTACCCTGGTTGGAAGAAATGAAGATCCTCCAAAAGGACTAGGTCCCTGTGGGATTCTCAGTGGTTGTGAATGGGCTGTCATGGGCGGAGTGTATATAGGACATGGAGTGAATATATCTTGTGGGTATTTCTGTGCCTTGGACTTGTTTTGTATTGAGTTAAGTTGCACATTCAGGAGCTTGAGCTCAGACTCCTTTTGTGCCAGTAGGTTTGGGGAGTGTATACTCACCGCACATGCTATTTGGAGTAGCTCCTCACTCTTATGGGCCTCAATTTCCTTCTCTGAAATCAATGAAATCATATCTCTTCAAATGATGGAATCGTAAACATTAATGATGAGTATCATTTGAGGATTCACAAATAATTTGTTTAATTTATCTAATTTTTTGGTAACAGATTATAAAAAAATGGAATTGAAAAGAAAGAATGGGAGAGTCTAAGACATAGAGAAGGGAGAGAGGTTGAAGAAAGGGGTAAAATGGTATTTTTTTAAAAATTTTTTAACATAAGTTATGTTTGTTATGAAACTAAGGGTAAAATGATAATTTCAAATTTATAAAATAATTATACCATATATAAATTATACTGGGGTCTTTTTGTCATTAAAAATATGGACATGAAATTTAACATAATTTAATTTAAGTGTTAAAGTTGGGGTATCGAGAAATTTTTTTCAAACTCTAGTGACTGATTTTAGAATGAGGTTTAAGCAAGTGTACTGATATATAATTACCCCTCAATGTTATTATGATAATCAGATATACAAAGTATTTTAAAATAACCTACCTCACAACGACATTATTACCATACTATACCAACGGTATTGTGGCTTATTTGTCCCTCTTATGGTTTTATGGAATATATAAGAATGTTAGGCAAATATAGTGAACAGCTAACCCTTGGCCAAACTTGTTGCCTGTATGCATATATGCCTTTAAATGTTCCTCCTCAAGCATTCCCTGTTTCGAAATAATTACGTTCCAACCCATTTTGTGATGATTTACTGTTGAGCTAATTAAGGAATTGCTTGTTCACGATCTATCACTTTTTTGTTTGCAATCGCTCCTTATCTCTCGGTCATTTGTTGTTTCAAGTAGAAAATTTATGTTGCAAAGCATGGCGAAAAAGGTCCTCAGTCAACGTACAACTAGTAGTAAATCATTGTTCGTGTCCTCCCGTATGAATGTGAACTGCACAAACCAAGTTTGGTTCATTTGAGAGAATATACATAGCTCTTAGACGTGAATGACTTGCGGGTTGAGAGGCTGTGTATTCTTCGAAAAACGTTGTGTATCACTACCAGAATCGAAAAATCAAGTGTGAGTGATTGTGTTTTCTACTGTGAATGCGTGATTGAAGATTCAATCGCAACAATAAACAACGACTTGTGACATCCGAGCAAGAAGAGTGCTCTTAGAGTGGAATCAAGACGGAATCTTGGATTCAGGGGGAGTCCTTAAAATAAGTTTGCACTTGTAATAGTAGCATATGGTAGTGATCTGTGTGATGATCACTGATACTTGTATGTTCTGACTAATTACCTCATAGTGAAACTTTTTCACTGGCAAGGTGCCCCCAGACGTAGGTGAGTTACCACTGAATTGGGTAAACAATCTGTGTGTCGTCGTTTACTGTTTTTGTTTTGTCATTATTCGCATCTGCTCTAGTTATTAAGAATATTGTCTTAACATTATTTTTGACATTTTGTCTGACGAAAGAAATCTGAATTTCAGTACAAATTATATGCAAAATCACATAATGAAAAATCATGTGATCGCTGCATCCCTACATCGCTGATATGCATGACTGCAATTAATCGAAATAGCATCCTTGCATCGCTGATTTGCCGCCACAAACTCCATTGAACTACTGGAAAACCACGAAAAAATCGACTAAAACCACCCACAACCGTTACTACGGGACTCACGTGATAGAGACGAGACTTACATCATAACTTAAAAATGAAAACAAAATAATTAAAAACATCAAGCATATCTGAAAAAATTGGAGTATTTTTCTTTAATTGTTCACATAGCAGTTTTTTTTCTGGTTCGGAGATCATGAAGCGAGTAAGCCCCTAACCACTGGAGCACACTTAATCGTTATAAATACATGTTATTAGCAGACCATATACATGGATAATTAAAAACTAAGTTTGGTTCTTTTGAGAGAATGTACAGAGCTCTTAGACGTGAATGACTTGCGGGTTGAGAGGTTGTGTATTCTTCGAAGGACGTTGTGTATCACTACCAGAATCGAAAGATCAAGTGTGAGTGATTGTGTTTTCTAGTGTGAACGCGTGATTGAAGATTCAATCGCAACAATAAAAAACAACTTGTGACATCCGAGCAAGGAGAGTGCTCTTAAAGTGGAAGCAAGACGAAGTCTTGGATTCAGGGGGACTCCCTGAGATAGGTTTGCACTTGTAATAGTAACATATGGTAGTGATCTATGTGATGATCACTAATACTTGTATGTTCTGACTAATTACCTCATAGTGAAACTTTTCCACTGACAAAGTGCCCCCAGACGTAGGTGAGTTAGCACTGAACTGGGTAAACAATCTGTGTGTCGTTGTTTACTGTTTTTGTTTTGTCATTATTCGCATCTGCTCTAGTTATTAAGAAAATTGTCTTAACATTATTTTTGACATTTTGTCTGACGAAAGAAATCTGAATTTCAGTACAAATTATATGCAAAATCACATACTGAAAAATCATGTGATCGATGCATCCCTGCATCGATGATATGCGTCGCTGCAATTAATCGAATTAGCATCCTTGCATCCCTGATTTGCTGCCACAAACTCCGTTGAACTATTGGAAAACCACGAAAAAATCGACTAAAACCACCCACAACCGCTACTACGGGACTCACGTGACAAGGACGAGACTTACATCATAACTTAAATATGAAAACAAAATAATTAAAAACATCAAGCATATCTGAAAAAATTGGAGTATTTTTTTTCGATTGTTCACATAGCCGTTTTTTTTCTGGTTCGAAGATCATGGAGCGAGTAAGCTCCTAACCACTGGAGCACACTTAATCGTTATAAATACATGTTATTAGCAGACCATCTACATGGATAATTAACTATGCTTGTATACAACCGTCCACGTATGTTGACAAGTTATATATGGACACGCATGTAAATTTATAGGACATGCCCAAGAATATAAAACCACATCTTATATGTAGTTCCTAGATATTATGTGTTGGAGGATATGTACCTTTCAGCCTTTAATGGCATGAAACTCAAATAGGATGGTGTCGGGTCAACCTCAGCTATGGTGCTCTCCTTTAACAGTTTATGATGTGTATGATGTGATTATGGTGTCTCAGTTAGTCACATCCTCCACTTCAGTTCCAAGTGTAGACCAACTACTTTCTCATCTTTATATCCCATTATTGCGCTAATGAGACCACTCACCAGCTGCTCTTCTTTGGCTCTATCTACACTTGGATGCCAAAATTCCTCAAATTTGATATTTATATTATGATTAAACGGACTAAACATATTTCAAAAATTCAATTAGAGATGAGAAAGAACCAAAATCGAGTTCAAATCAAATTTAAAATACACGTGGGGTCGATCGAGTTATCTACGCTTTGTTTTTTCCACTTTCTATCCTCTTAGCCTCTTGCTTCAAAGCAACACATGTAACTCACTCCCATGTGGCTAACATATCATTGCATGTCTCCAACATTGTTCCTGATTTGACCCTTATTGTTCATACTTTTAGTTTTATTGATTAGCTCCAAAACCATCCTTGGCTTTCCCACTAATTTGGACCCATAAGGATCATTTAAGATAGATCTTATCTTTGATTCTTGCTAAGCTTTAACATGGCAATGGGACACGATTGGACACCCAGAAAGGAAAATTTGGGGGTGCTTGAGCCACAGAATTTTGATAATTTGTTGTTGCCAATTAGATTATCTGTGGGTTTGTTATTTTCAAATTTATGGTCTAAAAGATTATCTATAATGATGTCCAAAACAAGGAAATATAAGTAGGTATGAAATGTTGGTAAATTATAAAGGTGAAAGTTTTATCATAGTAATATAATATTGGAATAATTGTTAGACGACAAGTCAGTGCATATACAAAAACAAGAATATAATAAAAATTATATTAAGGGCAATTTATGATCACGTTATAATATGAACTGCTACTGTCTTAGGGGCATAACAGAAAATCTATATGTCCAAAAAAAATCTGATCTTTATACCGTTGAATTCTCGTTTCATTCTCTACAACTTTAGTGTTTTGACCGAGACTTGATTGTGAATGTATAAACTTCATCCGGAGAGAAACGTAGTCGTGAGCAGTGAATCTGTATTGTTGTTGTCCATAGGATATACTAGGAGTTATAGACCTCCAAAAAGTATGAATTTTAGTTCGTTGGATTCTTCATCGAGTTTTCTACGATTTAGATGTCTTGGTCGGACCTTGCTTAGAATGTAAGAACTCTGTTCATAGTATTACAGATTTGTTGACGGTATCGAGTTTCGCCAGACAGTTTTCTGATATTTGTTCGGGTGGTTTCTATCAAGGCTTGAGGCAGATCTCATTATAACTATATATGTCATGTGTGACGGTAGTTTCTCAAGATACAACGATAGTATTAGAGAACTCTAAACTGTGTCGAAAGGATCACCCATCCAAGAACATGTTTGAGACTTAAAACTTGAAATTGAAAACGAGCTTTTCTCTTTGTACTTTCGAGATAGTTCTCTTTTTCTCTTTTTACTATATACTCCTTCCCTTTTGTTTGTGTTCTAGCTCTTTAAAATTGAGACTCCAGAGCACACATATTAAATAGGAAAACATTTGTTACTAAGGATGATAAATCCAATAATAACCCATGTTCTTGTAGAACAATATAATTTATGAATGAAATATGTAGTAATACCGTAGAACAATATACTTTATGAACGAAATATATAGAAATATAGTATATACTAGTATAATATACGAAGGAGATATATACTCATATAATTGAGAAGACCGAGATGTAGATTGTGTGAAAAAATGTCTTAGTCCAGCTGATTTGTGTTTCTTTAAGACAATATTGCTCCCTCTTTGGAACCTGAAGGATTATCGAGCAATTCCCCACCCCCCCCCCCCCCCCCCTAGATAAAACGAACTTGCACCCCTAACGATTATTGCGTATAGTGGAGACTGGCGAACTAACGATTGATATGTATATGGAGGAGAAGATGTTGAGAAGGAGATGAATTTTTTTCCCAACTTCAATCCTTTATATAGGAGAGTTGGCACTGTTTTGAATAGACACATATGTTCTTAACATGCTCCTTCTGGAAATGTTGCGATCCTTAGACTAAAAGCCACTCCATTTGGAAGCCAAAAGTCATCAGCAAAGTTCAATGGCTGAAATGAAAAGATGCACCCATTTCAATCAAAGCGTAGCTAGGAGTTTAAGTGAAAAGATATGAAATGTAGCAAGCTCAAGCTCAAGCTCAAGACCGTGACCATGACCATCACCATGACCAGGCTAGGCCGTGCCGAGACAGGACGGGACGACGGCGACAGTGGTGCACGTGTGTGGTTGTTTCCCAACCTGAGCTGGTCTGTGGGTCCCCCATTACACGTTAAGTGATGACCCAAGACCACAACCTTCAGTTCTCATTTCCAGGTATATAAAGAGGCACATTTTGCCAAGTGTAAGCAATGTGACACTCTATAATTGAACTAGTGTACTACACTTTTGTTGCAGTTATCTCACTCAATACTTGATTGATTCCTATAAGTGTATAACCTAATTTTTAGTTCTCAAAGAACGAACACAATTGATATACACATGGTCTAATTTGATTATTATAATCTATCAGAATGATCGTCGAAAAATCATATATAAACATGGTTTCCAACAATCCCCTACATTGAATGGATATTAGCAGACCGTTAGCCAAATAAATTTGCTTATACATGGCTTAAATGTTTAAATACAAGGTGAGAAAGTTACCGCATCAGGTTAAGTAGCTCGTGGCCTTGAACTTTCCTAGTGACAACCTATTGCACCTACTAGCGAATCAGTAGACTTGATCGTCTTTGAACTATAAGTTTTTAGCGTAGGTATGTCAATAGATAACACACAATAACATTCTCGATCAATGTAAGATCTTTGTGTGTGTTTGTTTTGGCCTTGAACACCTGCTTGGCTCATGAATATGTATGAATATCCGGCCTTACCGATAGTCATTGAAACGGCCCCACTTCACATTCGCTGGAGTGATTTTATAATGAGTATCTCACAAATACTCCATTGTGGTCTAAAACATCCACTGTAAATACATCATTAAAAGCTTAAATTATCCTAAGTCAGCGGTAGGGGCACTGACTTATTATAAGAATGGATAAGAAGTCAAGTACTGCCTAGTGACTAATATTCGACGACGCTTTGTTGTCCTATTGAATCTAGATCTTGGGATTTCCAGTCAAATAGGTTGGGTGTCCGCGGAAGTCAAAATTTTATTGAGTTTACAGCTTAACCCCATTTCATTCGATAAGATTTCAACTTGCTCGCTAGGTAAACCTTTGGTTAATAGATCTGAAATATTATCCTCGGAACTTACATATTCAATGTGATAATCTCATTTGAGAGTAGTTGTTGTATGGTGTTGTGTCTACGACGCATGCGTCTAGACTTACCATTATACACGAGACTTTGTGTCCTTCCAGTAGCCGACTGACTATCACAATGTATGCTTATTGGAGGTACATGCTTGTCCCATCCAAGAAATTCTGAAGCCACTCGGCTTCTTCTCCAGCTTTATCTAGTGCAATGAACTTAGATTTCATAGTAGATCTGGCTATACATGTCTGTTTGGAAGATTTCCATGATATTGCCCGACCTCCCAAAATGAATTCATATCCACTAGTAGATTTTGAGTCTTTGGAGTCAGATTTTCAATTTGCATCACAATATCCCTTGACAACCGATGAATAATTAATATAATAAATCTTTGAATTTTGGGTGTGATGTAAGTATCTCAATACTCGTATGTTGGCTTTTTAGTAATACTTGCCAGGATTACTCGTAAATCTACTTAATTTACTTACGGCGTAAGTTATGTCTGGTCTAGTACAATTCATGATATACATGAGACTGGCTAAAATACGAGAATATTCCAGTTGACACACACTTTCGCCTATGTTTTTAACCCACTGCTGGGTCATGTCAACTGGTGTGTTAACGAGTGTGATGTTGTGTTTCTTGAATTGTCAAGTATTCTCTCAATATAGTGTGATTGAGATAAAGCATACCCGTCTGACATCTTAAAAATCTTTACTCCTAAGATAGCATCAGCGACTCCTAAATCTTTCATGTCAAACTTGGATAACATTTCTTTCGTAACTCTTATTATGTCCATATTACTACCAAGTATGAGCATGTCGTCTACATATAGACATACAATGACATAACCATATATTTTATGTTTAACGTACACACATTTATCGCATTCATCGATTTTGAATCCATTGGATATCATTATATTGTCAAATTTTGCATGTCATTGTTTCAGTGCTTGCTTAAGTCCGTATAGCGACTTAACAAGTCTGCATATTTTGTTCTCATTTCTAGGTTATGAGAAACGTTCGGGTTGTTGCATGTATATTTCCTCATCTAATTCACCCTTAAGAAATGTTGTCTTTCCAGACCTTGAATTGACGCAATAGCGATAAACATCCTTATGGATGTTATCCTTATCACATGTGAATATGTGTTGAATTAATGCAAACCTCTTTCTTTCTGAACCCTTCAACTACTAGTCTTCCCTTACGTTTGTCTAGGGATCTGTTGGTTTTTAGTTTTTTCTTAAAACCCTACTTGTAACCCAATGATTTTGCACCAGGGGGACGATCTACTAGTTCCCACGTGTGATTTTGCAAGATAAATTCTATTTTACTATTTACTGCTTCTTTCTAATAAGTAGCATCTGGTAAACTCATTGCTTGTTTAAAAGTTTGCGGTTCATCTTCCGCTAATAGCGATACGAAATCAAGTTAAAAAAAACTAGCTTTCCTTGCCCTTTTGTTACGCCTTGGAGCTTCCACGTCAATTTCCTCGTGGCTATCCTCATTTAGACATTTTGGCTCCTCAGCTTCTCGTGGTTTATTTTAAATACTTGATTTATTAGGCGTTTTATGAGGATATATGTGTTCAAAGAATGTAGCACTCCTTGATTCAATTATGGTATTCACATGGATATATGAGATTTCAAACTTGGATACCAAGAACCGATATGGTCCACTATGATGAGCATATCCGATGAATATGCCATCAATAATTTTAAGTCCTATTTTGACATTTTTAGGTTTAGGCATCTCTACCTTATCTAAACACCCCCACTCTTTCAAGTATTTGTAGGATGGTGGTATACCTTTCTATTGTTCATATGGTGATTTCAAAATTTTCTTATGAGGTATTTTGTTGAAAATGTAATTTGCAGAAAGAAAAGCTTCTCCCATAAGTTGTTTGGCAGACCAGAACTTAATAATAAGACATTCATCATCTCCTTACGAGTTCGGTTTTTGTGTTCTGCAATACCGTTAAATTGAGGAGAATATGGTGTCGTAGTTTGGTGTATTATACTATTTACTCCACAAAATTCTTCGAAACTCCACAAAATTCTTCGAAAGGATGTTCATATTCTCCACCCCTATTGCTTCTTAAGACTTTTATTTTCTTGTTTAGTTGATTTTCAACTTCAACTTTACAAATCTTAAATCTTTCGAATGTCTCATCTTTACTTCTAAGTAAGTACACATGACAATATCTCATACAATCATCAATAAAGGTAATAAAATACCTCTTTCCACCTCTCGTTTGACACATTTTAGATTGCACGAATATGTATGCACTAAGTCCAAAGGTTTTGTTTTTCTTTCAATCGAGTGAAAGGATGACCTTGTCATTTTTGTTTCAACACAAATTTAACATTTGTCTTTTGAATTAATTCTGCACTTAGGAATTGAATCCAAAGAAATTAAACGAAGAATGGAATCAAAATTAACATGTCCTAATCCAACATGCCATATATTAGACGACTCAGCGATATGAATGGAAGATTTAGTTTTATTTATAGACATTGGTACATTCTTAGGTACAACAGTCATTAAATTTATTTTAAATACCCTCACTCACATATTCTCTTCCAACTTGCACTTCCTTTTTCGACAAGACAAACTTGTCAGATACAAAAGCTATTTTGAAGTCATTGTTTGTCAGCAATGATTCAGAGACTAGGTTCTTCTGGATCTCTGCACGTAGAGAACATTTGTTAATGTAAGCTCCTTTCCAGACGTCATTCTTAGCACTATCTATCGTATGCCTTAGACTTTTGGTGTTGAGGAATTTCCCATGAAGATATGGTCTTCCTCTACAGCTGCCTTGAAAACAGAGAACATCCACTTGTTGGCACATATGTGTCAATTGGCTCCAGTGTCTAAAAACCATTCCTTGCTACTTCCAACTAGGTTACATTCAGTAACCATAGCACATAGGTTCATTTCTGACACGGCTCCAAAAAGATTGTCAGTCATTATGATGTGCGCTTGAGTTTTCTTAGGCTTCTTAAAGTTTCTGCCTTTGCGACACTCTTCTGCTTTGTGTCCTTTAATACCACAATTGTTGCATTTTCCCATAAACTTGTTGGTCTTCTTGGGTTGACCACCATCATTTCGCTTTCTTTTGTGAAAGCCCTCCGTCTCAACAATGTTGGCCCTTGCAGCCATATTATTGCCATAAGCCTCCGACTTGTGATTATCCTCTTCTATCCTCAGACGAACAATGAGATCTTCAAGTGACATTTTCTTATGCTTATGCTTCATGTTATTCCTGACGTCCTTTCATCCTGGAGGTACCTTCTCAAATGTTGTACCCACTTGAAATGAATCGCTCATAGACATTCCCTCATCATGGATGTTGTGGATGATCAGTTGTAATTCCTGCATCTGATTGATAGCAGTCTTGGAGTCTATAATCTTGAAATCCAAGAATCTACCGACGATGAATTTCTTCATTCCGACATCTTCAGTTTTGTATTTTTTCTCTAAGAAAGCCCAGAGTTCCTTTGCAGTTTCGTACACAATATATAGCATATAATTCATTTTCTAGATGGTTGAGGATACAATTCTTGCATAGATAATTATAATTTTTTCATGCATCGGAAGCCATTAGTTTATCTTTATCAGATTAATCTTTTCTTATAACAAGAGCAGTCTCTGTAAATAATTTTTCTACGCCGAGTGTAGTTAACCAGAAGAGCATATGTGGTTGCCAACGCTTGAAATCCGTACCATTGAACTTCTCCGGCTTTTCACCGTGAGATACAACCAACATTGGATGATAAAGCGCTGGTCCAACATGAGTGGTTTTGATACTCGAAGATGCCCGAGTTGGGTGGATTTCGATGTAGGGGTAGAATCATTAGTCATGGTTAACACAATCTGTTCCAGAGCGTCAAAAAAGGAAATTAGCATTATAAATGTGTACGATTCATTGACATTTGCAAAATCACAATTGATTGTTTGACTATTTTCGATTGCCTCTACAGCTCTTCTGCATCTCGTCCATCTCATGTGAACAAAAAATGGTGGCTACGCCTAATAAATTGCTGAATCTGATAGTGGAAAACAACGGTAAGATGGATTTCATAAACAAGTTTCCATGAAGTTATTTTAGTTTTCTTGTAGGCGGATTCGTATTGATCGTTGATTTAGTTAAGTCGTAAAACTTTATTGTTGTGAAATGCAGGAATTGAAGACTTCTGTGAAACGAATCATGAGGAAGAAGAAGTCAGTAGTGGATTTTCAGTGAATATGACCGAGGAAGATATCGAAGGTAAGTAGATATTTAATTTGTTTGTTCGGTAGGACGTTTTTTGTTCCGTGGTGCCATCGTCTATTCTGAAGGACAGGAGATGTTGTAGGATATATGTTGTTCGATCGTTCCATCCCTCAATGGTTCCATCATTCCATTGTAAACGAAACATGTTTGTTACATCGTTCCATTGCGAATCTTTAAGTATCAGTTTAACAACATCCAATTTTCCATTTACATGAAATTAATATTTAGTACACTGAAGGTTGGTTTTTCAGTTCCGTCTAATGGGGATTTATGGAAAATGTTTCGTGCAATTGGTTTGTTGGGATCAATAGAGATTGATGATTTTTGAGAGGAGATGGAAACCTATTATAAGGGACTACAAGCTTGAAACGGATAAATTTCTAACGATAATGCATGAACTGGGAGTGTCTTGTGACAAAGGGGTAAGACCCTTTGTAAGAGCAAGGGGGTCGGGCTGTCAGATGCAAAGCGAGCGTGAGAAGGTAATAGGGAAAGTGTCATCCGATAATAAACGTAAATGCACCTACTGTTTCATCGAAGGGCACAACTCAAAGACATGTGAGGTGAGGAAACGTGACGAAGTGAACAAGAATCTGTCAATAGCAGATTTCACGTACGGGTTTAAACGATGAAGCTTTATTTCAGAGTGAGTCCTTGTTAGAAATAATAATTTGCATGAATGAATAAAATATTAAGACATACTGTTCCACCTTTTCATGAAGGATTATGCACATTTGTTGCATATTAAAGCATGCAATGTTTGCACATCAATAATTGTTTGAAAATTTCACTATATTTGTTTAACAATATGGAATGTACTACAACACTTTATATAACTGATACCTAAAAATCTCACATGTTCATTACTAGTGATTGTGGCCACACAACTAGTATGTGGTGTTTTCACACAACATCAAGTGATTGTGTCATGGAATGTGAAAAAATACCAAAAACCAATATAGAATTGTGTCCAAACAACTTATTTGTAAGTGAACCATACAATGAATATACTTCAACACACACTTCAAAATAATTTTGAGCACACCAAAAACAAAAAAAGATACTTCAACAGAGACAAACAAAAAATATATTTGTACGACAATGAATTGGACAAGAAGATGCAAATCAAAAATATTTAAAACTTGAAACCAATGTAAATGTGTCCACAACAAAAACGAAGAGCACTATGTCCAAACCCAAGAAGAAAATGAAACCAAAATACTTCAGCAAATACTAAGGACGATAAGTATTGTCGTAAGAAAACAAACATTTCGTTCCTCGTCATAAGCAAACAAACATGACCTAAGTAAGAGTACTGAGTACTCTGGTCGTTCTTGACTATGAAGTCAGGTCCGATGTCGTCATAATAATCGATAGCCTTGGCATACATCTCATGTTGTCGTGCATTTCTCTTCCATGTTAGTAGCTTGAACATCATCCGGACTCGTAGTTTGTAGAGATGACGAGATTGCAAAGCTGTGAACGACGACAACCAAAATTTAAAAAATAACATGGAGAAATGTCGAGACATGTCATATTAAGTGTGAAAAGTAATAATGAAATTATGTGTATAATGGACTAATGTAATCAGATACAATAAGGTACATTGGGATTCTGTGCATAGTTGGAACATGGAACAACTCTGAACATGAAATAATAGAATGAGGTTCATATGGGACAATGGAATCATGGAATCAGGGTCATATGAAATAATGGAATCATGTTTTGGAATTATGTACACGTTACAAAATGAAATAATGGAATTAGGTCTACATGAAATATTTGGAAGAATGGAATAAAAAAATGGAGTGGTGGAATGAAGTTCAGATATAACAATGGAACATGTCATCTGAGATAAGAATATACAATATGGAACAAAATGCAGATGGAAACATGAAATGAAGTAAATATGGCAGAATGAGCTTATTTGCATAATGGACTCAGAACAAATTAGTTAATAGAATCATGTAATCCTGTTGATCTGGATTGGTTGAACCAACGATATAAACAAATCCAGTCTCTGAATCAAGAGTTACTTGAACCAATAGAACTTGAAAATTTCTCCAAATCTGAAATGACCATGGGAACAACACATATAAATGACTTAAAAAACATACAACACATGCAGATCAAAACACACAACTCAAAAATCAGAAACAACATTGCAGATAAAAACTGAAAAATAATAACTCAACATTGGAGATTAAAAAATATCAGAAAAGAAGACATAAAGCAGTTATAACCTAACAAAGAATATTCAAAAATCATAACTAAAAAACCATACATGCAGATCAACAAACATAAAAAAGAGAGAAAAAGTGTAATAAACTCATAAAGCCATCCCATGAAGTCAAGTTCAACAATGTAATTGAAGTATATTCGATCAGAAGTTAGAAAACACACATGCATTGATTCCATTAGCAGTCTTAACCCCTAATTCAAAAAAATAGTGGTACTACACGATCATCAAACATATTACCTCAAATAGAAAACACACATGCAATGAAAACTCGCAACAAAAAACACACATGCAAACCAATCAACTATCAAATCAAGCCTCGGAAGTATCAAACCTTGCTTCTTTGTGGTCGGGAGGTTCGAAATCCTAGCCGATTTCTGTTTAATTTAAGCCATAGAGTAAAACAGTCATTGTAGTTGAAGAAAAAATAGAAGACGTCGTGGTATTCGGGAGAGCTGCACAATGATCGACAAGAGAAGAATAAATTTGGGTGTAGGGTTTCGGGGTTTCTATGACAAAGGAAAGAGAAGATTGTGCCGCGAATCACACAATATCTTATAAATAAAGGGTCGTTCGAATTCCACCGAATGAAGAAGTACACAATTGCCCTCTTCAGCTGTCACTTATAACCGAGAAGGGTTTTCGACAACAATATAATTACAGTGCTTGCCACTCGTCATATGAGGCTGATCTGGTGCGTCAATCGTCAAATCTAATGGCTAGCGTTTGCTCGTATATTTGTACAATAACTATGTATTTGTAGATGAATCCAGGCCTATATATATATATATATATATACACACACACACACATAGGAAGTTTGAGAAAAATATTGTCTTAAACCCTTAGACCAAAATATTGTCTTAAACCCTTAGACCAATATAATTTATGAATGAAATAAGTAGCAATACCAATATACTTTATGGATGAAATATATAGCAAAATAGTGTAGACTAATATAATGTATGAAGGAGTTATATACCTAGATAGTTGACGACACCGAGATGTAGAAGTGTGTAAGAATGTCCGAGTCCAGCTGATTGTTGTTTCCTTAAGACAATATTGCTCCCTCTGTGACACTTGAAGGATTATTGAGCAATTGCCTCCCAAGATAAAATGGACTTGCACCACTAACGAGTGTTGCGTATAGTTGAGACTGGCGAACTAATGATTGATATGTATATGGAGGATAAGATGTTGAGAAGAAGATGAATTTCTGTTCCAACTTCAATCCTTTATATAGGAGAGTTGACATTGTTTCAAATAGACACATATGTTCTTAACATGATCCTTCTAGAAAGGTTTTGATCCTTAGACTAAAACGCACTCCGTTTGGAAGCCAAAAGTCATCAACAAAGTTCAATAGCTGAAATGAAAAGATGCACCCATTTGAATCAAAACTCAGCTCGGAGTTTAAGTAAAAAGACAAGAAATGTAGCAAGCTCAGGCTTAAGACCATGACCATGACCGGGTCAGGACGGCGGCGACGGTGCGCGCATGTTGTTATTTTCCAACCTCAGTTGGTTTGCGGGTCTCCCCACTACACGTAAAGTGATGACCTAAGGCCACAATCTTTAGTTTGCATTTTCAAGTATATAAAGAGGCACATTTTGTCAAGTGTAAGCAATATGACACTCTATAATTGAACTAGTGTATTGCACTTTTTTTTTGCATCTTTTGGTGCTATTATCTCATTCAATATTTGATTGATTTCTATAAGTGTATAGCCTAAGTTCTAGTTCTCGAACAGACGAACACAATGGATATATACATGGTCTAATTTGATTATGATAATCGATCGTAATGATCAGCGGAAAATCAAGTTTGAACATGGTTTCCAACAGTTATTTCATTTTCTTTGCACGTTAATTTCACTTAATGAATAATTGATTATAAATAATCAATTTTCAAAAGTAATCTCACCTAACTACACTTGACTTGATGACATCTTTCTCACTAGTTACAGTTGACTTTTCTTTTATTGGTGCGTCGAGAATTCTTTTTCTCATATAGTTTGTTATATTTTCAATTAGTTTGAAGTTAAAATTGAGTCTTCATTGCAAGAAACGAAAATAACATAATTACCACTCAAATTTTCAAATTCATGTTATTGATTTCTTTTTTTCATTTCTCCTCCTCTCCCTCTGCCTTCTCCTCCCAGATCTTGATACCAAGCTCAATATAACTAATTAGGTCTCAAACCAAATAATTAATGTCGTATTCATTATATTTTGTTTTAGTTATGCATGCCTATATGCAATGTAATTGACTAGAGGGAGAAAATGAGCTATCTTTTCCTGATCAAACTCAGAGAGCTGGGACTGTGCGTCTTTGTTGAGTTTATGAGTGAACTCTCTCAATTTCTTGATCCTCGTCAACTTCGGGCACGTCACCTTGTCCGCCACCAGATCCTTCTCTGTCGTCTTTCCCAATTCAAGTGACGATTTCTCCACATCTAGATACCCACCACCTGAAACAACAACCCTTCGACCTCGCGAACTTCCTCAATTTCTCCACTTCCTCGTTCCAGCCTTTAAGATTTGGATATTCCCAAGGTCTCGAATCAAAAATGCAGTGTTTAGAGTCTGGTTCACCAAATCGCCTCTCTGGACCATACAGACCTTGAAATCGAAAGATGATTTTCAATTCTGTTCCATGAAGCTGAAGAAGAATAGAACGACAACTATCAGTGTTGTTTCGACGATACAAGAGAAGATAATAATTATTTTATCAACACGGTACATCGAGATATGGATCTACTTGGTTAAGTGACAATGGAACAGTTCTGAAGCCAACTGTCCAGATTCACAAAAACCATTTTCCACCTCTCACGGTTATTTACTGTAGTTGGTGTTGAATTCGAGGAATTTATAGGTCTCTAGGTTTATACATGAACAAAGGAGGATCAATTAAAATGTAAGCTTGGAGGCGTAACGGGTAAATCCTTAAAAGAAATATTCTTCCTAATTCTTACCTTAAACGATTTGTAGTAAGATAGAAATGTAGAGAGAGGGAAAATGTGGGGTAAATAATTTCTTTAGCCAATATTTTATATTTCACGTGTAAAATGTAAAATTAAAACAAAATATAGCTAACAAGATTATAAAATTAATTTGATTTGAAACCTAAAGAGTTAGATTGAACTTGTTATTCAGATCTGGGAGGAGAAGAGAGAGGGAGAGGATGGGAGAGAAAGCGAAAGGAAAAGAAAGAGTTCATTGGTATAGATTTAAAAATTTGAATGGTAATTAAGGGTATTTTTGTCACTTAAATAATGAAAAATGACAATTGTAACTTCAAACAAACGGAAAATGTAGTTGTCTGAGAAAAAAAACATTGTCATTGCATCTATAATAAAAAAAAGAGTCAACTATAACTAGATGAGAAAAGTATCAAATCAGCTATAGTTATACGAGATCAATTCTATGGTATTAGTCATATTAAAGACCTAAACTTTCTCGCAACTTGCTAAGTATGTTAGGATAAACTTTATCAAGAAAGAGTATGTTAGGAACTTAAGAAAAATAATTAATATTTTAATTTCTCATATAGATCAACTTTAAAATATAATATAAAAATTTGATGTTTTTTATTATTTTATCAGAGGGTTTGATGTCTTCGACCGGATCAAGACGGTTATAACTAAAGGTATTTTCAATATCTACTAGGGTTAGAGAGATAAGAAATTTAAGAAATTTGGTTTCGATCTACCGATAATGCCCATCCTATTATTAATTATTTAAATTAATTTTTGTGTGAACCAAGCGAACCGATGACAATCGTGCGATAAAAATACACGCGGTCTTGAAAAAATGGTATAGTATACGATAAATTCAGATAATTAATGATGGGAAAATCATTATCAGTAGATCAACGCCAAATTTTATGGAACCAACTTTGTAACTATTTTTTCCGCTACAACATAAACACGCACCAGACCTCTTTTTTCAAACTTCAAACCTACTCTTTCGAAAACCCTAATTCTTTCAATAAAATCTCGATGACCAATGTTGGGCCCACGAAAGATATTCCATGGGTACCCAATTAATGCGTACATGATCGTTATAAGTAGTAAAACCGGTAAGATCAGGTCAAATTTAGAAGAACCAACTAGAGTTAACTCAATTTTATTCATGCTATCGAGTATAAAGTAATTTGTGTTTCATTATGCTCTTCAGGTTTGGGTTCTGTCGACTTTAAGGATGGTGAATTCTTCTCTCTCAATGCTGACTCGGTCCCTGCCTCTGGCACTCCTCAAGTTTCGGCTAGATCCTCAGTCTCGTCGGAGTCTTCGACCGCAACAGCGCTAGTCTAGCCTCACGTTGAGTCTAACGGCGCAGACCCACCAACGCCGGTCTCGCCTCCAGGTTAGTCTAGCCACGCGGATCCACCAGCTCTGGTCTCATCTTTAGGAGAGTCTGGCCGCACAGAACTGCTCGCTCTGACTTACCTCAGCGGATTATTAGAGAAAGCAAAGAACCACTTCCTGACTTACTGATCAAAATGTTCCTGGTTAGATTTTTCCTCTCTTTCTCAGACGGGTTCCTTTTTGATTGCTTGAACTACAACTGACTTATATCTCTCTCACTTAACAACAATTGAAATAGTTTGGTCTCATTTTACTACATTCCGTTTAATTTTAATATAACAACGTTAATTTTCATTGGAAAAATGACCAAAATACCTCTATATGTCATTAAAATTTTCAAAATAATATCACTAGTTTCTCTTTTTTTCTTCTTCTTCTCTCTCTTCACACCTTTTCAAATCTCAAATCACCCACCTGTCCACCCTAAAACCTGACGACTCTACTTCCCTAATCAATTTAGAATATAGTAATTGCTTTAATGATGACTCATAATCTCACCTCAACCCAAAATATTATTATTTATCAACTTAAACTAAGGCGAACGGTCGTGCATGCTGACGAAGGAGCTCCACCAAGAGATAGAAGGAGATATGAGAAGATGTGAGGAAGAGATATAAGAAAAAAAACCAATAGTATCATTTTAAAATTTTGAAAAAAAATAGTGATATTTCGGTTATTTCACAATAAAATGTAATAGAATTAAGTAAGAATGAAATAAAATAAAATAAAATAAAATAAAGTGAAAAAATATATATATTACTCAAGTTGTCTCATGGCAACCTCTTTGAAGAGATTTCTATCAATCTTATTTTTCAAAAACTTTGATATTGTTTATTCATTTAAATAGTTTATTGTAGTATAATAATACAAATAAAACTCAAATAATTTTTTGATTTTTTGAGTATTTAATTCAATAATTTGTTAATTTTATCTTCATTTAAATACTTTATTGTAGTATACTAATATAACTAAAACTCAAATACAAATTATTTTTTTTTTAATTGAATTATTTATCGTAGTATACTAATACATTTCAAACTTAATTAACTTAATTATATAATGTTAATAGAAAATTCTCAAGTTGTCACGTGACAACCTCTTTAAAGAGATTTCTATTAATCTTATTGTTTGAAAACTCTGATTTTTTTTCATTTAAATAGTTTATCGTAGTATACTCATACAATTAAAACTCAATTAAAATTTTAATTGTTTTAATTCAATGATTTATCGTAGTATACTAATACATTTCAAACTCAATTAAAAGAAACACTAATATATTGTAGCATACAAATACATTTCAAACTTAATTTAGTTTATTGTACTATACTAATATAATTAAAACTCAATTAAAATTTATAATTTTTTATTTCAATGATTTATCGTAGTACACTGATACATTTGAAATTCAATTAAAAATTAAAATGCTAATACATTTTATTATACTAATACATTTCAAACTCTATTAAAAAATAATACAGTTAAAACTTAATTAAAACCCATGTTTTTTTAATTTAAATACCTATTGATAATAACAAATAAAGTTAGCATCAATGAAGATTTGGTTGGATTACAATTACAAAAATTAATAATGTAAACGATAATAACAACCAAATTTAACATTAATTAGAATTTTGTTGGATTACAATTCTTTTTCAAAACTAATTTGAATACATGTCTCTATTACAATTTTAATCATATTCATTAACCAAATAAAATGATATATCTCTCATTCATTAGATTTTGATGAAATTTTTTGATACGTTTTGTTGGGGTTTGTTGGAATCCCACATTGAACGAATTGAAAAGGTTTTTTGTGTTTAAATTGTTTTGCTCTCCTCAATTGTTTGTGTGGGCCTTATAGGGGTAACCTGAGGCTTAGGCCAGACGCTCACGCGCGTCGTCGCGGCCGTCTGTCTAGCTCGGGCTTGGGTACGGGTGCTGCTCGGCTCGGATTTGGGCTTTGGTAGAGCACCTGCGGTGCTGAACTGCTGCTGAGTTTTCTCTCTCTGCTGAAACAAAAAAAAAAAGAAA
The DNA here is from genome assembly GCA_963920655.1 of Geranium rotundifolium. NCBI lineage: Eukaryota > Viridiplantae > Streptophyta > Magnoliopsida > Geraniales > Geraniaceae > Geranium > Geranium rotundifolium. The sequence goes on from OY987319.1 coordinate 30,599,621, forward strand.
AATTGTTTCCTCTCCTTGCTCCCAGACTCAGTTGTGCGAGTGGGCTCACAGTTGAGGGACAACTATGTTAACCTCGGAGGCAACCAGATTCGATCGCCACCACGGTCTTCCCGGGATAATTGCTTTCAAGTCAGTGACTTCCATACCACGACGCGGTTCCTGCTCCTTACTTTTTCTTCTTCTTTGGTTGGCTCAGTATCCAAATATCAACATCAGTAAGGATTTGGATAAAGGTGTAGCGTGCCACGTCATTCCGGGTATCCAATTCTAACACGTTTGATTATGGAATATTCTGATAAGTTAGTGTTGATTTTTAGGGAACTTGATGGATCTCGAAACCACCATCAAGCACAAAAAGAAGGATCTTTCCCTTCAGGAACTGATATCCCACATGCGAACCGAGGAGGCGAACCGCCTGAAGGACAAAATGGATTCCTTATCAATTCATTATGTCAAGGCTAACATGGTGGTGTCGTTTGGACCTTCAAACCCCAAGACAAAAGGAAAAGCCAAGATGGGAGTCGAACCTAAGAAGGACCAGTTCAAGAAGAAGCCGGTCAAGAATGTTGCACCTACGACCGGATCAACTCAAAACCTCGTGAAGGTCAAATGTTGGGTCTGTGGCAAGAATGGCCACAAGGCATACCGATGTTCTCAGCGACAAAGGTCTTCACCTGATCGTGCCAACATCGCTAAAGATGATGACATCATTGTTGTAGTGGTGGTAGAGGAAAACATGGTGGAAAACTCCATAGACTGGGTGCTGGACTCAGCTGCAACTTGTCATATGTGTATGCATAAGGACATGTTCACCAACTTTGTCGAATCTGCACCTGGAGAAGTCGTCTATATTGGGAACGACTCAACTGCTGCAATTGCTGGATCGGGCAAGATAACTCTGAAGCTCACCTCTGGAAAGACGCTTGCTCTCAACAATGCGCTCTACGTTCTATCTCTTCGCCACAACCTCATCTCGGGTCCTCTTCTCAACAAAGCTGAACTGAAGACTGTGATTGAAGCTGATACTGTTATATTTAGCTTCAAGGATTATTTTGTGGGGAAATGATATTATAGCAATGGACTATTTTTAATCAATGTTGATTCAGTTATTGGCAATAAAGCTTCAACTTCTTCTTACATCTCTGAGTCAATAGATCTTTGGCATGGTAGGTTGGGTCATGTCAATGAAAATTCCATTAAAAGGATAAGGAGCTTATCTATAATACCTAACTTCTCTCCCTCACAATTATCAAAATGCCAGTCTAGTGTCAAAGCAAAGTTTACAAAAAAGCCCTGTAAACCAGTTTCTCAAAGGCACTTAAATCTCCTAGAATTAATTCACTCCGAGTTAGCTGATTTTAATAATACTAGGAGCAAGGGTGGTAAACATTACTACGTGACATTCATTGATGATTGTTCACGGTTTACCCAAGTGTACTTGCTTCGAACAAAAGATGAGGCTGAAGAGATGTTCATCAAATTCAAGAATGAAGTGGAAAACCAACTTGATCGAAAGATCAAGAGAGTTAGATCTGATCGAGGCGGAGAGTATGGCTCAAACTTCCTGGTCAACTTCTGCGAGAAGAACGGAATTATTCACGAATTAAGTGCGTCATACCTACCTCAACAGAACGGAGTAGCTGAATGCAAGAACAGAACTTTGAAGAATATGATGAATGCAATGCTTCTAAGTTCTGGCCTTCCTGATGAGATGTGGGGGGAAGCTGTTCTCTTAGCTTGTCATATTCTTAACAGGGTTCCTCACAAGAATCTTGACAAGACCCCTACGAGATGTAGAATGGTTACGCCCCCAACTTGAGTTTCTTAAAGGTATGGGGGTGTTTAGCCAAAGTTGGTCTACCTCCTCCGAAGAGAACCAACATTGGTCCCAAGACCTATGACTGTGTTTTCATCGGGTATGCCCAAAACATCGCTACCTACAGATTCATGTCCTTACATGATCTTTCCATATGTGAGGCAAGAGACGCCAGGTTTTTTGAGCATGTGTTCCCACTAAAGAAAGATGTTACTGCCTCTTCGTCATCTTCAGTACCTGTGGATATCCCTAGTGTGGCTGAAGATCTCAACACACAGGTCCTTTCAGAGGATCATGGTGATGAACCGAGAAGAAGCAAAACACCTAGAATCGAGAAGAACTTTGGAGATGACTTTGTCACTTCATTTCTAGTTGTGATCGTGGAAGTCTGAAATTCTGATCAGCTAGTTGGGCAAGATGCCACACACAATGTTACACAGAATGCTATAACGTTGTGTCTGACTTCTTGCGTAGATAATGCAGGACAGTAAATATAAAGCTATAAGTAATGACACAGCAGATTGTTTACCCAGTTCGGTGCAACGTCACCTACGTCTGGGGGCTCTCAGCCTAGTGGAAAGATTTCACTTATCAGTAATCCGTCAGAACATACAAGTACCTGTGATCCTTCCTAGATCTATACTTTATGCTTCGTCTTACAGTGCAATCTATCTCAGGGTCTCCCCCTGAATCCAAGAACGTCTTGATTCCACTCTTCGAGCAATCGCCTTGCTCTGTCGTCTTCAAGTCTTCTTCAAGCTTGGTGGTTGCGTGCAGTCTTCAACTCACGACTTCAGTAAACCCTCAATCACCTAACTCTCTATAGTTATGTGATACACAAAGTCCTAAGCTCAATCTGCAATTTCTCAGCCCGCAAACCTTCACGTCTAAAAACCTTGCAAATTGTTGCTAGGAAACAAATAAAGAACCACACAATTGCTAAGGGGGTAGCCTAAGCTTTTATAGCAATCGTGGATGAGTACTAACCCTAAAGGGTTTCCTATTAATCACCGTCTTTCTTCTTTGCAGATTAGGAGTCGTTCTGCACTTTCCTAATCGTTTTCTTGCTGAACTGCCGAACCTGCACTTTCCTGATTTCTGTCGATCAGGATGCTTGCCGAGATGCCGTCAACAATGTCACACAAGATGTCGTAGAAGATGTTTCGACATTCTTTGTAACATGTTTCTTCAGTTCCTTCAAAATTAGCCAATCTCGAAAAACGTCGTAACGACAATCTCCCCCTTTGGCTATTTTTAAGGACAGCATTCTTCGTCGTATTCTTCGTCGCATTCTGCGTCGCATTCGTCGTCTCGTTGATCGGCAGTGTCGTCGCGCGTATCGTCGCGTCTTGTGTCTTCGCGTCGATCCTATCTTCCTTTCTTGTATCGTCGTGATCGCGCGCGTTATCTTACTTAAACTTAAACTTACTCCCCCTTGCTGGCTCAAAAAGAGCCAAACTATAAACAAATATTGTAACAAGTCCGGGAAATAAGCAAAATAAATCCAAACATAACTCACACTTGCTCTCGATCAGCTGTCGAGAGAAAGCATGATACATTGTTCACAAAATATTACAAACCATAAAAGTTGTTCAGTAGTTCAAGAGTCAGAGAATTTCATAGTGAATTTTAAATAGAGCTGCTGTTCGAACTTGCAGTCTCTGTTGCTTCTGTGGAGGCTTATTGGGTAGCATCTTCTGGATCATTTGTGTGATCATCGTCAGAGCCTGGAGGAGACATGGAGTGCAGTAGGTTGGCGCAGTGAGTTCGGTGCTGCGAGAGGTGCTTTAGAGCAGTCTTTAAGTTTGCAATATCTTCATCAAGCACAACAATTTCTCGTTCGAGCATGACGGCATCCCTACTGGTGGTCCTGGTGAGAGGGATGGCTCTTGTGGCTCTACTGGTCTTTGCCATGGCTTCCGGCCTGACAAGATCAGGAGCATGCCTTCCTTCAAACAACTTGTGGCTCACCACAATTACTCCTCCTCTTTTCCCACCTTATCCGACGTTTTCAACACGTCAGGGTGTTGATGTACGAGTAATTCAGAGATAAGGGATGGAAAGGCTATGGAAATTTTCACAGCAAGAGATCTAGCATGGCGAACAAGATGATCAATCACAAATTGTCCAAAGTCAAGTTTAGATCCAGTACCTATTTGGTAGATAAGAATTGCCAGCTCAGGTTTGATCGATGATGCGTGGGTTGAGGGCGCCCAGTTTGCAACTCCAATCCGGAAGAGAATGGAGTATTTGGAAGTCAGATCTGAAGCTGCCACTGTCCCTTTGGATGGCCATGTTCTGCTCTTATCTCCGGTGATTTCTCGGAGGACTTTGCTTAGATCGGGTGGTGGCACAGATCGAACCCTCTTCCTTCACAGGAATTCATTGATGATGTCGGAGGTGATGTCAAAGCGGATGCTTCTGACATATACTTTGTCAAACTCGGGAGCATCTGGGGTACCAAATGTGTCAGGCAAGTTGGCAATGAATTCTTTTACCAGGAGGGGATAGTGGTTGCCAATGTCGGAGACGGTTCTCATCAATTCCGCCTTCTCCAGGAGTTGTATAATGGCCTTTAGCCCAAGCAGCTCCGACGACAATGTCTTCTCTGGGTACGCCGTTCTCTGAAATACAAACTCCCACCTCTTTGCGCGTTCTGCTGAGTGAAACGACACGTTGTCGTGAGTTACACTCATGGTGTTCTTGGCCGTCTTCAGGGCCTTCTTCTTCCTTTCTTCCTCGGCAGGGACCTCTTCAATATCATCATCAATAGATTCATCTATCAACCTCTTTGTGGCGATCACTTTCTTTCCCTTGTCTTTGACATGCGACTTTTTCCTTTTGTTGCTGGGACCTCCAGCCTCCTTAGCCTCCTTTCTTTTCCTTGTTTCTTTTAGTTTTCCAACCATAACAGCCAAACTTTCAGTTTCTTCTAGAGCCTTTTTCTTCAGGGATGATAGGACTGTGTGCGCCGTCTCAGCAGCTTCTTCCATGACATCTTCTCTGGCATCCAGAGTGTTTTCTTCTGTGTTGTTGGTGGTGGCATCCTCGTTCTTCTCAGCTTCTTCCAGATCAATCTCTCCGTTTTTGGTTTCTTCTTTCTCTTCTTCTTCTTCCTCGGCTTCGTCCGAGTCAGCTATTTCTTCCTCTTCTACAACTTTTTCAGTGGCTTTTGGTATGACATCTGTTCCTTCTTCTTCTCCTCCTTCTCCTTCTGCAATGCATTCCAGCCTATGACTGATCGGAGTCAGATCCTCCTTTTCTCCTTCCGGACGTATCAGTTCTTCTACCACACCTTCTTGAGGTGGGTCCTGGTTTTCCAGTAGTGATTCTAGCAAATCACTGTTTCTAGAGGTATCGGCAGAGAAATCGTTACCTGTTGGTGTTGGGACTGCGACGATTTGCATGGAGGCTTCTCGATTTTCCTGGCCAAGATCATTCTCTCTTACTGGCCCAGTTAGGTCAGACATTGAGAATGCAGCACTTCCGGTCCGGGACTTCTTGGGAACTCGAGTAAAAGCTGGTATTGGGGCTTTCTCTGGTGAAGCCTCTTTGGGAATTTCTTCTGACTTCTTCAGGGTTTTTGGCCCTTTGATTCGCACTCCATGCTTGTTTGTCTTCGCTTTACTGCTTCTGGAGCCTTTTGCTTCAGCTTTCTTTGAAGCGGTGGCTTCTTTTGGGGCTACTGTGCTTCTAGTTTTCACCATTGTTGTTTGAGAGATTTGCAGAGAGTGAATGGTGAAGGAGATGAGAGCGAGCACAGAGAGGAGGCAGACTAGGTTTTTGAAAACAAAACGATTCAAATCTTTTTAGCGTCTGAGGGTATCTTTCCTTTTCTTTTATATGGGCTTTTGATATGCTTGGCCCAATGACATTCGTTGGATTTTAGACCGGTTCATGAAGAGGTACCAACAACTCCTCTCAGCCGTTTCTGCAACTTCTTATTGTTCACTGATGGTGCAAAGACCGAGTGATGATCTGAGATCCTCGAATCTGCTTGCATCAAGTGCTTTTGTGAAAATATCAGCAAGTTGCTTCTCTGTGGGAATGTGCTCTAGGATGATCTTCTTGTCTTCGACCAATTCTCGAATGAAGTGGTGTCTAATATCAATGTGTTTGGTCTTGCTGTGTTGGACAGGGTTTTTGGAGACGTTGATAGCACTGACATTATCACAATACAAAGTCATGGCATCCTGTCTGACATTGTATTCGACTAACATCTGTTTCATCCAAAGTAGTTGTGTGCAGCTACTCCCAGCAGCAATATACTCCGATTCGGCAGTGGAAAGGGCAACACAGTTTTGCTTCTTACTAAACCATGATATGAGGTTGTTGCCAAGGAAGAAGCATCCTCCAGATGTGCTTTTCCTATCCGATGTGTTCCCAGCCCAATCGGCATCACAATACCCCACCAAGGTAGAGGATGTGTCGAATGAATATAACAAACCCAAGTTTGTAGTCCCAGAGATATATCTAATAATTCTTTTGGCTTGGGATAGATGACTAACCTTAGGATTAGCTTGATATCGTGCACATACTCCGATAGAGTAGGCAATATCTGGTCGACTTGCGGTGAGGTAGAGGAGACTACCGATGATGCTCCTGTATAGCTGTTGGTCGACGGCTTCTCCTGGATCATCTTTAGTTAGCTTGACATGTGTAGCTGCTGGTGTCCTTTTATGTGAGGCTTTCTCTAGCCCAAACTTCTTGACAATATTCTTCGCATATTTGCTCTGAGATACGAAGATGCTATCCTTTTGTTGTTTGATTTGGAAGCCTAGAAAATAAGTAAGCTCTCCCACCATGCTCATCTCGAATTCTGATTGCATCTGTTGAATAAATATCTCTACCATCTTGCTTGACATCCCTCCAAAAACAATGTCATCAACATAGATTTGAGCTATCATTAGATTCCCGTTTTCGTTCTTCACAAATAGGGTCTTGTCGACTCCCCCTCTAGTGTAGCCGCTTTGGATGAGGAATTTTGTGAGCCTTTCATACCAAGCCCTTGGTGCTTGTTTCAACCCATAAAGAGTTTTCTTGAGTTTATACACATGATTAGGATAGTGAGGGTCAACAAATCCTTTGGGTTGTGACACATATACTTCTTCATTGAGATCCCCATTCAAGAACGCACTTTTGACATCCATCTGGTAGAGCTTTATCTGTAGATGGCAGGATATCCCTAGCAGGAGACGAATTGCTTCAAGTCTTGCAACAGGAGCAAAGGTCTCATCGAAATCGACACCCTCAATTTGAGTATACCCTTGAGCAACTAACCTGGCTTTGTTGCGAGTGATGTTGCCAAGCTCATCTGATTTGTTCTTGAAGATCCATTTAGTGCCTATGATGTTTCCTTCACTTGGTTTGGGCACCAGTTCCCATACCTGATTTTTCTCAAATTGAATCAGCTCTTCTTGCATAGCATTGACCCAATACTCATCATTGATGGCTTCATTGATGTTTTTGGGTTCTGTCTTTGAGACGAAGCAAATATTTCCGATCATCTCGTTATAATCTTCAGGAGCTTTTGACCGAGTCTGTACGCCTTCATTCAGGTTTCCAATAACTCCAGAGATAGGATGGTTAGTCTGGACTCTTCGTGAGGGATTCTTGTTGCTGGTTTCAGAAACTACTTCGTCATTGGCGACATCATCTTCGGTTTTGCTGCTAGCATCTTTTCTGACATCTGGTGTAGCATTCTTCCTGACATTGTTGGGCGGATAGGCTCCGTCTTCGTCCGTCGCATCTTCTGAGGCATCTTTGCAGTCATCATCAACAACAACATTGATTGATTCCATCATGATCTTGGTTCGTTTGTTGAAGACTCGGTATGCACGACTATTCCTTGAATAGCCAAGGAAGATGCCTTCATTGCTTTTTGGGTCAAGCTTTTGGCGAGGCTCTCTATCCGCCAGTATATAACAAGTGGAGCCAAAGATATGGAAGTACTTAACATTGGGCTTTCTCCCCCTCCATATTTTATAATGAGTTACTGACATACCTGGTCGGAGAGTGACTCGATTGTGGATATGGCAAGCAGTGTTAAGTGCTTCTGCCCAGAAGTGAGTTGGTATGTCTTTAGCCAGCATCATAACTCTCGCCATCTCCTGTAGAGTCCTGTTCTTGCGCTCAACAATGCCATTCTGTTGAGGAGTGATTGGCGCTGAGAATTCATGTGCTATCCCTTCTGAGTTGTAGAAATCTGCAAACTTGCTGTTTTCGAACTCTCGACCATGATCACTACGAAGGCGGATGATTTTGCCAATTGTCTCTCCTTTTTCTCGTTGGACTTGGATGCATAGATTCTTGAAGATCGAGAAGGTGTCTGATTTGTCACGAGGGAAGTCAACCCAAGTGTATCGTGAGTAATCATCTACACATACAAAGACATATCGTTTTCCTCCAAGGCTTTCAACTTGCATTGGTCCCATGAGGTCAACATGTATCAGCTCAAGTACTCGAGAGGTGGTGATATGCTGAAGCTTCTTGTGTGACATCTTGGTTTGCTTTCCAATCTGACATTCACCGCAGATCTTTCCTTCAACTATTTTTAGGTTTGGGATTCCGGTGATAGCCTGCTCTGAGATTGCCTTTTGCATACTTCTAAGGTTTAGATGTCCAAGCTTTCGATGCCATAGTTTGGTTTCTTCTGCTTTGGAGACAAGGCACTTGGTTGCTTCGGTATGTGTCTCGGGAGACCAGATATAGCAATTGTCTGTCGAGCGAACTCCTTGTAGAATAGTGACCTGATCGATGTTGTTAACTATACAGGCTTCTTTAGTGAATTTCACTACCAAATCCTGATCACAGATCTGACTGATGCTAATCAGGTTTGCTTTAAGTCCTTCTATAAGTAATGCTTCAGTCAGACTGGTGGCTTCTGGATGCTTGAGCACTCCTTTTCCAATGATTCGAGCTCGGATCCCATCTCCAAACGTAACAAAGCAGTTTGTATATAATTTAAGATTGGAGAGAAACTCTGGAGTACCTGTCATGTGTCGAGAGCATCCACTGTCGAGATACCAGTCCTTGTTCGTTGAAGCACTTAATGATGTATATGCAACATTAGCTCGATAGGTCAGGTTCTTAGGTCTTCATTCAAGGCGAGTTGTCTTCGGAGGAGATGGGAGATGCCTTTGATATTTCTGAGCTTGCTTCCTCTTAAGAAGTTGAAAACAAAAAGGTCTGATATGACCTGGTTGACCACAGTAATGACATATCCATTGATATTGATAAGCTGGTCTTCTGTAGCTTTGTTGTCTGCGTGGAGGATGTCTTCTGACAGTTCCTTGACAAGAACAGGTTATAGACGATGTTATGGCTTTTGTTGTAGGTCGTCCTGTAGGATGAGTTGGGGCATCCTGTTGTTTCTTGTCAGCCAAGGCTTGTTGTGGGACAAACTTTGTCCCTGTTATTGAGGGGACAACATGTGTGTACCCTAGTCCCGTCGTATCTTTGGACTGTTTTCTCACTGATAAAATCTTGTCAAGGCTTTCTGTGCTTGGATTCATCATCTTTACCGATTTAGTCATGAGACTAATTTCTCCATTAAGTCTGGTGATTTCTTGTTTCAGCTCCACGATCGTCTCCAGAAATCTAGACTTGTCGTTGGTAAGACTAATGATCCTTTCGCCTTGTTGATCAAGTATCAGAGTTTCCTTGATCCATCTGGTGTGCAAGCCTTTGTATGCCTCGACTAGTTGCTCTTTAGTCCAATTCTCATTTGGAGTTGGATCATTATTGATGTCGACAGCATTATCAACATTACATGTAGGAGTAGTAGTAGTGAATGCAACAAAGTTGCTTACCTCTTCAGATCCACTATCTTCATTGTCATCATCTGATAGAGTGGCATTGTATCCTCGTTTTTGTTGTTTGAGGAAATTTGGACATTCTCTACGGAGGTGGCCGAATCCTTCACATTCATGACATTGAAGTCCTTTGTTTTTGTTTTCTTCCCCACTCCTGTTTGGTCTGTCAAGACTACCTCCAGCTTGAGCTTTTTGTGGAGCATTGTTTCTGGCATTTGCTGTGACATTCCGTCCACCTATTCGACTAAATCTTCTTATGGCTTTGTTGTATTTTTTTGTGAGAAGGGCCATTGTAGCCTCGATGTCTTCATCAGAATCCGAATCCTCAGGATCTGGTTGCTTGTGTGTTGAGCTCTTGAAAGCAACTCCTTTGTTCCTTTTGTCGATGTTGGGTAGAGACAACTCATAGGTCATTAGAGACCCCATCAGCTCATCAAATTTCAAGACCTTGAGGTCATGAACTTCTTCAATTATTGTGATTTTCATCTTGAACCTAGGGCTAAGAGCACATAGGGTTTTTCTTACCAATTTTTCATCAGACATTGGTTCCCCCAGAGAATAGGATTCATTGGCTAGATCACGAATGCGAACATTGAAATCGGCAATTGATTCATCTTCCTTCATGATGAGGGTTTCGAAGTTGGTTGTCAGGTATTGCAGTTTCTGTTCTCGAACCTTAGTTGTTCCTTCATATGCTACGGCCAGGATGTCCCATGCTGATTTAGCAGTTGTGCATGTGTTGATTAGTCTGAACACGTTCTTGTCAACACCGTTGAAGATAGCATTCAGAGCTCGAGAATTTCCCAGTGATTCTTCATCTTCATCATCGGTCCAGTCTTTTTCTGGTTTTGGGCCGATAGATTTGCCATCACTGTCATTGAGTTGTGGTGCATTCCAACCATTGAGTACAGCCTTCCATGTCTTGTTGTCTAGTAACTTCATGAAGGCACACATTCGAGCCTTCCAATAGCCATAGTTGCTTCCATCTAGAACAGGTGGTCGATTTATGGATTCTCCTTCTCTGGTATTGTCCATCTTTGATCAAAATATTTGTTTAGGAACTCACCTAAAGCTATAGGTGCCCCCTCTGATACCAATTGAAATTCTGATCAGCTAGTTGGGCAAGATGCCAGACACAATGTTACACAGAATGCTATAACGTTGTGTCTGACTTCTTGCGTAGATAATGCAAGACAGTAAATATAAAGCTATAAGTAATGACACAACAGATTGTTTACCCAGTTCGGTGCAACGTCACCTACATCTGGGGGCTCTCAGCCTAGTGGAAAGATTTCACTTATCAGTAATCTGTTAGAACATACAAGTACCTGTGATCCCTCCTAGATCTATACTTTATGCTACGTCTTACAGTGCAATCTATCTCAGGGTCTCCCCCTGAATCCAAGAACGTCTTGATTCCACTCTTCGAGCAATCGCCTTGCTCTGTCGTCTTCAAGTCTTCTTCAAGCTTGGAGGTTGCGTGCAGTCTTCAACTCACGACTTCAGTAAACCCTCAATCACCTAACTCTCTATAGTTATGTGATACACAAAGTCCTAAGCTCAATCTGCAATTTCTCAGCCCGCAAACCTTCACGTCTAAGAACCTTGCAAATTGTTGCTAGGAAACAAATAAAGAACCACACAATTGCTAAGGGGGTAGCCTAAGCTTTTATAGCAATCGTGGATGAGTACTAACCCTAAAGGGTTTCCTATTAATCACCGTCTTTCTTCTTTGCAGATTAGGAGTCGTTCTGCACTTTCCTAATCGTTTTCTTGCTGCACTGCCGAACCTGCACTTTCCTGATTTCTGTCGATCAGGATGCTTGCCGAGATGCCGTCAACAATGTCACACAAGATGTCGTAGAAGATGTTTCGACATTCTTTGTAACATGTTTCTTCAGTTCCTTCAAAATTAGCCAATCTCGAAAAACGTCGTAACTACAAAGTCGATTTCGTTAGTGAAGAACTAGTGCCTACCTATCTGATAGATGAGGATCCCAAAACCTACGGAGAAGCGATGAGATCCGTTGATGCTGGTTTTTGGAAGGAAGCTATCGATAAGGAACTAAACTCTACTGTGTCAAATCAGACCTGGGAGCTATCCGATTTACCTAAGGGGGTTTAAACCCATTGGACCTCTAATCGCTCTAGTTACCATCTATGAGCTGGTTATACATCAGATAGATGTCAAAACCGGTTTCTTGAATGAAGATCTTATGAGGAGATATATATATATATGTCACAACCTGAGGGGTTTGTGATAAAAGGTCAAGAGGAAAATTTATGTAAGTTAAGGAAGTCACTTTATGGACCGAAACAAGCACCAAAGCAATGGTATGAGAAATTCCACAACACTTTGGTAAGTAACGAATATATTGTCAACAATTCTGATTCGTGTGTTTACACAAAGATGGTTGGATCAGATTGTGTGAACATATGTCTTTACGTCGATGATATGTTAATTCTTGACAGTAATCTTGTTGTTATAAACAAAACCAAGAAGTTTCTATCATCAAACTTTGAGATGAAAGACTTAGGAGAGGTAGATGTCATATTAGGAGTGAAAGTTTTGAGGGACAAAGATGGCATCTCTCTAAGTCAATCTCACTATGTTGAAAAGGTGCTAAGGAAATTCAACTATTTTGATGTCACACCTGTTAGGACTCCCTATGATCCTTACATACATTTGACGAAGAACTTAGGAGACAGCGTGTCACAAGTCCAGTACGCCAAGATCATAGGAAGTGTGATGTTCCTCATGAACTGTACACTACCTGACATTGCCTATGCGGTGAGCAGGTTGAGTCGATACACTCACAACCCTGGTAAAGAACATTGGGAAGCCCTTCGTCGTTTACTCAAGTACTTGAAAGGTACCATTGACTGGTCATTGCATTACTGTAAGTTTCCTGCTGTTCTATAAGGATTCTATGATGCAAATTGGGTTTCAAGTAAAGATGAGGTAACTTCTACACATGGCTATGTCTTGACATTGGGTGGAGGAGCTATCTCTTGGAAATCCCCCAAACAATCGTGCATTGCTAGCTCCGTGATGGAATCTGAGCTGATTGCCCTTGAGTTGGCTGGGCAAGAAGCAGACTGGCTGAGAAACCTGTTGGCCGACGTGCCCCTCTAGGGACGTTAGGCAATCCCGGTGTCACTACATTGTGATTCTCAGTCAACCATATGTGTGGCGAAGAACAATATCTACAATGGAAAGAAAATACATGTTCGCCTAAGGCACGGTGTGATTCGACAGCTCCTAAGAGATGGAGTAATTTCTTTGGATTATGTGAGATCCGAAAGAAATCTTGCTGACCCTTTCACAAATGGTTTACCAAGAAGAGTTGTGCTTGAGACTTCGTGGGGGATGGGACTTAAGCCCCCATCGTGAAAGTATGGTGGATACCCATAAGCGGTCAAACGAAACCATATAACTCTCGCTGCACTACTTTGTCAATTCTTATGGCGCGAAGTCATGTAGGAGCATCCATAACCAGTTTTTGGTGGTGCTATTGAGACGCACTTGATGGATCTCGAACTAGATAATCCATAAACAGTACGTGGTGGTGCTATAGACACGCACTTGACGGATTTTCAAGACAACCAATCCATGACAAGTTTTGGTGGTGATATTGAGACGCACTAGATGGATTGTTGATGTTGATGACTCATAACCAGTTCTTGGTGGTGCTATTGAGACACACTTGATGAGACTCATTTGCAGTTGACAGGTTGGACTCTCTGTCCTTAATAGCTCTTTAGTCAGTGCTGGTGAGACGCACCTGACGAGCTACCTATGCGAGTGTGATGGTTTGGCCACCATCAACGGAAGACTTGAAAGGGTTTTCCGAAATACACTCGCGAGACCGAGGAGTACGCATGACCTTAAAAGCGTAGATAAGGTATCGCGGAACTTGTAAGATTAGAAGATAAGATATGTGCTGTGGGGGTCTCACCGGAGAGTGAAAACAAGTTCAAGAAGAAATTCACTCATTTTTCACAAGTACGTTGTTGCCTCACTTCACTATGTGTCAATTCAAGTCGAACGACATTGGCACTTAAGTATCACATCTTCCTTTATCCAGGAACTTCTCCCTTTTTAAAACTTTTATTTGTAAGGCTTTTTGTGGGGGATTGTTAGGGTTTGTTGGTTAAAAGCCTCCTATTTTTTGGAATCCCACATTGAAAGAACTGAAAAATGTTTTTGGGTTTAAATTGTTTTGCACTCCTCTATTGTTTGTGTGGGCCTTATAGGGATAACCTGAGGCTTGGGCCAAACCCACACGCGCGCCGCCGCCGCCGTCCGGCCGGCTTGGGCTGGGGCTCGGGCTCGGGCTTTGGTAGAGCACCCGCGGTGCGGGCAAAACAAGATTTTGTTTTCTAAAATGATTATTTTTAAACAAATTTCAGATTCGGTTTTCAAATCATTTTTAATTCGTATTTAATTATATTTATATCTGTATCAGAGTTTTTATTACAACTTTGATGGTGTATTTATTGTGTGATTAATAACTTCCTTAAATACTGAAGGTTGTCACCTCATTTGACACACACTGAAACACCTGAACTGCTGCTGCGTTTTCTCTCTCTGCTGAAATAAAAAAAAGAAAAAAAAATATTTCCTCTCCTTGCTTCGGGTTTCTTCGATTGTGCGATCAGACGTCCTCACAGACTGTTGTTCGTCCAATCGCTGTAAATTCCTTTGCAAGTTTTTCTGTTCCTGGACAAAGTCTGCACTGTTCCAGACTCAGTTGTGCGAGTGGGCTCACAGCTGAGGGACAACCGTGTTAACCTCGAAGGCAATTGGATTCGATCGCCACCACGGTCTTCCCGGGATAATTGCTTTCAAGTCAGTAGCCTCCATACCACGGCGCGGTTCCTGCTCCTTACTTCTTCTTCTTTAGTTGGCTCAGTATCCAGATATCAACATCAGTAAGAATTTGGATAAAGGTGTAGCGTGCCACGTCATTCCGGGTATCCAATTCTAACACGTTTGATTATGGAATATTCTGATAAGTCGTGTTGATTTTTAGGGAACAAATGATGGGCTGATAAAGAAATATTGTTGGAGTTGACTAATTTAGACATATTTAGCAACAAAACAGAGATCGACATGATGACAAGAAAATGAATGATTTGGTAATGTTCAATACAAGAAAGTAAATTTTTTGAATTCTGACGTGTTTTTTTTAAAGCTGATTTTTTCATGTTATTGAAGAAAGAAATAACAGTTAGGAGATATTCAATTGAGTTTAATGAATCAAAAAGTTATCATAGATCACATAAAAACGATATGATATTAGCATGTATATGAATTACTTTTATACAAATTGTTCGTTATACAATTTAATGATTTATTTGAATTATTCGTTATGTTGTTATTGGAGTATTATTGATATTCATTTGTTTTAATTTATTATTATTTTCAGATTTATTTATTTAATTTATAATGGTTCACTTCTTAAAATTAAATTTGAGCATATTAAAAAAATTTAATTACCTATAATAATATTTACAAATAACATCGTTCAGAATTACAACCTATATATAACTATTAAGTGAAAGAGATATAAGTGAATTATATTTGAGTGAGAATATCATATACTCAATTGTCATAAACTCAAGTTATTTTTGTACTATATTTAAGACTGAAATAAATCATCACTTAATACTCTCAATTAACCTCTTTCTTTCTTTTTCTTTTTTTGAAACTTACTCTTTCTTTTCAATATTTTAACCTCTTATATATATTATTCAAACTCGCTCATTAAAATCAATTAATATATTTCTTTTTCGATGACCAGTAAGTCAAGTCAACTGTCTTATCAACCGAGTTGACCTTATTCGATTAATTAATAAAATATATTAAATTAGTGTGCAAGATAATAGCAATTATTGGAGATAAGGCTCAGGTCACTGTAGGCGAAAATATGGATCATTAGTGGCCGGCAAAACAAGTACTATTAGGCCATGTTTAAGTTGAAATCTAGAGAGATCGCACGTGATGCCATGCATGCCTTGGGTTGTGAAGTTACATGTGGACCCTATAGAGGACACTCTCAAGCCTAGTTACTGGACCCTACATGTCTTGTTCCAAAGAGAACCAAAAATCCCCATCATCATGTATATATATGGCCTTGCCAAAAGCATCAAAAGAATACTACACCTCAACTTCTCAACTCAGCACACTCTGAATCATCTTTTTGGGGTTCTATCAATTTTATTATGGGAAGCAAGGAGAGATTTGGCAAGTTGAAGAGAATGGTGAAGCAACAAAGAGGGAGGCTTTACCTCATTAGGGTTTGTGTATCCATCCTCATAGGTTGGGACAAATACTCTTGAATATTCCTATGTAACTGGTACTTACTATTTTTAGAAACTAGGATTTTGGAACCACAATGTTGTTGTCTAGTTCCTACCTTTTTGTACTATAAGGTTTCAGATACTGATTATTGTATAATCTTTGTGTTTTCCCATTTATGTGTAATATATCTTGATGGCTACTTTGTTTTCTTTTACCTCTTTTGCTTATGTATAAAACTGATATGTATTATAATTATTTAAGTTTTAGTCTAAAGTCGTTATTTATGAACATAAAATTATGAAACTAGTCCACGTACTCTTTTATTACACGTGCATGTACAAATTTGATTGAATTTACAAATTTCACTATAACATTATAAACACTATCGAACTTCATACTATCTATTAAATTTTATAAAGCAAAAAGAATAGATATTATGATGCATTGCTCTAGAATTCTAGTGGTCAAGTTAAGCTTCTAAAGAAAATAAGAAGAAATTTCTTTTCTTTCCCTCTACTCTTCTCAATATTGAATTGCTCTTCCCTTTGAATTTTCTTTTCCACAATATAGTAGTCTCGAAATTATCCACATATAATTAAAACAAAATGATTTTATCTATTTTTGATGTAACACCTCATATCAACTTTAGAGTCAATCCTACTCACACATGCGATTCCGAATTACTCCACAAAAGGTTTTAGAATGTAAATTACTTTTAAATCGTCTTCTATCAATCAATATATAAGTGTTTAAACTTTAATCATGGATCTATAACTTAAAATATCCCCTATTTGTACCAATATTATTGTGCCATAAAAATACAAACCATGAGAAACTAATCAATATTATTAATTGAGCAACTTGTAGTTTAACACCACAAAGGTCCTTTTCATGGTCTCATAGACTTGCGACATGCATGGTGGCGTAGATCATGTTTTGAAAGAATTTGAGTTGGAATTAACGAAGCAGGATTGATAATGTAATTTTCCTCAAAAACAAAAATCAACAGTAAATCAATCAATTAAGTGAATCAAATTGACAACAAGCACAAAAGGACAATGTCGTCCATATTTTAAAAATGATGTAGTTTGACATGTTAACATTAAAATGTGCGTACGTGGATTGATTTTACATATAAATGCACTCAAAAGTGTGGGGGAAACATAAAATGAAAGAAAAAACTAAATATAAATGTACCAAGTATATATTTAACTTTCTTTTTTCATCAATAATGTATCTAAACTAGAATTGGGATAAGACTGTTAGAATGAATAAATAAATACTGAGTTTAAGTTTCTTAAATTAATTTGATTTATAGCCTATCTCTTAATTTAGTTTGATTCATAACTTAAGGGCTCTTCTTTATTGTATTTTACACAACATTATTATTAATATTATTTTTTACATTATTTCTATCATAGTATTACAGGTTGGTTTTGATTTTAGTTAAGATTTCCCACAAAATTTACTCGTTAATAACGAGTTGGTAAGACAATGCAAGAAATTTTTTTTTCATATGCATAAAAAATTCAAGGTTCACAGATTAAGGCTCAAAGATTCAAAATCTACATTTCAAGATTTTTTAGTTCAAGATTATAAAATGTCACAGAGTCTAGTGATTGTTCTTAAAATCGTTTGTTTGCTCAAAATGCAATAGCCAAAGTGTTAAAAGGCATTCAAAGTGTTCAAAAATCATCAATGCTTAAAAGTCATAGACTCATAGTTCATCAAAGTGGTCAGGTTCAAACACAATTTGATTTCTAAACCGACTTAAGTTTGAGGGGAGGTGTTATAATTAAGAGATAATTACAGGTCATTCTACACGCCGAAACTTCATTATAACTTCACTACACGAAATATTAAAAAATATTTAAGGTACCCCAAATTTTTTTTAGCAACGTTTATTTATGTTAAATCTAATGGAAGTGGTTTGTAAAAGATCGAAAATGCTCTCACTGTTTAATTTAAGAAATCAATACAATTATTTGGTAATTTGAAATGACTATTTTACCCTCATTCGCACAACAATTTAAGCTTATGGATGAAGGGCACATTTGTCTTTTCAAATAAATGAACTTATACCCTCTATTTATCCTCTCTCTCTCCCCCTCCCCCCAAATTCATGTCTTCTCCCCAAGTTCATGTCTTCGACTAAAACTATATTACTCTTTGTTGTCGGCGTTGACTTGGAGGGTCGATTCGTCGGCGTTCCCCGAAAAATTGGTGTTTCTAGTTAAAATTGTGATTAGGAGTAGCACCAAGATGTCGAACACAATGTTGTAACACTTGGTTTGACAACTTGGTAGATCACAGATAATGGACAGTAAGTAAATAAACAATAAACAAAAGACACACGATATGTTTACTCAGTTCGGTGCAACATCACCTACGTCTGGGGGCACTCTGCCAGTGGAAAGGTTTTCACTATGTGGTAGTCAATAGTACAATTCAAGCATCAACTGGTTATCACACAAATAATTGTCCTAGCTACTATTACTACACATGAATTACCTAGACTAGGGACTCCCCCTGAATTTGAGAACGCCTCAATTCCACTCTTCGAGCAAACGCCTATACTCGGTTATCGTTGTCTTCAACAGTCTTTGTGAATCTTCAATCACACAGGCACAAACTCATAAATCACTAACCCTCAAACTTTTGAATGATGTTTAGGGATCGACACCGTTCTTGTCAAATCAATCAGCCTCTGAACATGTTAGTCTTGCACGGTTAAGAGCTCTGAGTATTTAGCACACAAAACGTCCAAGTTGCTATGGGAGAAGCTTATGCTTTTATAGCAACTGCACATGCCTAATTCGGTTTCTCCGAAACCCTTAAGAAAATCAACTCCAAATAGGAAATCTCTTCGCCGTCATTGAATATTGGGAAGTTGGAGTTGTCGCCCGTAAACTGATCTTGTTGACGTGATATCTTCATGTCTGGAGGTTGCCTGATCTTGTATATACTCGATTCCCTTTGTCGCCACGTTTCTGAGAACTAAAATAGAAAGGATAAAAAACTTTCCTAATCCTGAGCGCGTGATGGCATTCCAATCGTTTGGCAACATGTTGGTCTGACATCTTTCATTGCGTTAAAAAATTATGTCAAAACTAAACGTAGCAACAATCTCCCCCTTTGGCTATTTTTAAGCAAGCACAAATTCTCAGTAACGTTAGGTGAGCAACGTCGTCTCTAGATTTGGCGAACGTCTTCAGGGAGCACATCTCTTTGATGAGTCATCGATCTAGTAACGAGTCGATCTTCTTTGCAGCACACAGGCGAGGCATGTTATAACACCATGTGAACATGGATCATAATGTTTTCACAACATATGCCTATATCTCCCCATGATTGCCTCAAAAATGGACCAAAGGCAACCAGAATATGAAAGTAACTAGCATACAGAGGGAATAAAGCAAAAACTAGGTCTAAACCAAAGCAAAATTCAAAGTACGGGACAAACTTTTAAGCAAGTAACTCGGACATACCCCGAGAATTTAAATATTTTACACAAAATGAAATTATTTTTAGAGCGAGAGAGATGGTTCTTACAATGAGGCGTAGTCTTCAGCTTCTTCTCCAGCGTCCTCAGGCTCTTCTTCAGGGGCATCAGTCACACCACGGAGAAGCTCCTCACATGCATCTTTTCTGCTGGTCAGCGACACAATGGTCTTCTCTAGGTCCGTGATCGCTTCGGTGAGAACTTGCATCATTCTGATGTTAGGGCATTGTTGAGCTACTTCCAGCTTCTGATGTCTTGACAGGTGGTGGCAGAATGTCCCGAACATGCGTCCCTTCGAATAGCTTGAGACTAATATTGAGCACAAGTGGGCGCTTGTCAGCAACATCTGTTGGGCCTATATTAAATAAGTGGAGGCCCAAAACCCATGTAGTTAGTATCCTACATGGAAAAGGAAACCCTAATTGCTTGCCTATAAATATGAGGCAATAGAGATTCCTACGAGATTTGCACAGGTGGGGAGAATTATTTAATTCCGCTGCATCTAATTATTCTATTAGATTCGTTTTTCTCCCAACAACATCCAGTTTACAAACAATGTTAGGGCATTGTTGAAGAAGCATACAAGTGATCAAAGAAGGGAACCCAATAGGTGTTGGATTTGTGCCCTAGCCCAATGTAATAAGTTACATGTTTGTAATGTTTTATCATCTTTCATAAAAAAATAAAACAGAATTGTATTACTAATGTGTTGTAGTAATATATTAAATGTGAATTCGATTTATATCATTATGTGTGTTATCAATAATAGTAGAACTGTAGATCAGAAAAAATCACATTTAATGAGTCAGTGGTCACATAAGCTTCATCAAAAGCGACTAGTATGAGGATAACTCTATATGATCACGCTCTACTGATCATGGTAAGGCAGTGCTGGAGTTAGATCATGGATATCATTCGGTGAATGATATTGGACGATTCGATTATGAGTATGCAGCATAGATGTTGTCATGAGCATACTCACATATCGTGGTTTGTCAAAGTATCCTTAGACCAAGGAGTCTTTGTAGTTATTATGTGATCAGTAACTGAGTTTGACATTGCCTAGTATTATCTGTAAAAGGTTAGTCATAAGGGCTCTAATTAGCTCAGTTATGGATTCCATGAGGGAACACAAAAGACGGATAAGGGATTTATCCCTCATGCTCCGGCATGGGAAAGATATTTGTTTGGACCACTTGATGAGACTGACTGAAAGGAAATGCATGCCCATGCTAGAGATACATATTATCAGGATTCCGTCATCTCACAGATCAAGAAACAGTGATTGATTATGTAAGGATGACGACTCTATGCCTTATGATCAATCTAGATATCTAGTGATAAAGAGATAACAACATGGACGATATGAGATTAAATCGAATCATCGATAATCACGAACGTTGGGTAATTATAATGTCTTACTAGAGGCCACTTATGATGAAAAAGGAAAAATGGTAATTTTGTGCCGATCTGCCAATGGGTCGTGATCCTATAGGGTCACACACTTAAAACGGTGAGCATGGCAAGAAGGGGATTTTGAAAGTCCAAATACGAAGAGATTAAGAGAATTAGAAAAGTTCACTTTCCTGTTTAGTTAGACCAGAACGGTCTAAGCTAAGCCGGAACGGATTAGACAATTCACGGTTTAGGTTGTTAACCAGACGGTTATGGGAATCGGTTTAAGTGAATTTGGGGCTGATTTAATTAAGCCATTTAATTATAATCCTAAGTCTTATTGGGCTTGATGTGGTCAGATATTATGTATCCAACCTAGTCAAATCTTCTCATTTTGTCCCGAACTATTAATTTTAGATGAATAAAATGCTACTTTATCTAACAAATTGTCTGAGGAATGTTTTTGATGAAAACAGGTCGAAAAGGGGCGACAAAAAGCTAAAATAAAAAGTCGGGAAAAAGAAGCAAGGTTGTCAGGGCAACCTGCTGGATCCCACCTGGTAGGCCTGGCCTAACCTGGCAACCCATAGCTAAAATGAGGAAGAGGCGAGAAGAGATCCTGGGAGCTCACCCGGGGACCTTCCGAGCAACCTGCCGGGTGGCACCTGACAGCTTCTGGCCAACACGGCAATCCGAGGGCGAGGAGAGAAGACCCTGACAGGTCAACCTGCCGAATTCCACCCGGCAGGCCGTGGCCTTTCTGACGCGCGTGCAAGAGAAAAATACCCAACCTGTCGGGTCCCACCCGGCAGGCTCACCCGGTAGGTTGTTCAAGATTAGTTCCTAAAAACATGCTTTTTGAATTTTAAACTGATTTTTACCCCTCCTATAATTACCCACCCTCTCTACCTACGAATTTATCACCCAAATATCAGATTTTAGAGTAGATTAGAGTGATTTAGAGGTAGAGAGGTGTGGATGATCAAGAGGAAACGGTGCGGAGACGACTTGGAGGCAGATTCGAGGAGGATTCGAGGTGCGATTGAGGTTGGTAGTAGTAGTATTTAGGGCTTTATTTTCATATTGTGTTGGGTTTAGTTTAGGGATTGTATGTTTGGGATTGTATTGAGATTGAAAAGTGGAAATAGAGGAATTACCTTTTATGATATTTGTGTTGGATTGCATGATTGAAATGATGACGTGTGTCATGGATTACTTTATTTATGTTTTTGATGCCATGAGTAGCTAAATATTTAGGTCGGGGAAAGAGATGAGTGAGGATATTAATTTGATTAATTAAAGGATTAAATGATTGAAATTAATGGGTTTGTGAAATGAATTAAGACCTTAAATGTGAACTTAATGCTAGCTCTCCCGGGTAGGCCTGAGTTTAGATCAAATTTAGGAAGAGATGCGATAACAATCGACCTAGGTAGAACGTAGCAAGTAGGGGCCGGACTTACACGGTGTATCTTGGGGTTGCAATTTGATTTGTGAAGACTTCGTAATTGCATGCATGTGACAGGGATACAAATGCCGCGGGTACGGTTTACTTCCATAGGGTACCAACCTGAAGGGATGGAGATTCCTACAAGACCTTTAAGGCGAACCTAATTGGGTATCTTAGTTAATAGTCTGACTACTATATGCTGGTGAAACTCCTGTGATGTTTGGGGTAGGTTTGGAACGTCTCAACACTTAATTCCTTTTCTTAATATGTTTTCGCGTAATTAATAATCAAATCCGCTGAAATTGGTAAAATGACATATCCCCTTAAATCCCGACTCCCCGATCGCTTTTATATATTTGTTTACTCTCGTGTTAATTGTATATTTTTTGGGCTTGCATTGTGTGAATTGTGACGATTTCATATTGTTCATGCTCGTGTTTGGTTTTTACTCTCACCACCACCTTTTCAAAACCGACCAGACCCGAATAGTGGTCCTAAACTCCTAGTGTTCACGCTTGCTAGACAACCACTCTCCCTGTGGGATCGATAATTTGGGGTCTTAATATTACTTCCCTTTTTGCAATTGACCGATGCACTGCCGTAACGCAAGAGGTGAGAACACTTGTGCGAGGTTTTTATCGCGTCAAGAAAATGGCGTCGTTGCCGGGGAGAGTTATTTTATCTAAGTGGCCCGAGAAGTACGGATCATTCCGGTGCTTTTGTCATTTTTATTGTTTTTGAAAGAAAAAAATTTGCTATTCCTATTTTTGAAAAAAAATAAAAAATATATATATTTCTTGTGTTCTTGAAATAAAATTTTAATTAAAAATATACAAAAATATTTTTATTCGATATTTTGGGGGACGTTATAAGAATGTTCTAGGGAGCTTAATATTATTTATAGCCCTGTGCTACTTACCTTGGTTGTCAAGATTGTGTTAATGTGTTACAGGACATACACGGAGACCGTAAGAGCTATGGGAGACAGACAACAAGGACGAGCTATTAAGGATTTTGGAGGTCTTACACATGCATGCTTGCCTAAAAGCATCCAAGGACCACCTATTGAGGCAGCGAGCTAGCATATCAAGAACTCTACAATTGAAAGGATTGAGCGCGATCCGTTATTTGAAAATAAATGTGAAGATCCATACATGTACATTGAAATATCCCTAGAAATTAGCGAGCTAGCGAGGCAGGATGGGGTAAGTGAAGATGCGATTTGGCTGAAGCTTTTTCCGTTTTTGTTGGGAGGCAAAGAAAGAGAATGGTTGAAGACGATCTCGGTAAATTCCATAAATACTTGGGATGAATTGTTCACCGCATTCATACAAAAGTTTTATCCACCGTCAAAGACAATCGACATCAGGCGCCAGGTGATGACGTTTAGACAAAATAGGGACGAAATAATGATAAAAGCTTGGGAGAGGCTTCAAGAAATTTTGAGATAGTGCCTACATCATGGGTTCCTTAAATGGCAAGTGCTCCAACAATTATATGTTGAGATCAGCTCAAATAACAAGGTTATGCTTGATGCATCAGCAGGAGGGAACTTTATGGATTTAGAAGAAGAAAAAAAAGGGTACAATATGCTTAACAACATGGCAGAGCACTATAGAAGATGGAAATCTGAATGGGCAGAGTCACAGGAGCCTGTAATGAGTAAGGAAGCCTCTAAAATAGATGAACTAGGGGAACAGTTGAAGAAGCTTAATGTGATTGTCTTGGAACGACTGCCTCCACCAACCAAATCCTTAGTACTACAAGAGAAACCTAGAAGGGTGATCGGGTTGCAAAAGTTTGAGGATGTGCAGTATATAACTTGAGGAAATCAAGCCCACGCCCCGATAGGAGTGTCGATAATGGAGCAAAAGTTGGCTCAGATGGAACAAGATATGAAGCATAAGCTGGAGAAGTTGGACAAAGCTTATAAGGAGCAATCTTAAGGCGACATGCAAAGAGAAATCTCGCCAACATGGCATCATCAAGCACCCGAGCTCCAGGGACTCTTCCTAGCAATATCGAAAGGAACCCGAGAGAGAGTGTGCTCATGCCATCTCAAGTTTAATGGGTAACGATATTTCTGTTGTTTTACCTGCTGAACGTACTGATAACTTTGTTAATGTGAAAAATATTGTTAGATTATCTTAGATTTCCAATATTTAGTTTCTTATTTTTATGTTTCATTTTCTTTCTTGTATTAGGGCTTCCTATTCTATTTCTATTACCTTTATAAATAGAGGTCTCTTGTAATTCACAATACAATCAATTCAACAATACTTCTTATTGTTAACATGGTATCAGAGCCATATTGATCCTAGGCAAAATCTCTACAAATTTTTCGCTTTGCCCACTCGTCAATGATTTGTGATTCTGACGGGTGGGCGAGGCAATTCAATCTCAATTGATTCTGCTTTTTTTTGCTTTGCCCACTTGTCGGTGATTTGTAATAGTGATAGGTGGGCGAGGCTACGAAATCGCTTTCGCAAATATTCGTGAGGCTCCGTCACCAGACACTGTCCGAGGCCGCTTCGGTAATTTGGGTTACAAGGTTGAAGGTAGTTGGTCAAGAATGATGATGGAGTTGTTGATGCTTCAAATTGCTTGATTGGTCCTTCTCTCTTATGCTTACTTCCAATAACTAGAAAGTACCCGCCGGCCATTTGTCGCTATCTCGATGTGTTCTCCTTGTCTTGCATCTCAACTAGCTTCGTTTGGAATATTATTTTTTTTGGATTGCTCGTTTCTTATCATGCTCTGTTTTCTCCCTATAAGACATTTGTTTTGGCCAGCGGCCATAGTCCAAGTGTACAATCCCATAATTCGGAAAAGCTACCCCGTAATTCGGAAATCCCGTAATCCGGAAACTATATCCCGTAATTCGAAAATCTCGTAATCCGGAAAATACATACCGTAATTCGGAAATTGCACGTGAGAGGATTGATGAGCATCAACGAAATCCTTTTGAAGATTCCAACTCGCAAGGAGGGAACAAGACCGGAACATACTATAATTAGTCCAGTACGGCGTCCATTCAGCGCATCTGGCATTATACATCAGGCATCAGGCATCAGGCATCTACCATTGGCCATGAGCGGCGTGTAGGGTTTTGGAGCGTTCTAGATCGTCGAGATAGCGGAAGCATTATAAGAAAATCTACTCCAAACCTTGTCCAAGAATATAAACCATTAAATCCCAAAGAAAAATCTATTCCACAAGATGTTTACCTTTAAGTCTTTGTTGAATCGATTAAAGAAGAACTTTCGGATCTTCTTCTCTAAAGCAAGTCCACACCAAGGGGATGATCTTGAAGATCCTTCACTTAATTGTCTACTAGAACAATTAAATGAAGAACAAGAGAGCAAGACGAAGAAGAGGAGCAAGGTGGCCGGCCAAGCAAGAGAGAGAGAGAGAGAATTGTGAGTTGTGTGATTATTTGATTAATGAATTAATGTCTTGTATTTCAATTCATCATCCAACTCACAAGTATGGGTCAAAAGTGATTGGTATGGGCTTAAAGGTGCTTTAACCCATACCCCTTATATCACTCACCTCTTAATCCACAATCACCAACTAAGCATGGTATTGTGTGGCCCCCACACATGGACCCACCATGTGGGCCAGCCAAGAGGGCTTATTGGGCCCTTGTTTGGGCCGGCCATGAGACCTCATGGGCCGAGCCCAATGGGCTCGCCCATGTGGTTTCGTGTCGTGTCCAAAAGTCGCCCGACCCTTTTTGTCGTTACTTATCAAACAAAGTCCGACGCGACATCGACGAAAAAACTCAGTTTTCTCGATTCGCTAATTATTCTCTCAAACCGAACCCATGGCACAAAACTTCCAGTTTTGTCCATGTATTGCTCCTCAAGAAACGTTAAGGTTTCCTTGTCTCAAGTTATCCGTCTTGAATGTGTGTGACCCTCTAGGCTCATGCCACCGTTGGCAGATCGGCACAAAAGATCGCTCTTGTCCGATCCATCATAAGTGGTCTCTAGTAAGACGTTATGATTACCCAAGGTGCATGACGATCGATGATTCGACTTAACCTTGTGCGTACAAGTCACTATCCTATTATCTCTAGATATCCCGATTGATCACAAGCCATAGAGTCGTCACCCTTGTTTAATGAATCATTGTTACTTGATATGTGAGATGGCTGAGAACTGATAACCCGTATCACTGGCATGGCCATGCTCTTACTCTCAGTCAGTCTCGATCAAGAGGCCTTTTAACGGATATCTTTCCCATACCGTAGTATGAGGGATAAATCCCTTAGCCGTCTTTCGTGTCACTCATGCAACCCGTTCCGCCACCCAATCAAGCCCGTTATTGCAATCCTGTTACAGAAAGCGTTAGGCGCAAGTTAAAGCCGCACGTTCATTGCATAGTGATCACAAAGACTCCTCGGTCTAAGGATATCGTGACAAGCTATCGCATTGGAATATGTTCATGGCTTAATCTATGAAAACACTATGCAAAGCGGGTCGTCCGATATCAATCACTTCATGATATCTATGATATGATTCCGTGATCCCTCATCCTTATGACAAGTAGAACTACGTCATTAAGAACCATCCTCATACTGGTCGCTTCTAAGGAAGCATATTTTGACCAGGGACTCGTTAAGTGTGATCCGTACAGATTTATGGTTCTACTGCTTTAATGGTCATAAATCAGATCTTGCTTAACATATTACTTCAACACATAAGTAATACAAAGTCGTTATATATATATATATATATATATATATATATTACAAACGATGATAATGTACATAGACGTTTACAGGCTAATAGCAATTGGACTAGGGCACAAATGTTATCACGGCGCGCATCCTCCATCCTCAATCCTCGCCACATCACTTCGACAACATTCTTGGCAGCCGCAACCCTCGCCACAACTCAATACTATCAAACTTCAAGCCCCTCGCCACAACTCAATACTATCAAGCTTCAAACTCAATTCATGTTTCACCGCATTGAGTTTGAGGAGGGCTGTTAGATTATATTAGGTTTCATATATTTAGTTTCTTATTTTTATGTTTCATTTTCTTTCTTGTATTAGGGTTTCCTATTTTATTTATACTACCTTTTAAAATAGAGGTCTCTTGTAATTCATAATACAATCAATTCAACAATAATAACTTATTGTTAACAAATATGAATATGATTACCACTAGGAGTGGAAAAGTTGTGGAGTCACCACCTTGGGTGACCCGAAATGACGAAGCCAATGGAGTAGAAAAGGAGGTTGAGCAACCTTCCAAGGATCTAACAGATGACTCCAAGGCCAATGAAGGAAAAATGAAGGAAAATAAGGAAGTTGACAAAGAGAAACATCATGAGACCCCTAAAAATTCGAAACAGTTAAAGGAGTCCAAAGCTGAGGTAAAAGTTTGGACTCTGACACCTCCATTTCCTATGGCTTTGTAAAATCCATATGATGAACAATTTTAAAAGATTTTTGGATATTTTTGCAAAATTAGAAATTAATATTCCTTTTCTTGATGTGATTCGTGAAATGCCTGCAGTTTAATTTTTTTTAAATGAAAAATTGGGAAAAATGAGACCATTCACCTGGCCGAGGAGTGCTACACGGTACTCCTCAATAAATTTCCCCAAAGGATCGAGACCCGGGTAATTTTTCAATTTACCCATACCGAATGCCCTTTATGATCTAGGAGAAAGCATCAATTTGATGCCTTACACATTTTATAAGAAACTCGGTTTACGGTCCGAACCACCTTCCACAAATGTAACCTTCCAATTAGCGGATCGTTCCGTTATTAGACCCGTGAGGTCGTGGAGGACGTTTTAATTAAAGTTGCGAAATGTATTTTCCCAGTTAACTTTATTATTTTAGACATGGAAGAATATCGTAATATGTCCATTATTCTTGGTAGTCCGTTTCTCAAAATGGCTCGTGTGCTTATTGATGTTGAGATGGGATATGTCACGATAAGATGTGGGGATGAGAAAATCACTTTTTGTGTGTTTGATCGTAATAATGGTACATGTTGATATGATTCTTGTTTCCAAATTGAGGAGGAAAATGATTATGATTCTGGGTCGAATTTTAATGATAAAAATATGATTTTTGATGGAAATTGGTCAATTGACATTTTTGGTGATGCTAATATAATGGATGATGCTAAGTGTACAAATGCTCTTAAGCCTAATGTTGGTGTTTTTCCTTGTGTACCTTACAATTTATTAACGAAGATGAGGATTTGTCATGCCTTTTAACTCAGTTTTTAACTGATTTACAGATACAAGGGATGATGACCTCGCTTAAAGAAGCAAAAATGGCTCTAAAAGGGATGGGTTGCATCTTGGCAATCCCGAAGCAAAACAAAGAAGTCGGAGAAGCTCTACTTTTGGTATCATGCCCAAAAGGAGTGCGGTTTAATAATAACAATTTTTAAGTACCTCCGTGTACGGAGCCAATCTTATAAGCGCCTTCGAGCGTGGGTCGTGACATTTAGACATTAATTTGTATTTTCTTAACCATGTGAACGCTATGCAACATGCCTTTTTCCAACTTGGTCGGGAGTTGAAATATTTGATTTTGCAGGTTGGTGAGCAAGGAGGAGGTGAGGCCTCCACAAGTTGAGTCCCGAGAGGATCAAATACATCTAGCTAAAGACGTTAATGAAACACGCTTATTGGGAGGCACCCCATAAATTTTGTCAATATGGAACTTTAATTTTTGTTTTTATTTTTATTGTTCATGCCCGTTAATTCTTTGTTACCTATTCCATGAATTCACATGCTTATTATTTATTTTGGCAAGGGTAGTTCGTTAACCGAAACGGGTATGATCAATATTTTATCCATTTGGATGACTTTTATATTTTTTTAGAAGTGTTGAATTTTAGAGTGTTTTGGCTTGTCTAATGCTCTAAATGTGTATATTTTGTAGGTTCGAGAAGACCGGAAAAATTGGAGAGGCTCGATACCGAAAAGGGCAAAAAAAATGCAAGAAAAGAACAAGTTCTCGGGTCAACCTGTCGGGTCCAACCCGGCAGGTTCTGCTGGACCCGGCAACCCGTAGCCGAGACGGACGAAGAGAAAAGAGAGGGTGTCGGGTAGCACCTGCTGGGTCCAACCCGGCAGGCTAGCACTAACCCGACAACCCGTGGAGACGGAGGCGCGGTACAAAGGTAAGGTGTCGGGTGAACCTGCCAGCTCCAACCCGGCAAGCTAACCCAGCGAGTGGTCCAGATACGAAAAAAAGGAAATTTTTAATTTTTGGTTTTTCTTCCATCCCTCTCTCACCACGTGTCCCGGACCCACTCTCATCTCTCTTCTTCTCTCTCGCCCTGATCCTTAGGACATGTATATACTAGGTAGCTTTTAGGTTAGATTTTTCTTTTCCTTGAGTCATTGGGTCGGGATTTGCTTGAGTCCTAAGTGTGGTGTGTACCCGGAGTACACACCACAATTGTGTCTTTTTTCTTTTTGTGTACTTAGACCATATTGCATGTCCTAAGTGTGGTGTGTACCCGAGGTACACACCACAATCGAGTTTTCGAGTCTTGGGCTTTGTCGAGCCCTAAGTGTATCGAGTCTCATATTTATTTTTATATTTACTGTACAATTATTTTATTTCTTTTGTATATTCTATCTTGCTCTCTCCTGGAATTTGTTGTGCTGGTAGTTGTCGATATATAGGGTAGTTGATTGCTAGCATGATAGAAACTAGGATTTTGAATGTTTGCATGATCACATGACTTTTCGATGATTGTTTGGCTAGGTGACTAGACACCTATGATGACATTGTTGATGATATTGATTTTGATTATCCAATCTCGAGAAAATTGCACGAGTCTCATAAGACTTTGGGTAGTTATCCTTAGAAGGGAATCGGGTGGTTACTCTATAATTGATTGAACTTTAGTGCTTTGCATATCTTTGTGCCTTGTCCAATCCTGCTTGGTAAATTAAGTCTAGTACTAGAGGGGAGATCACTTGAGGCGAAATAGATATGAGTTCTGTGTTTTCTTGGACCACTGAATCCGTAGGCCTTCTTTGGATCGCTTCAGCCATAAACCCAACCCTGACGTAATATTTCCATAGTATCTTGTCTGAGCCTAAAAGCTTTTTTTATGAAACCCTACATTACAAGCCAATGTGCCTTTCGTTTCTATTGTCCAAAAAAAATTATTTTGATCTCTTGCATCATTACTTTGTTTTTTTATGAGTGATGGGTTGATTTATTCGGGTTTTTAGACCATTTGAGAATGATTTGCACTTACATATATTGTGGGCTATTATTTGAGCCAAAATGAGGCTTTATATTTATTCACATGACTTGTTTTCTCAGATGTTCATCCATACACTAGGTGCTCGAAGCATTGTATTAAAAAAAAGAAATAAAAGTGCCCCGACACCAGAAAACAAAATCTTGAATTACGGGCATTTGAGGACAAATATTCTTGCAAGTCTTGGGAATTAAAAAAAGGGGGAAATTTTTGGGCCGAATATTAAAAACGGCAAGGGAAATACAAATGAGAAGGGGGGGGGGGGGGTTGATTTTTCTTAAGCAACATAAATATGCTAAGCGGAACACAAAATTGGAAAGGGGGTAATTTGATTAGAAATGTAACATGCTAAGGGGAGAGTGAAACTTTTTTTTTAATCTTCTAAACACTCACCTTAGCCATAACCACTACACATTACAAGCCTAATAAAGTCCTACATATGGATTCAACCCAAGAGACATTTGAATCTCCTACAAATTAGTGGGGATGTGGTCGAACTGATAGCATATGAACTTTAAGCTCTGAGTGAAAAGTGATCGACCTGCCTTGGAAATAAGCATTGCACGACGGTGAGATTGAACTAAGGGAAATGCTTTCTTATCATCTAACTGGTAATTATTCAATTTCTAGAGTCTTTTGTGATCTATTGGTGAGGTTGGTCATAACATTAGTGGTAGTTCGAGCTTGTCTTTTCATCAACATGCCTAATATGATTCGATAATTATGCTATTGTAGAAACATTTTCTTGTGAATATATTTTCGACCTTTGCCTTGTTGTATGGTTTGAGTCTTTTTATTTTTAGGATTGAGTCTAATTGCTTTAAATAAGGATTTGTGGGCATTCCATTCTGATAAGCCCTCAGGAGGACCCAAACTCCTCCTACGAGTTACCTTGGGCTTTAATTCGGGAAAATAATATATTTAAAAATTCGCAGATTTTACATTAAGTTTTTATTTTTTTTCTTTTTCTCGTGAAGAAAAAAGGATAAGTGTGGGATGGTTGATGTGGTCGGATATTATGTATCCAACCTAGTCAAATCTCCTCATTTTTATCTCTATTTTGTCCCGAATTGTTAGTTTCAGGTGAATAAAATGCTACTTTATCTCACAAATTATTCGAAGAATGTTTTTGATGAAAACAAGTCAAAAGGGGTGAAAATGAGCTAAAAATGCAAAGTCGGGAAAAGAAGCAAGGTTGTCGGGTCAACCTGCCGGATCCCACCCGGTAGGCCTGGCCTAACCTGGCAAACCATGGCTAAAACGAGGAAGAGACGAGAAGAGGTCCCGGGAGCTCACCTGGGGACCTTCCGAGCAACCTGCCGGGTTGCCCTGCCAGGTGGCACCCGGTGGCTTCTAGCCAACCCGGTAACCCGAGGGCGAGGAGAGAAGACCCTGCCAGGTCAACCTACCGGATTCAACCCGGCAGGTTCGTGCAACCCGGAAGGCCGTGGCCTTTGTGACGCGCGTGCAAAAGAAAAAAAAACCCAACCTGCCAGGTTTACCTGTCGGGTCCCACCCGACAGGCAGTTCGAGATTAGTTCCTAAAATCATGTTTTTTTGAATTTTAAACTGATTTTTACCCCTCCTATAAATATCCACCCTCTCTACCTACGAATTTATCACCCAATTATAAGATTTTAGAGTAGATTAGAGTAATTTAGAGATAGAGAGTGTTAGAGTTGTGCCCTAGTCCAATGTAAAAGTTGTCTACAGTTATAATGTTTTATCATCTTTCCGAATAAATAAATCAGCATCATATTACTAATGTGTTGTAGTAATATATTGGATGTAATTTGATATGTATCATTAGTTACTCATCACTAATAGTAGAACTGCAAATCGGAAAGAGTTACATTTAATGAGTCCATTATCAGTTAAGCTTCATTGAGAAGCGATCAGTATGAGGTTAACTTCTTATGATCACGCTCTACTGATCATGGCAAGGATCTGCCAGAGTTAGATCATAGATATCATCAGGGGTATGTATTGGACGACCCGATGGTGAGTATGCAGCATAGATGCTGTCATGAGAATACTCACATATCGTAGCGTATCATTATATCCTTAGACCGAGGAGTCTTTGTGATCAGTATGTGAGGAGTAGCTACGTTTGACCTAGTCTAACGTTACCTGTAAACAGGTAGCCATAAGGGCTTTGATTGTCTTAGTTATAAATTATATGAGTGAACTCGAAAGACGGGTAAGGGATTTATCCCTCATACTCCAGTATGGGAAGATATCCGTTTAGGCTACTTGATGAGTATGACGGAAGGAAATGCATGGCCATGCGAGAGATATTTAGTATCAATTTTCAGGCATCTCAGATACCAATAAACAATGATTGATAAATAAGGATGACGGATCTATGCCTTTTGATCAATCTAGATATCAAAGGATAAAAGGACAGTGACATATACGATAGAAGGTTAAAGGAATTGGATCGGTTTAGTTAAACCGTTTAATTAGAACCCAATTTAAATGAGTTTAATTAAACTTTAGATCAGTGACCTTTAAGCACATTTTTAATATTAATTATATTAAGATAATTATGAGAATTTTTTGGGATTTAATTTTGAGAAAATCAAATATAATTTTATTTATTAGATTTTCATATTTAATCCCTAATTCTTCTCTAATTTTCGATCTCCCTTCCCCCATTGTAGCCGTCTCTCTCTTTTCTCCATGGCTAGGGATTTTTGCTTCTTCTTCTCTCAATACTAGCATAGTTGGGTGAAGAAACCTTAGAGCATTAAGGTATCTTGCTTGTGTGGACACAATAGAGAGCACAATCTTTTGGTTTTGCTTTGTCAGATTCGAAATCCTCAAAGATGGAACAAATCTTGACAAACGGTAAAGAAATGCATGGCCATGCGGGAGATACTTAGTATCAGTTTTCAGTCATCTCAGATATCAAGAAACAGGGATTGATAAATAAGGATGACGGATCTACGCCTTTTGATCAATCTGGATATCGGAGGATAAAAGGATAGTGACATATACGATAGGAGGTTAAATCGAATCATCGATAATCACGAACGTTGGCTAATCATAATGTCTTGCTAGAGGCCACTTATGATGGAAAGGGAAAAATAGTAATTTTGTCAGTCTGCCAACGGGTCGTGAGCCTAGAGGGTCACACACTTTAAGAAAGGTATATAGCAACAGAGACCTAGATGGAAGATTGGGAGAATTAGTCTTTCGATTTAGTTAAATTGAAAGCGAACCGGTTGATTTCAAGCCTAGGTTTATAACCAGATGGTTGAGGAAATCAGATTAAAGGAATTGGGTCGGTTTAGTTAAACCGTTTAATTAGAACCCAATTTAAATGGGTTTAATTAAACTTTATCTAAGTGGGCTTTAAGCCCATTCTTAATATTATATATATTTATAGTTATATTAAGATAATTATGAGAATATTTTAGGATTTAATTTTGAGAAATAAAATATAATTTTATTTATTAGATTTTCAGATTTAATCCCTAATTCTCCTTTAATTTTCGATCTCTCTTCCACATTGTAGCCATCCCTCTCGATCTTCTCCATGGCTAGGGTTTTTCGCTTCTTCTTCTCTCAATACTAGCATAGTTGGGTGAGGAAACCTTAGAGCATTAAGATATCTTGCTTGTGTGGACACGATAGAGAGCACAATCTTTTGGTTTTGCTTTGTCAGATTCGAAATCCTCAAATTTACTCTCCAACAAAAACCGAGGCATTTGGAGATATGTAGCTCAAGTTATGGCTTTTAGAAGTTACGTTTTTCTAACATGCAGATTTACTAAAGCTTCTTTGTGTTGATTTGATTCAGTTTTCAATGGTAAAATTCAAGAATTTTTCAGATTTATTCTTGCTAAATTAATTCACATGATGATCGGTTTTAGTTTAGTATTTGGGATTCCATGGTTACTTTCGATTCCGCATAAAATTAATTATTTTTAGAACCTATGGAAACCCTTCAGTGGTATCAGAGCCTGGTTAATATGTGATATTGATTTTGATCATGTTAAGATTAGAATTAAATCCTAGATAAATTCATACATCTATTTCGGAATTTGAATTGCATGAATATGAAAAATATGAAAATTTTTGAGTTGATTTTGAAAGCCGAAAAATTGAATTTTTGGGGCTGTTTTGGGTTAGTCATGGCCGAGCCATGGTTAACCAAAGTCGAGCCACTTGGTGGACCATGGAGAGCCCTTGGGCCGACTAAGTCGCCTTGGGCAGACCATGGGAGGCCCTCTTGCCGACCATGAGCAGTGTCATGGCCGACCAGGTCGAGGCCAAAGGCACACCCATGGGATGCCCTCGGGCGCCCATGGTCGAGCCCTAGGTCTATGCCCATAGGCGACTTTTGGGGGAGCCATGGTTGACCGATCAGACCGGGGGCATGAGCCGGTTCTAGGCTCATGTCAGTTCCCGGGGAATTTCCCAAAATTTTCAGATTTTTTCAGACTGGGTCCGGTTTCGATATACCAGGGGTAAGCTGGTTCAATTTCAACTAATTAATTTAAACCGTCCGGTTTCGATAAACCGGATTTTTCCCACATTTAAGCAAGATTAAAATTTGGAAGTAATGTTGTTGTTCGATACCATGATGTGTGATTACATGATGTTTGATAACATGTTGGTTTCAATATGACGTGTAGCCAAGCCCGGTTTAGATTTGAGTTTATTTTGCAACTTGCGAGTTGCTAGTTTTGGGTTGTAAAATTACGGCATGCGTGTCGTTGCTTCTGTAATTTCATTTATTTATTTATTTGTAATTACAAAGACCGATGCAAGAAGAAATCAAGACGGAGTTGATGGGATTCCTAAGAACGCTCAGAGCCAATGAGAGTCCACAAGAAGGAAACCGGTTCAAATCCAAAAGACTTAGTCTTAGGATTTGCATTTCGATTTTTCTTAGTTTTTGACGGGCTAGGCTATGCTTGCTGCTTTACATTTATATAGTTTGATATGAATATTTGAATAGTTTTATATGCATGAGTTAATGTATGTTTAACTATCATTTACATGCGAAAATTAAAATCGGATTTAATCAGACTTGCATGTAATTGGTTAAGGAATCATCTTTGCATGGATTTGTAATTGATGATTCCAGTTTAGATTGTATCGATATGCAATCAGAAGTATTAAAACACTTATTTGCAATTAATTACAACTCAAGCGAGATACCACCCAAACCTCAACACTCAAAACGCATTCGAACCTGTGAGTGGGTGCACCTCCGCGTAGCATTGATAGGGGAGAAGGGTCGGATGAGTTGGAAAGTTCAGTATGTTGTATGTGAAGGAATTATTTGAGGGTTCCAATCAATTAATTTCATGCTCATACAAGAAATTAACCTCAAAGTTCCATGTTTTAATACGGATCTTACATGATCATGAATTGATCATGAGATCTAGACTAGAATAAATTCAAATATTTACCTTGAATCAAAATCTCCTTATTACTAAATAGGATTTAGTAACCTCTAAAGATCGTCCACACAGAAAGAGCAATCCGGGGATACTCACAACGATCCTTACTAGAAGATCGAAGCAAGCAAAACGGACGGAGCGAGAGGGAAGGAACTGGCGGAAATCGGCAAGGAGAGAGAGAGGGTGACGGCTAGTTCGAATCCTTCAGCGATCCATTGAGTCATCAAGTGGCCTAAACTTAGGGTGACGGCTGTATTTCAGTTGTACTCATCAAGTGGCCTAAACTGATATCTGCTCACACGTCCGTATGAGGGATAAATCCTTCAGCGATCTATTGAGTCAACTTATGTAACTTGTGATCGAGCCAATCACAGTCATTATTGTAACCCTTTTACAGGAGACGTTAGACTAAGTCAAACTCGTCACTCATTACATATTGACCTCAATGGTCCTTCCGTCTGAGGATGTGATTTCATGATCCGACATTTGAGTATGTTCATGACTGTGTCTATGTAACATACTCATGATTGGGTCGTCCTATATCACCCCTGACTGGTGATACTATGACCTAACTCTAGCCCCCTTCTGGCCATGATCAGTAGAGCGTGATCATTTAGAGTTAGCCTCATACCGATCACTTCTTATGAAGCTATTCTGATCGGGGACTGCTTAAGTAAGATTTTATCTGATCTGTAGATCTACTATTATGTGTTGACACATCAATGATACAAATCAAATCATACTTAAGATATTACTACAACACTTAGTAATATGAATGCCGATTTTATTTCAACTAATAATCTTTATTACATGATTAGATTGAAAATACATTGTGCTAGGGCACAAAACCCAACAGTTTCCCACTTGCCCTAGACCCAATTGCTATTCCAATCTAAACCCATTCCCCTGACATGTTCCTCATGCTTAGGCTGCGGTAGTGCCTTAGTTAAGGGGTCAGCTAGATTATCATGCGTTGAAACGTAGCTTATCTCTACTTCACCTTTATCAACCATCTCTCTGATGATGTGATACTTTCTCTCGACGTGCTTGGTCCGATTGTGAAATCTGGGCTCTCTAGCAAGTGCTATGGCCCCCATGTTGTCACACCTTAAGCTCACGGGATCAGACGTTCGCGGTAGTACATCTAATCCTCTCAAGAAGCTCCTGACCCACACCGCTTCCGTAGCTGCTTCTGACGCAGCTATGTATTTCGCCTCCGTGGTGGAGTCGGCTATTGTCGCTTCCTTAAAGCTTTTCCAACTGAAAGCTCCCCCGTTCAACATGAACACATAGCCACCTTGAGACTTAAAGTCATCTGGGTCTGTTTGAAAACTAACATCAACATATCCAGTGACGCTTAGTTCTCCTTCTATCCTTCCATACACTAAGAAGGCGTCCTTTGTGCTCCTCAGATACTTGAGGATACACTTGTCGGCAATCCAGTGCCGAGGCATACGGGATTCCATTCATTTTCTTAAGCTCATCATGTGTCTTAGGAAAATGTTTCTTGCTGAGCTTGATGTCATGTCTTACCGGGAGGTTCCCTTTCTTAGAGTCACGCAATGAGAATCTTCTCAACACTTTATCTATATAGGTGCTCTGACTTAGACCTAAAATTCTCTTGGATCGATCTCTGTAGATCCTGATCCCCAGAGTGTGAGCGGCCTCTCCTAAGTCCTTCATGGAGAAACACTTCCCTAACCAAACTTTGGTCTCAAGCAAGGTTGGGACGTTATTTCCCATGATCAGTATATCGTCGACATACAGCACCAGGAACACTATATTACTCCCACTGCTCTTCTTGTAGATACAGGGTTCATCAAGATTTCTGATAAACTCGAACTCTTTTACGGCTTCATCGAACCGTAAATTCCAACTCGTGAAAGTTTACTTTAATCCATATATGGATCGTTGCACCTTACACACCTTTTCGGGATGATCCAGATCAACAAAACCTTATAGCTGAGTCATATAGACATCCTCCTACAAATTCCTTTTAAGGAACGTGGTTTTGACATCCATTTGCCATATCTCGTAATCGAAATATGCTGCAATTGCCAACATCATCCGAATTGACTTAATCATAGCTACTGGTGAAAAAGTCTCATCATAGTCCATGCCTTGAACTTGACGATAACCTTTAGCAACCAGTCTTGCTTTGTAAGTCTGAGGCTTTCCGTCCATACCTGTCTTTAACTTAAATATCCACTTGCAACCTATGGGTTTTATCCTAGGTGTGATGTCTACTAAGTTCCAGACCTGATTGTCTTTCATGGACTTCATTTCCTCATCCATGGCATTCTGCCATTCTTTTGAGTTGGGACTGGCCAAGGCTTGCTGAACTGTTGCAGGATCATCATGATCTACAACTATCAAGTCATTACCCTCTATGGCTAAGAAGCCATATCTGATTGGGTTTTGACGAGATCTTTCAGACCTCCTTGGTTCTACAGGAGTTTCTGTTGGAATAGGACTTGGATCATTTACCTCATCGGGTACCTCTACAATCTTTGCAGGCTGTTCTGTGTCTTCTCGAATTTCTTCAAGAAGCACAGGACTCCCACTGGGATTCTTGGATAAGAATTCTCTTTCCAAGAAAACCCCACCTCGAGCAACAAAGACTTTGTTTTCCTCGGGTTTGTAGAAGTAGTACCCCATGGTTCCTTTGGGGTACCCTACGAAGACACACTTATCTGCCTTGGGTTCGAGTTTATCACCAAGCAACCGCTTGACGTAAACGTCGCACCCCCAGATCTTGAGGAAAGACAGCGAGGGAGCTTTCCCTTGCCAAACCTCAAATGGAGTGGTCTCCACTGCCTTTGTAGGCACTCGATTCAATATGAATGCGGCCGTTTCTAGGGCATGGCCCCAGAAAGATACTGGAAGGTCGGCGTGACTTATCATGGAACGAACCATGTCTAGCAGGGTTCTGTTCCTCCGTTCGGAAACACCATTCAGCTGAGGGGTTCCTGGCGGAGTTAATTCTGAGAGTATACCGTTATCCCTTAGGTGACTGAAAAATTCTTGATCTAAGTACTTGCCATCTCGATCGGAACGAAGTGCCTTTATACTTTTACCA
The DNA here is from genome assembly GCA_963920655.1 of Geranium rotundifolium. NCBI lineage: Eukaryota > Viridiplantae > Streptophyta > Magnoliopsida > Geraniales > Geraniaceae > Geranium > Geranium rotundifolium. The sequence continues at coordinate 30,638,664 of OY987319.1, forward strand.
AGCTGGTTCTGTACTTCATTCTGGAATTCTTTGAATTATCAAAGGACTCCGACTTATATCTCATTAAATAGACATACCCATACCTACTGAAATCGTCGGTAAAGGTTATGAAATATCTTAAACCTCTCCTGGCTTGTGTACTCATGGGCCCACATACGTCTGAATGTATTAGGCCCAGGAGATCACTTGCCCTTTCACCTAAGCCGCCAAAAGGCGCTTTTGTCATCTTGCCCATAATGCAAGATTCGCATCTCTCGATTGGTGTGAATTCAAAAGGGCTTAATAGCCCACACTTATGAAGTGTCGAGACGCGTTTCTCGCCTATGTGGCCTAGACGACAGTGCCACGTCACTGTCTGGTTTAAGTCATCCGACTTCAACCTCTTATTTACGTTATAGTTTGAACTGTAGTTAGTGTTATCAATATTTAAAATATATAATCCACCAACCATAGATGCAGTGTCGTAAACGATATTATTTCTTGATAAAGTAAGTAAGCCATTGTCTATGGCAAATACAAAACCAAGTTTGTCCAAACTGGACACTGAAATAATATTCCTACTAAATGTAGGTACACATAGTATATCGTCCAAAACTAAAATAAGCCCTGTGGGCATCCTAAGACTAACAGAACCGACAGCCGTCGTTGACACCGAACTGTTGTCTCCGACTCTCAGATCCCGCTCGCCTTTCCCAATGAGCTTCTTACTTTCCAGATCCTGCAGATTAACACAAATGTGAGATTCTGCTCCAGTATCAACTACCCATGTGTCTGAGAAAGTAACATTGAGATTATACTCAACAACGTAAATACCTGATCCAGGTCCTGAAGGGTGTCCTCCTTTCTGCAAGCTCTTCACATAATCCTTGTGCTGCCTGCAATCCTTCTTCCAATGACCTGGCTGCTAGCAGTAGTAACAGACCACCTCTGAGGTCGAAGTGCTCCCTTCGGTTCTAGGAACCGCTTGGATTCTCGGACCTCTAGGTGCCCTTATCTGCCCAGCTAGGTTCATTGGCGCCTTACCCTTACCTGACACTCCTGGTGCCTTGCCCTTGTTGGAGTGTCCTGGTGACTTGCCAGTAGGTTTGCCAGCTCTTTTGAAGCTGACACCCTTATTGACCATCAGAACCTCAGGGGTCTTGCCCTTGAGGTTTTTCTCTGCTGTCACCAACATTCCATGTAGTTCCTTGATGGTCTTTTCCATATTATGGAGATTGTAATTTGTGATCACATCTCCATAAACCTTTGGAAGCGACATCAGGACAATGTCTGATTTCAGCTGCTCTGTGAATTTATGACCTAGACTAGCCAAGCGATCAAAAAGCCGCTTCATCTTACGAACATGTGGGCTCACTGCCTCACCAGCATTCAGCCTGCTATAAAACAACTCCCTAAGAGTGTCGTATCTTTCGACACGAGCATTCTTCTAGTAGTATATTTTAATTTCCTCCATCATCTCTTGGGGATCTCCCATGAGATGCATGAACTGGTCCTGGGTGTCATTTTCCATGGACCCGACCATGAGGATGCCAACATCTTGTCGATCACTTATGTACTTGTCATAAGCGTTCTTATCGGCCTCGCTGGCATCATCTGCAGGCTCAATCAAAGGTTTGTCTGTAAGGATATACTCATGTCTGTCATATTGAAGTGCAAGCTTCAGGTTCCTCTCCCATACCAGGAAGTTGGTCCCTGTCAGCCTGTTATTCGACAGAAGAGACTTTAAGGATTCACTGCCAGAACGTGTTGATTTGGGTTGCGACGGTGCCATTAATCTATACATGAAAATAAATTCGATCAGATTCTTAATTAAGTTGAAGTAAGAGATACTTGATTATGAACATTTCTGATTCTTGTGTCTGAATCTAAACCAAGATCTCCGCATACCCAAAACTGAAGTGAGTTAATCTCATCGCCCCAGTTTTGGACATTAGAGTAGGACAGTCCAGTCCTTTCACAATTCCATGTGATTCTTGGCTAGGGCTTATACATTATGTGTATACGGCATTGCCCTATATCTGATACCCTGGCTCAGATCATCTGAGAATCGCAGTCAAGTCAACCAATTTTCAACGCATGGTCTAATCTGCATGGCTACTACGCTAATGCGCACGCACCCATGCAAACTGGTCCATCTTCTATTAGAACCCATTCTCATGGATCCACGTTAATCGTATCCACCCATGAGTCCGAGAACTAATCGAAGTGATGAAAAGTGGGCGGTATCTAGCTTGACTTGAAATTACTTGCCTTTTAAATATTCATTATCTCTTATCATAATTTGATCTTAATTTGAATTTATCATCTACAAATCCATGTAGAGATAATTTCAATTCCGGTTTACATGTGCGTGATTAACTAATTATTATTAATCTTTACACATGTGGGTGATGATCTAATTAACATGAACTTATGAAAATTAAATCACACATTCAACCATACATTCATAAACATAAATGTAAATTTGCTTTAGCTAGCCCGCTAACCCTACTGGAATAAACTAGAACCTATACTAGGTCTTGTCTTTCCTCATTCTCCTGGACTCCTACTGGCTCCACGCCTCCTCGGGATTACCGTCCTTCTCTTCGGTTCTTCTTGTCTTGGGACTTTGTAATTACATTCAATTTAAATAAAATAAATGATGTAACACGCATGTCACTAATAAATTACAACCCATAAGCTACTCGCAGGTTGCAAACCGAAATTAAATTCTAAATTCGGGCTAACTTAGCAATCATGTTGCAAACACCGTGTTATCAAACAATCATGTTATCAAGCAAGCATATTCATTCCAATTTTATCTTGATTTAAATCATAAAATACGGTTTATCGAAATCGTTTCTTGAACCGGTTAATTTCTGAATTAAATCGGTTCACGCGCTGGTTTATCGAAACCGAACCGGTCTGAAATTTTAATTAATAATTGCTGAAAAAGTTCTGGATTTTTCTGGATCGGATCTGACCCGAATCCAATTGGTTTGACTGAACCAAAATTGACCCGAGGGCCAATTAGGGTTCGGCCAAAACCCTAGCCGCCAGAGCTAGCCGCGCCGTGGCCGACCAGCCCGTGAGGGCTGGCCGTGGCGGGCTGCCTGGCCAGATCTGGTTGGGCCGAAGCCCTCCCCTGGTCGGAGCCGAGAGGCTCGGCCAGATCTGCCACGGGCAGATCTGGTCGGCCTTCCCGTTCTGGCCGATCGGCCCGTGAGGCTGCCGGGGTTAGTCTCTCGGCTAGCCTCGGCCTCCCACGGGTCTCGATCCTGATCTTCCTCGATCAATTAATATTTTTCAGCAGCATTAAAAAAGTTCCAGCAATTAATTCATTAACAAAAACATATAATTTGCAATTTTTCCAATTTACAATAGCGAATTAAATCACAAAATTAATTCTAGCCTATCTTGCTCGAATACATAATCATGCATAACCAGGCTCTGATACCACTGAAGGAATTATTTGAGGGTTCCAATCAATTAATTTCATGCCCATACAAGAAATTAACCTCAAAGTTCCATATTTTAATACTGATCTTACATGATCATGAGATCTAGACTAGAATAAATTCAAATATTTACCTTGAATTAAAATCTCCTTATTACTAAATAGGATTTAGTAACCTCTAAAGATCGTCCACACAGGAAGAGTAATCCGGGGATACTCACAACGATCCTTACTAGAAGATCAAAGCAAGCAAAACGGACGGATCGAGGGGGAAGGAGCTGGCCGAAATCGGCAAGGAGAGAGAGAGGGTGACGGCTAGGGTTTTGAAAAATAAATCACTTAATTTTCAGATATGAAAATTACCCTTTTATAACCCTTATTTGGACTTTAATTAATTAAAGGTCTTAATGGGCTTAAAGCCCAAAGCTTTTAATTAATTGTGTAGAGAAGCTCATTCTGGCTTAGCCTATTCTGGCTAGGCCCAGTTTAGCTAATTTAATTAAATCTATTTAATTAGATTATAATTAATTACTCCTGCTAAACCGTTCTTGATTTCCGGTTTAATCCTAAACCGAAATCGGTCTAATCTGGTTTAATCCAAAACCGGATTTTGTCTCTCTCATGATTCCTCCATATGATTCCATCCGTTTTACTCAACCTTTAGTGTGTGACCCTCTAGGCTCACGATACGTCGGCGGACTGGTAAAATTACCATTTTACCCTTTTCCATCATGAGTGGCCTCTATCAAGACATCATGATTACCCAACGCTTGTGATTATCGAGATTTCGACTTAACCTTGTCGTACATTAATCTATCCTTTTATCCTCTTGATATCTTTGACAACCACGAGGCATAGACAAGTCATCCTCGTTCTATTGTCATGTTTCTTGATTCTGAGTTAACTGAATTATAACTGATACTACGTATCCACTGCATGGCCATGCTATTGTATTTCAGTTGTACTTATCAAGTGGCCTAAACTGATATCTGCTCACATGTCTGTATGAGGGATAAATCCTTCAGCGATCCATTGAGTCAACTTATGTAACTTGTGATCGAGCCAATCACAGTCATTATTGTAACCCTTTTACAGGAGACGTTAGACTGAGTCAAACTCGTCACTCATTACATATTGACCTCAATGGTCCTTCCGTCTGAGGATGTGATTTCATGATCCGACATTTGAGTATGTTCATGACTGTGTCTATGTAACATACTCATGATTGGGTCGTCCTATATCACCCCTGACTAGTGATACTATGACCTAACTCTGGCCCCCTTCTGGCCATGATCAGTAGAGCGTGATCATTTAGAGTTAGCCTCATACCGATCGCTTCTTATGAAGCTATTCTGATCGGGGACTGCTTAAGTAAGATTTTATCTGATCTGTAGATCTACTATTATGTGTTGACACATCAATGATACAAATCAAATCATACTTAAGATATTACTACAACACTTAGTAATATGAATGCCAATTTTATTTCAACTAATAATCTTTATTACATGATTAGATTGAAAATACATTGTGCTAGGGCACAAAACCCAACAGTATGGATTCGTGCGCCTCCGCGTAGTAGCCATATTAAACTGGGTTATAGTTGAGTTTTGGTAGACTTCTCTACGATTGTCAACTAGGGCTGACCTAGGGTATCAGTATAGGGTATGTCGTGTACTTTTAAGTACAAACCCTAGCCAGGAATTACATGGACTTGTAATTGGATGTGTTTCTACCTTGGTTCCCTCAGTTGGAGTGGTGAGCCTTCATTCACTTCAATTGAGGGTATGCGAGGATCCTAGTTCATATTCTAAATTTTAGAATCAGACAAGTGTTTTATAACTCAATCTCCAACTTTAATTTTAACAAATTATGTTAAATTTATATTTCGTAAAGCAAAATCAAAGCACACATTGAGTCGTAGAGACATATCCTTGGGAGGATAGGATCTCTGGGCAGGTACTGGTTTTAAGAAGGTTTCTCAAATGTACAAAAAAGAATTTTTCTTGACCAACCTATCCCTTTAGAATCAACTACGAACACCACTAGAGCTCTTAAAGTTGCATTCAAGAATACCTCTAACACTCTGGATAATGTGGGTTATGAAAGCTAAGTTGTAGAGAGATGGAATCTCTAAGGGCAACAGATGATTATGGATGCAAATGGGCTGATTAGACATCTCTATGAGAAAGCTCGATTGTAAGTAGGAAATTCCATAAGTCATAATTTTATGTTGTATGATGGGATCATTTTAATGATCTAAGCATATGTAACATGAAATTGACCGTCTCAGAGTTGCATGGAATGCTTCAAACTGCTGAGAATAACATTCAGAACTAGATTCAGATGTTCTAGAGGTCAACAAAGGGATAAGCTTTAAGAAAGCTGACATAAGCTTCAAGAAAGTTGATGCTAACAAGGGTGAGGCCCTTAAGCAAGGTTGAAGAAGATTGAGAGACATTCATGGTCGAAAAGACAAAGGCTAATTCCAAACGTGTGGATGTCTTCTGGTTTCTTCAGATAAGGTGGTCATAAGCAAAAAGACTATATGAGACAACAAGATGAGTTGAGGGAGAATGTGGAGGATCCACACTTCTCAAGAACTTATGTTACAAGCTTGTCTACTTCTAAATTATGAGTATGGAATACTACATGACACATTCAATGTGTAGGATTTCAAAAATAGAAGAAAATTGATCGAGGGAGGATGATTCTACAAGTAAGCAATCCCAGTTGGAGTTGTTGTACTGATCATCGAGTTGAATATGCCTAAAGGGCTTAGTCGTGGCATATGATAACTGTTTATATGTACCTGGTTTTATCAGGAACATAATTTAGGTTCTTGTTAAACAAGATGATATCTTGCTGTTTATTAGTGGCAATTTTGATATCGACCGAAATGACATTTATTATGCAAGTACTCTAGAAAGTTAGTAGTCACTGTAAGACGTAGTTGATACTAATGAAAGATCAATCTGTAACATAAATGGGAAACGTTTGAACCCGATGGTTCGAACCAGATTCTAATTTGGCATCGTTGTTTAGACCACAGAAATAAGAAGCGCACATCAACACGAGTGTGGACCTGTAAGTCTAATTGAATTCAATTCAATTTGATGATGTGAAACTTTTTTAAAGGATATATAAGAAGCGCATATCAACACTTTATGAGTGTGGACTTATTTGTCCAATTGAATTCAATTCAATTTGATGATGCGAAGCTTGTTTAGTAGGTAAAATGACAGATACGCTCTTCACAAGTAGAGGTGAAGAGCAAGTGACCTGTAGGGTCTAATACATTCCGGTGTGTTGGGATCCCTAAGTTTACAAGGCCAGAACAGTCAACTTGGAAATAAGTGCTAAAAGCATTTGGATTAAATCTGAATGGCTAAATACCTAGCCAAGTCGAAATCAATCATCTTGGGGATTATGAGATCCAGTCATGGTAGACTCTGCTTAGAACACCATTTTAATGGCGTGTCTGAACGCAACAATCGAACCCAAGAAGATGTGGTTCGTTCCATGAAGAACCTAGTGATTCACACAATCTTATTTAGATTTTGTGCTTTAGGGACAGCTATATTCAGGATGAATAAGGCTCCAATGAAGACAAAGAATTGTATACCATTTGACACTCATCTAAATTCTCCGACCCGTGAGTGGATGCGCCTACGCGTAGCATTCATGGGGATGTAGGTTAGATGAGATGGTCAATTTTATTTGGATACGTGCGCATTCGCATAGTAGCCAAATAAGAACTGAACCATAGTCCAATTTGGTATGGGAACATTTCGGTATGACCGTATGACACTCGTTTAATTTCCGGTAACCATGGATGCATGCGCCTTCGCGTAGTATTCATTGGGAGGCGAGCTAGATGAGATGGTCAGTTTTTGTGGATGCGTGTGCCTTCGCGTAGTATCCAAACAAGAACTGAACCATAGTTAGACATGGTAGAGGAAATATCTCAGCACAGGTTTTTTCCTAGTGGTTTGGGATGGCAAGGTAGTTTGCATCCGAATTATATGAGAATGTCTTCATAGAGTTCCCATAGGAAACTAAGAGATACATATTCCAAGAACCAAGCGAGACCAAAACATTGTTGCTCGAGGTAGTGTTTTTTTTTGAAAATGGGATTTAATTTCCAAAAGGGCGAGTGGAAGTAATGTCCATCTTGAAGAAATTCAGGCACCTCACTTAGACACTATGGAGTTTGGTGGAGCCTGATCAGCTGAATAAGAGAATCATACAATTCAAGTGATTATTCCTACAAGTCCAATAAGTCTGAAAGAACATGTCAGGTACCCATCAGATACAGATTCATGGTGTCTGAGAGTAATGACATGGTCGTTGTGGATTTCAATAATCCAACAGCCTTTCAAGAGGGAATGGACATTCCCGACTCTGAGAAATGGCTAGGGAGCCATAAGAAAAGAAAATCAATCCATGTAGGGTAATCATGTTGGAAACTTGGTTAATCCAACCATTATGTGTAAAAGCCATTGTTTGTGAGTAAGTCCTGAAGGTCAAGACATACATGGATTATGAAATTAGTCCGGAATTCTTTTGCAAAGGATTAGTCAAAAGATTTCAAGTTGCAGAATTCCATTTATGGATTAAAGCAGGCTTCTCAGAGATCGGAACCTTGTGCACACAAGAAGGCTAGTGAGAGTGCGATGGTTCTCAATGCACAGTTACAAGAAAGGATTCTTGCCCACGCTACATGACACAAACAACTCAGCAAGAATCAGTATCCTATGAAACTGATGAGCTAGTCATAAAGAATCAGTGTCCTATGACATTGATGAGTTGAACCAGATGATGCCATATACCTAGTATAGTGGATCAATCACATGTGTCATGACATGCACAAGACCGGATGTCTTGTTTTGCCCCATCTTGTACCAGAAAGTTACAGGTTGACCCTAGTGAGCTTCACTGGACAGCGGTTAATAGTACCCTCGTGTACTTCAGAGGCACTGAGGATATTATCCGGACCGACAATGATCAGTTAGATCATAATCAGGATATGTGTGGGGTTTGAGTGGCGCTCATAAGCAGGAATGATTTCAGGCTAGCCACTATTATTGATTTTGCAAACGAAGACTAAGTATATAGCTGTCGGGGAAGCAGCTAAAGGGGTCATATGGATTAGAAGCTTTCTAACTAGATTAGATGTAATGACGCAAACGTCTGATCCTGTGAGCTTGTTGTGTGACAACACAGGGCCGTAGCTATTGCTCGAGAGCCCAGATTCCACAACAGATCCAAACATATACTCAATAGATATCACCTCATCAGAGTTATCACAGATAGAGGTGATGTGGAGATTAAGCACAATTCGACTGATGATAATATGGTTGATCCCTTGACAAAGGCTCAGCCGCAGCCTAAGCATGGGGAACATGCGAGGTCTATGGGACTAGAATGGAACTTAGATTGGAACTAGGGGCAAGTGGGAGATTGTTAGAGTTGTGCCCTAGTCAAATGTAAAAGTTGTCTACAGTTATAATGTTTTATCATCTTTCCGAATAAATAAATCGGCATCATATTACTAATATGTTGTAGTAATATATTAGATGTAATTTGATTTGTATCATTAGTATGTCATCACTAATAGTAGAACTGCAAATCAGAAAGAGTTACATTTAATGAGTCCCTGATCAGTTAAGTTTCATTAAGAAGCGATCAGTATGAGGCTAACTCTTTATGATCACGCTCTACTGATCATGGCAAGGATCTGCCGGAGTTAGATCGTAGATATCATCAGGGGTACGATAGTGGACGACCCGATGGTGAGTATGCAGCATAGATGATGTCATAAGCATACTCACATATCGTAACTTGACATTATATCCTTAGACCGAGTAGTCTTTGTGATCACTATGTGAGGAGCAGCTAAGTTTGACCTAGTCTAACGTTACCTGTAAAATGGTAGCCATAAGGGCTTTGATTGGCTTAGTTATAAGTTATATGACTGAACTCGAAAGACGGCTAAGGGATTTATCCCTCATACTCCAGTATGGGAAAATATCTGTTTAGGCCACTTGATGAGTATGACTGAAAGAAATGCATGGCCATGCGGGAGATACTTAGTATCAGTTTTCAGTCATCTCAGATATCAAGAAACAGTGATTGATAAATAAGGATGACGGATCTATGCCTTTTGATTAATCTGGATATCGGAGGATAAAAGGATAGTGACATATACGATAGGAGGTTAAATCGAATCATCGATAATCACGGACGTTGGGTAATCATAATGTCTTGCTAGAGGCCACTTATGATGGAGAGGGAAAAATAGTAATTTTGCCAGTCTGCCAACGGGTCGTGAGCATAGAGGGTCACACACTTTAAGCAAGGTATATAGCAATAGAGACATAGATGGAAGATTGGGAGAATTAGTCTTTCGATTTAGTTAAATTGAAAGCGAGCCGATTGATTTCCAACCTAGGTTTATAACCAGATGGTTGAGGAAATCAGATTAGAGGACTTAGATCGGTTTAGTTAAACCATTTAATTAGAACCCAATTTAAATGGGTTTAATTAAACTTTAGCTAAGTGGGCTTTAAGCCCATTCTTAATATTATATATATATATAATTATATTAAGATAATTATGAGAATATTTTGGGATTTAGTTTTGAGAAAATCAAATATAATTTTATTTATTAGATTTTCAGATTTAATCCTTAATTCTCCTCTAATTTTCTATCTCTCTTCCCCATTGTAGCCGTCCCTCTCTCTCTTCTCTATGGCTAGGGTTTTTTGCTTCTTCTTCTCTCAATACTAGCATAGTTGGGTGAAGAAACCTTAGAGCATTAAGGTATCTTGTTTGTGTGGACACGATAGAGAGTACAATCTTTTGGTTTTGCTTTGTCAGTTTCGAAATCCTCAAAGATGGAACAAATCGGGACAAACCGGAAAATCTGTCCAGCACTGACGAGTAAGATATTTTGCTTCGGACGATGGTCATCCAATCTGAACTGGTTTTTGTGCAAAACATGAAAGTCGTAGAGAACTAGATGAAATTTACTCTTCAACAAGAACCGATGCATTTGAAGATCTATAGCTCAAGTTATTGCTTTTAGAAGTTACATTTTTTGCAGGAAAATTCACTAAAGCTGTGTTGAGTTTATTCAGTTTGCAAAGGTAAAATTCCAGAATTTTTCAGATTTATTCTTGCTAAATTAATTCACATGATGATCGGTTTTAGTTTAATATTCGGTATTTCATGGTTACTTTCGTTTCCGCATGGAATTAACTATTTTAGTTTAGTTTATTTCTTATTGTTTCCTGTATAAAGGAACCACTCTATTGTAATCAAGTAGAAATCACGTATTCATCAATAAACTTTGAGATTGATATCCTCAACTTTCCGTTTTCCAGAAATTTCCAATTTTCATGTTGCTTGATTCGCTCCACTACTCCCTTTGCTATCATGATTTTCAGGAAATTTACTTGTTCACTGACATGATTTGGGTGTTTTCTCAAGATGATTAGGTTTATTTCTCTAATGTTAGCCTCTCTTGAATGTGAGAGGATGTGCTGAAGTCGTAGCGTACTCCATCTCCAGCTCCGTCTCTGGTCTCCGTATTCGGTCTTCACCTCAGTCTTCAACTCCGTCGTCTAGTCTCCGTATTCAATCTCTACCTTCGTCTCCGACATATCTATTCGGCTCCAGTCTCTATATCCGACCTCCGTCTTAGTTGGTATGAATCCTCAAACCCTTCGGGCTCCGGTTTCCGTCTCTTGATGGGTATAAATCTCCAAAACCTCCAGGCTTCAATCTTCGGCCGGTCGTTAGAGACGGCGTCTCGGGCGGTAGTGACGAAAATAGAGGAAGGTCCGACGACCGACATCGGTGCAGGTGTTAAAAAGAGGAGGGAGGGAACATATTTATGGCATTTTAGTGTTTTTAACATAATACAACAAAACTTAATGTAAATGAGTTAAGTGAGAAAAGTGTAATTTTAGTGGAGCCGTGCTAAGAATTTTTTTAGGTGTAGTTATGTGAGGTTCAACTAATTCTAGATGCAGTTATTTGAGGTCATTTCGAGATGGCAGGGGGCTGTCCTACCGGTAAATAATTTTTACGGTAAGGGGATTACACGAGGCGCTTATCGAAGCGGTGGAGGTCAAAGTGGCACTATCTTGGGCAAGAGAGAATCAGTGGGCGATCGTGAGGGTCGAAAATGAAAGCCAAAACCTCATTCAAGCTATTCATGGAGGTGAATCTTTGACGAGTCATTGGGGTTCGTTAGTATAGGATTGTCGCCACTTATTGTCAGTAAATCCCAATTTCAATATTGCTTTTGTGAGGTGTTTGACCAATGAAACGATCCGCTATTTTGTCAGAAACTCCATGTCCAATTTTGATTGGAATGGGTGAGGGGTTTGTCCCACCTTGCTCCGAGACGGTGGTGCCTAATGCACTATGTTAACACATTTTCTTCCTACACTAAAATTGAGTAAGTAGACTCAACGGTTTAAAAGGCATGTGTTGTTTAGATCGGACGGTGAGAGTGAGAAGAAGAGCAGGGAGCTGTAAATTCAAATAACGCACGCAACAGAAATAACAACCACCGGTCCACTCTCCTACCAGTCCTCCTCACCTCCTCAATCAATCCCAAAGCTTCACTGACAAATCCACCTCTTCGTCTTCGCGCGACAGAGAGAGACGAAAATGTCGTGCTGCGTTTCGTGCTTCGCAGCTTCCACCTGCGGCCTCTGCTCCACCGTCGCCTCCGGGATCTCTAAGAAGTCCGCCAGACTCGCCTACTGTGGCCTCTTTGGCCTCTCTCTCATCGTCTCCTGGATTCTCAGAGAGGTCGCTGCTCCTCTGCTCGAGAAACTCCCGTGTGAGTCCCGTTGACCCTTCAATTTTGACTTTTCAGCCCAAATTGGTATCTGGGTCTATGTGTTTTGGGTGTTGGTTTCGTTTTTGGGTGATGGGTATTTTGTCGAATATGCGACGAGGGTTTGCTTTTTTGCTCGATTTGTTTTTGTTTGGTTGATCGAATTTGTCTTCAAATAGATTGACAATATGGATGCGGGTTGATCTTCATTATTCAACCAGTTTGCTGTGTTTGTGCTTTGTATTGTTCAGTTTTGGTAAATCCTACACAAGCAAGAGATTGAATTTGGAAGGTGAGTGTGATAAATCAGTGTTGGAATGTTATTACTTGTTTAAGAAATTGAATAATAGAGCTCTAGGCTATGAGTGAGATCATCGAAATGGGAATACTTCATAAACTTAAGCTAGAGACTATCCCCTTATTTTCTGCAATTACATATTGTGTTATCAGTAGACAGTTAAAAATATTTTTGACGTCATATTGTAGGATATGCCAACATTAGCTGGGTTCAGTGGTGTAGGCTGCATATAAAGTATGCAGTATATATTATAGGACACATTAAAATCGAAACATGTTATTAATAGTTGAGGGAATCAAGGCTTATTGGAGCAACGATTTAATTAAAAGCGTGAACTAATTATTGAGGGCTGAATCAATGCTTCACAATCTTAATCTATGGGAATATAGTGGGTTGCCTACCTCTCATCTACCATTTATGAGTTGGATTTTAGTTGTAACCCTTACATGGTTGTATTTTGCATGAAAGAAAAGAGTCGCAAACTAAATATGAGAAAATAGTTAACTTAATTTAGTAGATTCAGTGTCTTTCTGTTGAATGTTCACAAATTATGAGGCATGAAGTACTACTCGTAAAATCTTTTCCGATTGAAACAACTTATGTTTTAGTTCACTTAATAGGGATGATATCACCCACTACAAGAACCTGATCTGTTTTTTATGTACAGGGATTAACACTTCAACTCATTCAAAAGAATGGTTTCAGGCACAAGCAGTTCTTCGCGTGAGCTTGGGCAACTTTTTGTTCTTTCTAATTTTCGCCCTTATAATGATTGGTGTTAAGGACCAAAATGACAGGCGTGATTCATGGCACCATGGAGGATGGGTTGCAAAGATGGTTATCTGGTTTTTGCTTGTTGTTCTCATGTTTTTCCTTCCAAATGTCGTCCTAACAGTATATGGTTAGTTTGGCTCCTTAGTTAAAAAGTTTCATTGATGAGCAACTTACGTAATAGTGTGTTGGGTGTTATTAGATTTCATGTAGCGAATTCATATTGCTCATTAAAAAATTTGGCCTTCGCAATAAACGCAGCAGTGCTTTGGGCTCTGTTCTTTTTAGTTTCGACCTCATACAAAATTTTCTTGATTAAATAGTATATTTACATGCATTGATATCCCCTACTATGTGTAATGACATATTGATAAATACCATTTCCTAGCTTCCATTTGTGGTTAATTCTTTATTTCTTGTAAATTAATACCAATTCTTGTAATTGATCAAGGCTATTGTACTTGTAGGAGATCTGTCAAAGTTTGGGGCTGGTTTATTTCTATTAGTTCAAGTTATTATATTACTAGACTTTACACATTCATGGAATGATGCTTGGGTTGCGAAAGATGAACAGAAGTGGTATGTTTTCTCTCTTTTTTTATCTGCAATGAAAGATTTTATATAGATTTGGGAATATTAAAACAAATGCAAAAATTGTAATGAAAACCTGAAACAACATAAACCCGAAACAACAAACCCATATCACTACTGGTACTTTTATTGCGTCTTATTGATCCTTAAAGTAATGACTCGGTATTTGTAGGTATGTTGCTTTACTTGTTGTATCAGTTGGATGCTACCTTGCAGCATTTACGTTCTCGGGAATTCTGTTCATTTGGTTCAACCCATCTGGCCATGACTGCGGGCTCAATGTCTTTTTCATCACCATGACAATGATTCTTGCATTTATATTTGCAGTTGTTGCATTGCACCCTGCAGTAAGTATAATATTTGAATCATCTCTTGATCTCACATGCTCTGTTATATCTATGTCACGCTGTGTGAGAATGTGTTATCAAACACAATAAATTCCTTAAAATCTCACAGTTCATTCAAACTCCTCAACCGTACTCCTGGTCTCGAAAGAGTTAGCTTTGGCGTTTAACTGGTTATAATGACCGAACTTCTCAGTTCTTTCTCCCTCTCAACAAAGAAATGGTGTTGATATTGTACATTATGTCACTAGATGGTTGGTCAAGTGAGCATCTTATTTCTTAAGAGGTCATAGGTTCAAATCCTAATGGGTACCTGCTTGGGAGCTGGTGGGTTAAGGAAATGGGGTTTTATTTACTATACTTGTTATTCTATATTAATAGCCACTGTTTATTAATAATAATAATAAATGTCCTAGTTAATTTAGACTAAATTAAAGGCCCAGAGGAGTTAATTCTCTACCTTCCAAAAATGCCACTAAGTGCTCCCGCTTGCTACCTCTGATTTTCAACGGTTTCATCATATAGGCTTCAAAGCCATTATTGAACTTTAAGTGAAATTGGATTTTCTAACTTAGTTCTCTCTGGATATTTTAAATAGGTGAATGGCAGCCTCTTGCCGGCAGCAGTAATATCTGCTTATTGTGCTTACGTGTGCTACACGGGTCTCTCCAGTGAACCTCGTGATTATGTCTGCAACGGTCTTCACAACAAATCTAAGGCAGTATCCACAAGTACCCTCATTCTCGGGATGCTAACAACAGTACTTTCAGTTATATACTCTGCTCTTCGTGCTGGTTCTTCCACAACATTTCTGTCGCCGCCGTCTTCACCCAAGTCAGGTATTCAATTCAAGGCTATACATTCCTTCTTCTAGCTTAGTGAAAAGGACTAGTATCCTTCAAATGTTTTAAGAGGAGGATATTTGCATAATTTAGGCGGTTTGAGTTCTTAAAAGGTAGAAACAAATTAAGATAATGCTTAGCTCTAGCCTCTACCTCATCCAGAAATGGAAGCACTAATTATTGGTGATATATTCATTCCTGCCGTTGTATCAATAGATGTTGCATGTTGTGATAAGCTTAGGTAGCTCATTCTCTCTCGATCCCACAACGAGTGCCCTAATTGCTTCTTACAAAAATTAGTTATAAAAGGACAGAGTTAGAGGTCATCTGGGAATTCTGCAAGTTATTGGGTATTACCTTGCATGCTAATGAAGAGGTTCTCATTCTCAAGCTTCAACGTATGGAGAATTCCTGGGATCTCGCCTGAGCTTCTGAATCGCAGGCCGCCTAAATCCTTGAACCTTTCTTTTTCTTGGGCTTCATTTTGGGCCTTGCCTTCGAGCTTTCATCTGTCTTCCGTTTCTCGCTGTTTCGGCATCCTCTGTACTGCGTATTGGGCTAGTGTGTGTGGCTCCCGAGCTCTTTGGTATCTCTCGGACTTTGTAATACATTTTTTTTGCTGAAACAAAAACAAATGAAGCTGTCTTGAATTCCCCTTATGTTCTCATATCCTACTAAAAATGGTCACTGACTATAGATATGATGATATTGTTAATATGTCATGCATAATTAACTTCTGAAGCGGGAAAGTCGATACTCATTTTAGGATATCCAATTTAGATACAACCATCGTGACATAAGCTTTGACGTGGTTAATATCAATTTCATTTTGATAAGTTATTGCCAAAACTGGCATTTTTATTATGCAAATTTACCTTTGTGATGCAGGCGAAAAAAAACCTTTGCTTGAAGAAGACGTGGAAGAAGGGAAAGACAAGAAGAAAGAAACCGAAGCAAGGCCAGTCAGCTATTCCTACACATTTTTCCACCTGATCTTCGCTCTGGCCAGCATGTATGCGGCTATGCTTCTTTCAGGGTGGACCAACGCCTCTGAGAGCTCGGACCTCATCGACGTTGGATGGACATCAGTCTGGGTTCGGATCTGCACAGAGTGGATCACTGCCGGACTTTACTTGTGGACTCTCATCGCTCCTTTAATTATTCAAGACCGCGAGTTCTATTAACTAGATCACTATATGGTAGAGACTTGATATAGTAAATACAAGATTATTGATTTCAATACTCGTATTTACAGTTAGAGTCATCCAAAGAATGTTGCAATAATAGTAAATAGTGTATGAGGTTTTATCTAGTAACCTCAACCATGTTTGTAAACTTGTATTGTGTTCATAGAATTTGGAACTTAATGTTGGCATCATCTCTGGAGATTGAGCAGGTGATGAGTACCTGCAAATCAATCCAAATACACAACGCAGACAACAGCATAGGAAATGGAGACGGGGGTGGAGAGTGGCATTGTAACAGTCTCAAATCATGACATTCTAAAACATTTTTATTACGGTATAGTTCCATTTAGGGCTGTTCATTGAGTCGGGTTGGGTAGACCCGACTCGGTTTGAGTCGGGTGGTGGAACCTAGACCCAATACTCGACTCGGTACTGTAGTCGGGTAGTCGGGTTCGGGTAGACTCGGGTCTCGGGTGAGTCGGGTACAACCCGATGGACTCAAATGTTTGAGCCCATTTCAAATTTTTGAGCCTATTTCAAAATTTTGAGTTCATTTAGTTATATACATTACAGTATTACACACACCACCACAATTACACATTCATCATAGAAATTCTAATCCTAACATTTACAATTACAAGCAGCATCCAGCAACTCCTCCATCTCTATGTAACTTCTCCATTTTCCAGCAGCAGCCAGCAAATCTGTGAGAGAACAAAATCATCAATTTATATTGGGCCATGAACTGCGCACAAATATTGGGTCAAGTGGCAAAAATAGAGTTTCCTTCTTCACTAGGGGGTTTTAAGCCTACATCTTGATATATTGCGAATAAAAAACAATGGGTACTATGTATCCTGTAAGATTCAGTATTTAGTTAACCAGTTAAGAACTTAAATTGCACCCAATTGATGGCATTTAATGGAAACAAATAATATATTATTTTTGGAGATCTATTCCCTTTTCAAGCAAATCAAGCAAGTGTCTCAAAACCATAAGTGTGCTTCCAAATCACAATAAAAACTAAAGCACATTTTAATAACTTAGCTCAAACAAATAATCTCGAACCAAAATTCCATCCTCACCTTCTGCACCAGACAGATCATATTGGGCACAGAAGCAATATTTTACTGAACAATTAACAACTAGCAAATCTAGCATACCAATTACACTTATACAAGCCAACAACACGAAACGATAATGACATTATCCCAATACAGAACGGAAATACTAATCCCCAAACAAGACGACTGGGTACAAGATATTGAATGAATTTGTGAAATTAAAGCTCAATCATGTTACATAATTCTACTGCACTTCGACGATAAAGTCAATTCACTAAACAAAACCTAGCCCTAATTCGTAAAAATCGATGCCTAAGAGAATTGAAGCACGAAATAGAATCGAAGAAAAAGAGAGTACCTTGGTGATGACACGATAGGAGATGTAAGATTAGACGTCATTGCCAAGCTTGACTGGATCCGATACAAAAAAGAACAGGTAAGGTTGCGAAGCTGGAGATCTAGGGCTCTACGAAGACCCTGACAAGCTCCTCTGCTGCTCCATCATCTAAACCCTAAAACCCATCATGAATTCGGACCAAAATCAAACAAAACCGTCTCCATATCGAGCAAACAAACATCAGATTAAACAGAGAATAGAAAAATTGAAGAACAACATGCAAAAACTCACTTTTGTGGCTAGGGTTTGAATCAAAGAGGATGAACGAAGAGAGCATGAAGTGTAAGGAGAGGAAGCAAAGAGGTGTGTGACAGAGAGAGAGGTAAGTGACGAGAACCGAGGGAGGAGGACAGAGGCAATGCTCGGCGACGATGTAGGGTTTCAGACCACACAGAGAAAGGAGAGGCGGAGACGATATGGTTGTTGAATGCGATTCAACGCGTGAGGGGGTGAGTACTGAGTGCGAATCGTGAACGTGTGTGGAGGAGGGCGGGCCACGTGAAGGAAGATCGACGGCTGAGATGGGTTCGCTGAAGTTCGATCAACGGAGGAGGGCGTGCCACGTCGTCGAGTCTTGAGCCTGAAGGAAAAGGGAGATTATAAACTCTCATTGAGTCCCACATCGGAAGTGTATGAGACTTAATGAGAGTTTATAAGCTCTTTTGTATATGTTTCAAGCACCAAACATGAGTTGGTTGGGCTTGTAGTTGGGTTGGGCTGGGTTGGGTTGGGCTGGGTTAGGCTGTGCTCATAAATACTGGAGGGCTGATTGGGCTCTGGGTGTAAAATTAGTATATTTTTATATATACTGTCGGGTAGTCGGGTACCCGACGGGTTATACAATCAGACCCAATACTTGACTCGGTTGGCTTGTCGGGTGGTCGGGTCTTGGGTCAGTCGAGTCGGGTGTCGGTCGGGTGGTCGGGTCAGTCGTGTTACCGGGTAAAATGGACAACCCTAATTCCATTCCATCATCTCTAGTCCAACAGATTTTAATTTTCTCATTCAATATAAAATTTGAAATACGATAAATGTTTATGTATCATTGGTTTGTTGGTAGATAATGCATGAACTCCAAATCTTGATGGAGGGATAGTAAATCTTGAAAGAACTCAGTTCAATCAACTAGGAAATGACCTCGATGAGAGAGAAAAGCTCCTCAAATTCATGTATAAACAGTGGCTACAGATTGATTGTTGTTAACAAAGAGATTCCCCAAAATGGCTATGGTTTCGACAACTTTATATTCTCCAAAAAAAATTTGTGTCACGAGCATAGAAACGGGCATGTGACACAACCTTTGACACTTCACCAAAATGTGGGCCTCGTGAATATAACAGGCACTGCAACACAAGGACTGAGCCCGTCGCACTCTAACATGGTCTATTTTCTTCCTAATTGCCACGGACTCTGCTCTGGCCCTTGACGTTCCCCGTGAGTCTTCCTACCTTTGTGCCTCCAAGCTTTCTGCCAAAGTGCCACTGGCAGTAATGTAGGAACTTTGGGGCTATCAAGAACTCATATGGAAGCAGAAGCAATATATATTAACCCAAGAACTGTTCAAGAACATCAAACCATTAAATCTCAAGGAAAAATTGAAATCACAACTTTTTCTTCAGTTTGTTCGAACCGGTTTGAAGAACGCTTCGGATCTTTAACTCTAGCCAAGTCCACACGGATAGGATGATCCCTTGAAGATCCTACACCCTTCTACTTTACTAGAATAGAAGAGAGAGTAAGAGGAGTGGGAGGGAGGAGTTTGGCCGAGCCTCTTCAAGAGGGAGAGAAGAACAAAACACACTTGTGATATTTTCTTGGTGTGTTGGTATATGTGTTGGTGAATTGATGTGTGTTGGGTTAAGAGAGAATGATGATGGTCATTGGGTGACCACCTTTAATCACACGTACCCAACATGGATTAGGTTAGTGTGTATCTAGTCATCATCCATTTAACCAAAATTAGTGGAGAAAGGGACCCACCCTTTGCTCCACTATTGGGCCGGCCACTTGGGCCTCGTGGCACGAAGCCCAATGCTTCGGCCATGAGGTCCCGTGCCGCGTCCAACTTACCCCCGAACTTATCGTACAAAGTCTGATGCGACATCGACGAAAGACTTAGTCTTTCTCGATTCGCGTGTCACATCCAATTACACATATCCATGGCCCAAAACGTCCATTTTTGCCCATGCCTCTCTCTCGAGAGTGTCTCTGACCTTTCCTTGTCTCTCATAATGTATATATTATGTGTGTGACCCTCTAGGCTCATGCCGACGTCGGCGGATTGGTGTAAAATTCCATTTTACCTGATCCATCATTAGTGGCCTCTTGTAAGACATTATGATTGCCCAACGCGCATGATGATCGATGATTCGATTCAACCTTATGTAGTACATGTCGCTATCCCTTTATCGCCCGGTATCTAGATTGATCATAAGGCATAGAGACGTCACCCTTATTTAATCAATCTCTGTTTCTCGATCTGTGAGATTACTAAGTACTGATATCCCGTATCGTTGGCATGGCCATGCTCTCCCTTTAGTTAATCTCTATCGAGTGGCCTAAACAGATATCTATCTCATACTGTAGTATGAGGGATAAATCCCTTAGCCGCCTTTCGTATCACTCATACAATCCGTCCCCGTGCCAATCTTGTCCGTTATGGTAGTCTTGTTATGGACAACGTTAGGAGCAAGTCAAACGCGGTTCTTTACTGTATAGCGATTACAAAGAGTCCTTGGTCTAAAGATACTCTGACAAGCTACCACAATTGAATGTGCTCATGACTGTATCTATGCAACACCATTCAGTGCGGGTCGTCCAATATCACTCACCCGAGTGATATCTATGATATGATTCCGGGAACCCTCCCAATGGTAAATAGAACTATACCATAAAGAATCATCCTCATACTTGGTCGCTTCATTGAAGCATATTTGACCAGGGACCCATTAAGTGTGATCCGTACATATATATGGTTCTACTACTTTGGTGGTCATATATCATATCAGACTTAACCTATTACTTCAACACATAAGTAATAAAATGTCGATTTTATATATTGCAAACGATAATTAATATACACAGACATTTACAGACTAAAACAATTGGACTAGGGCACAAAAAAGCTTACAATCTCTCACTTGCCCCTAGTTCCAATCTAAGCCCTAGTCTATACCCATTGACCTCACATGCTTTTCGTGTTTAGGTTGATGAAGAGCCTTGGTCAAAGGGTCGGCTGCGTTATCATCTGTTGCAACGTAAATGATCTTCACATCACCCCTCTCGATGATTTCTCGAATTAGGTGATATTTCTGGGTACATGTTTGGATCTGTTATGTGCTTGATAGCATTTTGTGCCCTAGTCCAATTGCTAGTAGCCTGTAAACGTCTATGTACATTATCATCGTTTGTAATATATATAAAACGACTTTATATTACTTATGTGTTGAAGTAATATGTTGAGCATGATCTGATTTATGACCACTAAAGTAGTAGAACCATAAATCTGTACGGATCACACTTAACGAGTCCCTGGTCAATCTACGCTTCTATAGAAGCGACCAGTATGAGGATGGTTCTTAATGACGTAGTTCTACTTGTCATAGGGATGAGGGATCCCGGAATCATATCATAGATATCATGAGGTGATTGATATCGGACGATCCGCTTTGAATAGTGTTTTCATAGATTAAGCCATGAACATATTCAAATGCGATAGCTTGTCACGATATCCTTAGATCAAGGAGTCTTTGTGATCACTATGCAATGTACGTGCGGCTTTAACTTGTGCCTAACGCTTTCTGTAACAGGATTGCAATAATGGGCATGATTGGGTGGCGGAACGGGTTGCATGAGTGACACGAAAGACGGCTAAGGGATTTATCCCTCATACTACGGTATGGGAAAGATATCTGTTAAAAGGCCTCTTGATTGAGACTAACTGAGTGTAAGAGCATGGCCATGCCGGTGATACGGGTTATCAGTTCTCAGCCATCTCACATATCAAGTAACAATGATTGATTAAACAAGGGTGACGACTCTATGGCTTGTGATCAATCGGGATATCTAGAGATAATAGGATAGTGACTTGTACGCACAAGGTTAAGTCGAATCATCGATCGTCATGCACCTTGGGTAATCATAACGTCTTACTAGAGGCCCCTTATGATGGATCTGGCAAGAGCGATCTTTTGCGCCGATCTGCCAACGGTGGCATGAGCCTGAAGGGTCACACACATTCAAGACGGATAACTTGAGACAAGGAAACCTTAACGTTTCTTGAGGAGAAATACATGGACAAAACTGGAGGTTTTGTGTCATGGGTTCGGTTTGAGAGAATAATTAGCGAATCGAGAAAACTGAGTTTTTTCGTCGATGTCGTGTCAGACTTTGTTTGATAAGTAACGACAAAAAGGGTCGGGCGACTTTTGGACACGGCACGAAACCACATGGGCGAGCCCATTGGGCTCGGCCCATGAGGTCTCATGGCCGGCCCAAACAAGGGCCCAATAAGCCCTCTTGGCCGGCCCACATGGTGGGTCCATGTGTGGGGGCCACACAACACTATGCTTGGTTGGTGATTGTGGATTAAGAGGTGAGTGATTTAAGGGGTATGGGTTAAAGAACCTTTAAGCCCATACCAATCACTTTTGACCCATGCTTATGAGTTGGATGATGAATTGAAATATCTAACATTCATTCATTAATCAAATAATCACACAACTCACAAGAACTCTCCTCTCTCTCTAGTGGCCGGCCACCTCTCTCTCTCTCCTCAATCTTGCTCTCTTGTTCTTCATTTAATTGTTCTAGTAGGCAATTAAGTGAAGGATCTTAAAGATCATCTCCTTAGTGTGGACTTTCTTTAGAGAAGAAGATCCGAAAGTTCTTCTTTAATCGATTCAACAAAGACTTAAAGGTAAACATCGCGTGGAATAGATTTTGCCTTGGGATTTAACGGTTTAATGTTCTTGGACAAGGTTTGGAGTAGATTTTGTTAAAACGCTTCCGCTAATCTCGTTGATCTAGAACGCTCCAAAACCCTACAGTGCTCTAGGCTCTTTATCTTGCGCAATGGCCCCTGTGTTGTCACAAAATAAGCTTACTGGATCAGACGCGTTTGGTATTACGCCTAATCCAGTTAGGAAGCTCCTGATCCATACAACCTCCTTCGCTGCTTCTGAGGCAGTGATGTACTCAGATTCCGTTGTAGAGTCAGCGGTGGAATCCTACTTCTTGCTCTTCCAGCTAACAGCTCCTCCATTCAACATGAACACATATCCAGACTGACTTTTATAGTCATCCGGATCCGTCTGGAAACTAGCGTCAACAAAACCTTTGACGACTAGTTCATCATCTTCTCTTCCCCCATAAACAAGAAAAGCATCCTTGGTTCTCCTCAAGTATTTGAGGATTTCCTTGACCGCAATCCAATGTTCCTCACCGGGGTTGGATTGATGCCTACTGGTACAACTTAGGGCAAACGAGATGTCCGGTCTCGTACATATCATGGCATACATGATGGATCCAATAGCCGAAGCGTATGGAATTCCACTCATTCTCTTCAGCTCATCAGTCGTCACCGGACACTGAGTCTTGCTTAGTCTTATGCCATGACAGATGGGTAAGAATCCTTTCTTGGCATCAAGCATTGAGAATCTTCTCAACATTTTGTCTATATAGGTGCTCTGACTTAAACCCAAGACCCGTTTGGTGCGATGTCTCCATATCTTAATACCCAAGATGTAAGAGGCTTCACCTAAGTCTTTCATTGCGAAACACTCGCCTAACCAAGCCTTTGTTGAGTGCAAGGTTGGGATGTCGTTTCCAATGAGTAATATGTCGTCGACATATAGCACCAAAAAGACTATCTTACTCACATCCTCCCTTTTGTAAACGCAAGATTCATTATCGTTCTTGATAAAGTCGAACTGTTTCACAGCTTGATCAAAACGTTGATTCCATAGCTAAAAATTGATTGTATTGTTTTGATATGCCAATAGAGACGGTTCAGGTTGTAGATCCACTATCGCCCTTAGATCTTTTCGCCTTCCCACCATAGATCTAGCATCTAGAGGAAGGTCGAAATAAGTCGTCGGCTTCAATTGTGCTTCTAATGGGGATGAAGAAGATTACAATGGACATTTTTTTTTCATTTGTAAGTGTACTAATGTATGATAAATCAAAAGTAGAGGAGAGTAGTATAAGAATTCCCAAAAATTATAAGTAATCATCCTTATATTTTCTTCTTGAAGATTTTCTTCTTCTTCAAGTAAATATATGTAATAATTCACTACCATGAAGCTTATCAAAAAAAAATTCACTACCATGAACAATTTTTATGATATAAATTGATCTAGAAAAATATAAATATTAGGTATTAATTTTAAATTTAAATTTTTAAATAAGAAATATTGTACTTTTTATAAGTATAATACTTTATTGGTAATTTTTATCATGTATATTCTTTGTTTATATCTTAAATAATATGTATTTAATAATATTATAATTTCATATTTAACATTAAATTGTGAAGATGTAAAACAAAAACTCCATTATTCTAATTGTTAAGTGTTTTGATGCTTGGTACATACAATTTTAAATTAAATTAGATGTCTGATACACTTTTCAATTGAAATATTATTTTTGTAAAATATAAATAAAATTAGAAACTAATAAAATAATATTTTATATTTTTACCAACTGTTAGTTGGTAAATATGGCAACCTAAGCAAATCTTCATATTTACATATGCAAATGCAATTTTGTGAAGTTAACAAAAATATGGCAAAATGGCAACCTCTTGGAGTTGTTCTAAAATTATTTCACAGATATTATCGAAATTTTGAAAGTTATTAATTAAAATTTGACTGTATTGTTTTGTTATGCCTCTAGAGACGATTCAGGTTGTAGATCCACTATCGCCTTTAGATCTTTTCGCCTTCCCACCATGGATCCGGCATCTAGAGGAAGGCCGAAATAAGTCGTCGGCTTCAATTTTTCTTCAACCGAGGATGAAGAAGATTACGATGGACATTTTTTTTTCTTTTGTAAGTGTACTAATGTATGACAAATCAAAAGTTGAGGATAGTAGTATAAAAATTCCCAAAAATTATAAGTAATCATCCTTATATTTTCTTCTTCTTCAAGTAAATATATGAAATAATTCACTACAATGAACAATTTGTATGATATAAATTGATCTAGAAAAATGTAAATATTACTCATGTACATAGGAAAAAATATTTTATTAATTTGTTAAAAAGAAAACCAATATTTGTTGTTTTAAATGTATAGGGATAATGATAATTCATACTTTTGAATCCTCCACGGTTTTCTAAAAATAGAACTATAAATTAATTACGAATAAACCATCCCACAAATATTATTCTCTTTCCAAATGTATAGAGATCATACTGCCCATGGTTTTCTAAAAACAGAACTATGATTAAATACGAATAAACCGAACTCGAAATAAATAAGAGCCCGTGTCCAAACGTACGGTTAATCCGCGCACGATAGCAAGTCAGTAGCATGCGCATTTTAGTCAGGGCCTGAGGTTCCAGCTACCATGCGCAAAACCTCCCCGTCCCTTTCTGTGAATCAAAATCCAACTAACGTGCGCTTCGTCTCTCCCAACCAAGCAAGCAAGCAAGCATATACGTACAGAAATGTCCCTCCGTCGGTGCATAATCGAGAGCCAAACGAGCCCCAATCCTGTCTAACATGCGCCACCTGCTCTCGAACATGCCCGCCGTCGCCGCCGTGAACAACCACCACCGCCAGAAATCGTCGTCGTCGGCGGCGGCGTCAAACCCTAAACCTAACCTCCTGTGCAAGCAGCACTCCCCGTCGGCGACCCTGGACCTCCTGATCCTGATCCTGGTCGTCTTCTCCGGGAGCTTCCTGGTCTCCTCCTACTTCTCCTACATCTTCAATTCCATCTCCCTCCTCCTCTCCCACTCCGCTCCCGACCTCCAACTGCCCCTCCCCTACCTCCTCTCCTTCCTCGCCTTCCTCGCCCTCTCCCTCCTCCTCCTCCTCGACTTCTTCTGCGGCTCCCGATCCCGCCGCTGCCACAACCCCGCCTGCAAGGGCTTGAAGAAGGCCATGGAGTTCGATCTCCAGCTCCAGACCGAGGACTGCGTCAGGTCCTCCTCCAAACAGATCGACAAGCTCCCCTGGAAGGGCGGGGCCGAGGGGAACCCTGATTACGAGTGCCTCAGGTCCGAGCTTCGGAAGATGGCGCCTCCCAATGGCCGTGCAGTGCTGCTGTTCCGGTCTCGATGCGGCTGCCCCGTCGCCAAGCTCGAGGGCTGGGGCGCCAAGCGCGGCCGCCGCCCTAAGAAGTGAGTTTATTTCTTGCTTTTTTTGTGGGTTTTCACTCTCTGCTGCAATGTGAGGATTGTGCTGATTTTCTTGAATGCCCATTTCCTTGAAATTGGGTAATGAGTTGGAACAGCATAGCATGTAATTTGGTTGTGTGCCCAATCATAGCATGTGGCATCACAAATTCATTTTACTCAAACTCTGTTACAGTACATAAGTTGGTTTATCTTTGCAACTAGTATCCAAATTTGAGTAGATTTGTACTATTGGCTTGATTGATTGTATATGGTCTGAAGTAGTCAGTTTACTGTATGGTTATTTATATGTATGCTGCCTAGAGTTCACTGGTATGTCATTTGGCATCTTCATTTTGGTACTTCTTCTTTTACCAAGGCACATCTTGATGATAATTTATCATTGGTGGTTGAGGAACAAACATGTATAAATAATGTTGTTGTGGTGTGGGGAAAAATCGTACTGCTTGATTTCCATAGATGTTTTAAAGGTGTAAAATCTCTATTGTAGACTTCTAGACCGCAAATTATCAATCGTGCAATAAGGCGATACTCTGTGAACTTGAGGGTTGAATTGTGGACTTTGGAATTTGAACCTGAGCTCAGTTTTCTTGTTTTAGGTGATGTTTCTCTTTGCTATATGAGTGTGCGATGATGTTTACTGATAGTTCCCCACTGTATTCATCGGTGCCTGAGGAGCTTATTTTGAGATGGATCAAATTGTACGATTGAAAAATAGCACATTGCAATGATTTTTTTTAAAAACTTAACCATATTCCTTTTTATTCTTTTCAGTGTGTCAAGTCAAGAATCGTGTTTTGTTTAAAAAGTTATATCAATTCAATATGTTAGTTCACATATGTACATTGCTCTTACTTCTAAGTTGGCAATTAATGCTTATACATCCTATATTCTTGGCTTGTACTCTTAGTACACGTAGGATTGAATATGCTAGTACGGTAAGTAACTAAAAGCTGTGGCCTGTGGGAACATCTTTTCCACTTTCCAAATGGGACTAGTATGAACAAATAGGCATACTTGTTACAATCGAGATGGGTTGCCGGTTCAAAGAGGCAAAGAGCACCTGCCAAACTCAAACGTGAACTGAATAAGTAAGTGAATGGGTCCTGAATTCAGGTCAAGTTCATATGGCTAATTGGTCAGGTCAAATATTGGTAGTCCTGTGTCTTAAATGTATTCAGGTAAGAACAATACTAGTGCTTAGATATGAAAATGTTTGGTTATGGATTCACAGGGTGATGATGTGTATAATGTGGAAACTCTATACTGTCTCTCTCATTGTGCTAATTATCACGTTCACAAAGTATGGTTACATTTTGTCTTTGAAAATTATGTTAGTATTCCTGGGAATAGTTGTATCCTCTTATGAATGGCTCCCTGAACATGCACAAGAGAGATCAAACCAGGATTAGATGGTGGGTCTAGAGCAAAGTTACTGAGAACAGTATAAACAGGAGTCAAGACTCATGTGAAACTGACCAAAATGAGAACCATATCCTTACATAAGGATCATATTATGCTATGCTTTTAGGACTGTTTAGTTCCTTGTTGCTATTTCTAAATGGTTCTTCCCTTTATCCTTTACCTGAATAAGGTGGGTTAATTTTGTCTGTTGTTTTCATGATCACTCTTGTTTATTTTTGTACAATGATAACAATGTAAAATCTTGCATATCCTGGTTAAGGTTGTTAGGTTATGGTGGAAAATAATCATTAAATACAAATACAATTAAGATGGGTTTGAAATAAAGATTTTATTTTCTTACAAAACACGGTTATAGGTAGATTGTAAAAATGTAGAATCTTGCATATCCTGGTTAAGGTTGTTAGGTTATGGCAGAAAATAATCATTAAATACGAATACAATTAAGATGTGTTTGCAATGAACGGTCATAGGTAGATTGTAACGATGATAACATTTGCTAGTTGTATTTCCAATACTAGTGTTATAAAGTTAGAATAGAATTCGTTTCATTGCCTATTCAACTGAATATAAGATGTGAATTTGAAGATGACTACTGTTATATGAGTATAATGTGGACTAACTACATGCTTAAAAGTGTAAAGATCATTTCCCCTCTTAAGTTTGAGATCTATATGAGAAGCCTAAGCTTTCTCTCATGGAACATAATACTTAATGCACTACATGAGTCTGATTCTAGTTGATCATCTTCTTGATAATTTGCTATAAAGTCCTAATGCGGTTTACTATGCTCCAACGTAGCTGATAGTATATCTTTCCTAAGATATAGCAACACATATGTCATGGACGACCAATATTTCCACTGAAGTATATTAGCGATCAATTAACCTATAAGTGTACTAGGAACACTTAAACTGTAGGTGCTAGGCAGAGCTTTATTTTACTACCTGAAGCCAACAATTTTAAAGAAGGGCGTGTGTTTTTGTTATTTTTTTCATAAGCTCAGAGTCCTCTCTTAAGGGTTTTCTAATTTCTGGTGGTGCAGTTTATTTTGTTATAATCTGTGTATTATTAGTGTTTGAATAGATACTTACAGTTATTGGACCAATTAGTCTAGATTTGTGCTATAGCACATTATCATATACTTCAGTCTCGGGGAACTCTCCTATACTATGGTTATGGTGATTGTAGGGTCGAATGGTTGAAGGTTTAGTTTTGTGCTTTTGCTAGAATTGTGATTTATAGCTACCATGCAACTGTTTGGTAGAGACATCAAGTTTCACTGTAAGCCATCAAATGAATGCTCCCTGCAAAAATTGTAACCTTTATGTCTGGTTTCAATAAGGTTTATGGAATCAGATTATTGTGAGTGTTACATTGTAGGACTAATTGATAATCTGCAATAATGGCCCTGATTTTACTATCTATTAGAAACAGTCATTACTCCTTCCAAATTTATAATTTTGTTTTGAACGCGCTAGGATAGGAAGTAGCATTATATACTGATTTGTGTGATATTGATGTTGGGATCATTATAGCATCAGATGTAATTTCATTGTTTGTCAATTTCTGGAGAGATTTTGATAACCATCCTGGTGTTATGCTCATTCAATAGGTTTTCTGTGTGTGATGCTACTATTGTTCTTCTCAATATTTTTGTTTGTGTTAATATGCATGCTATCAATACAATTTTTTTTATGTTTTGAATTCAAATTTATTTGATTTAGTGTAGCCAGCAAGTACACGTTTTGGATTTTGGTGCAATTCATAGCTTGGTTTGAACTTGCTCTGTGAGTTTGAAATTATTATGTTGTGAATGTATAACTCAAAGGAGCTATTGGAAGGACTGGAGACTCTTGTTTCTGTACAAGTACTGACTATCTAGAGTGTTATGCATTGTTAGATCTATGTGAGAGGAATTTTATTCGAAATGATTATAATTATGGCATGAATGCAGAAACCACTAGAATTGACTGTTGGTGCTTTCACTACTTCAGGTTTTAATTTAACCTCAGTGTTTATGAGCTTGCTTTGCATTATTCTGCTGACTCCTAAAAGGCGGAGATGTTTCTAAACATAAACTGGATGATTGGAAGGAAAATGATGTCATGTAAATTCATGCTGGAAACATTGTTTGCCTGATTATATATGATGAGTTTCACAAGATTAAAGCTTCTCCCATTCACTTGGTCTATTGTGACCGAGAAACTTTCTGTTGCAGGGCTCTGGCTGGTGTAACTGTAAATGGAGATCATCGCTGATCGATTGTTTACGATAGTGGAGGGAGGGGCCTTATACGTGTTGACCTTTTTCTGGATATTGGATGCTCTTTTGTCGTTCTGGAATAGCTGACTCTCGACAAGCTTCAGTGTGAGGGGCCTAAATTCTATAATCCAAGTGTTGTCCAATAACTGAAACAAAACAGCATTACTTGTATCATTCATGATGACCTTCAGAGATTATTTTCTTACTTGAAGGATATACCAAAGTTTATGCAAATAAGAACTGATGGAACGTATATTTTGTTCTTTATACTCCCACTATACTCAGTAATGTCTAAAATGCCAAGTTCTATTTTCATGCTACAATTGATAAAATGATGCAACAAGTACTAGAGGTGTGGGGTATTTTTTTAGATAACTTTTATTACAGTCCTACAAACCTAAGGTGGTTTCAGGAGTAGAAAATTACGTTTGATAATACGGTTAATGTGTGTTGTACACATAGGAATGATAATGGGTCGGGTTTGACACAACACGAACCCAACAATGGGTCGTTCTGTGACAGACAGGTCATCTATTATATAGTCAATGATGGCTGGCCTATGTCTACACTACACAACACATTGGCCTACTGGGCGGCTGAATACAATAATTCCATTCAATTCTTGGTCCACACTCCAAGCATATATAATAACAATAACAGTAGAAATAATAATTAATCAATGATTTAAAACACCACACAATTCCAAGAAGTTGCTTGTTCTTGGAAATGGACATGGAGGTGAGCCTGCGCGTGTTGGAGGAATCGGACATAGACGATTTCATGGTGTGGGTGAGCGACGAGAGAGTGACTCGCTTCTGCACATTCGAGACGTACACGAGCAAGGAGGCAGGGGTCGAGTACATCAGGAACACGGTGGTGCCTCACCCATGGTTCAGGGCCATCTGCGTCAACAACAGGCCCGTGGGTGCCATTTCGGTCACACCCAATAGGGAGAAAGGGAGGGAGAGGAGCGCAGAGGTCGGCTACGTGCTGGCGGCTCACTGTTGGGGGAGAGGAATCGCCACTAAGGCCCTCAACATGACTGTGCCGGCCGTTTTTGGGGATTGGGCACACTTGGACAGGCTCGAGGCCCTCGTCGACGTCCAAAACGTGGGGTCGCAGAAGGTGCTGGAGAAGGTCGGGTTCCAGAGGGAAGGTGTGCTCCGCAAGTTTGTGTTCCTAAAGGGTGAGAGCAGAGATTTGCTCATGTTTAGTTTTCTTTCCTCAGATGATCAAATCATGTCCTAGTGTTTGTTTGTTTGTTGGCTTATTCGCTTGCATATGTTTCCTTCCACTACTTCAGCTTGTAAATGAAGCATAAATGGAATGGTTAATTACAATTTATCTGTAATCATAGTTACCAGTTTTATATTTTTTCATGAGAAAAACGCGACATATTATTAAGCTATAAAAGTATCAGATGGTGAAACAATGATCCTAGCTACTATTAGTTAAAACATATCTGACTAATTCATGAACCATGAAATTACAATAACAGCGAGCAAAATAAAAGATAATGCAACGACATGCATCTTGCAACCTCGCGGCCTCCACCTCGAATGGGTTGAGACTCTCCGCAAATCCATTACAAGAACCACCCCGAGAACGACAAGCAAAATAAATGATAGCGCAACGGAATGCCTCTTGCAAACTCGCGGCCTCCACCTCGAACGAGTTGAGACTTTCCGCAAATTTGTTACAACTGTTATAAGAAGTTTAATTTGAAATCACTTAATTGCAACTTTTTTACGGAAAATTTTACTTTTTTCAAATAATACCCCTACAAAATAATATTTTTTTAAAATGCACACATTTCCTTAGCTGAGCTAAAAACTAGAGTCACACCAGAGTTTTTGTGACCATTGCGCTCAACCTTGTTCTGAACCAACATTGCCACGTGTACATGTGTTTTGTGAGTTTTGGCTTATCTACTTTATTCACTAAATTATGTTGTTGATTTTGCTTGAAATGATGTTGATTAGATGATTAATCTCAAATTTACTAAGTGGATTTCAGTTAACTTTAGATTTGATTAGTTTGTAATTCTAATTGGTTATGTTCTTATTGAGTTGGGGTTAAATTAACAATGTGGATGTACCTGGTGGCGAGGATCAGGTCGGCGACGAAAGCCTTGGCGGTGACGAAGACGTTGTCGTTGGTGCGGTGGAGTTGGTAGTGCCTCCCGACCAGCAGGATGGTGACGCCGCAACTAGTGACCATCGCGGTCGTCTTCAATTTTTTTTTAAAACAAACAAAATAGTTGTCATTCATTTATAAGCATAGTAGAAATCACTGTCAACATATAATAAAAAATTAACACACAAAAGTTCAGATGTCAGAGGAAAAGGTGAAATAGAAAAAAAAAACTTTCAATAACATGTTTTTGAAAGTTTGCCTGGAAAATAAGAACATTTTGGTCATTTTATATTAAAAACTAACTGACATCTTACTCTGTTTCCCAAGTAGATACAAACTGACCCATCATTGTATTTTCAATCAAAATTTTTTAACTAGATATATATAAGTGAGAAACGTGTAGTTGGGTATGTATACATTAGTCCACAGACACCTGATAACGCACAAGCGCACGCGGTCGTCCCAAGTAATATCGGTAAGACCAGGGCGAATCCTTAGAGACAAATTGGGGTTTGTCTCAATATTAATTTTAATTATAAATTGTAATTAAATAAGCATAATGTAATAATGAGTTTTATAATGATGTAAATGTTCAAGCTTTCAAAGATACTATTCAGAAGGAAGAATCACATGTGTTAGGTCAACTAGAGATTTTTACACAATTAATATCATGAATGAAACGATATGCAAGTATGTTAATCCTAAGTTTCCATTGATGTCAATTCCTACTCTCGTAACGAATCAAGCCTTGAGTGGAATTATTCCCGTACCTCTCGGTCTCGAGGTAATCCTACTCAGATAAACACACTATCACGGGATCGGGGTTTAAGAATAAATTTCTTGAATATGGTTGGGTCCGTTATCCACTGTCCCTCTCGGACTCATAATCACAACCCAAATTAAAAAAAAATGTCTCTCGACACAAGCATTCAACAATCAATTATCATAAACATACCAAACATGAAATTCAATTAATCAAACATCTAAATATCTATAGAAAATGGCCTAGCACCCATGATCAAGGGATGTTAGCCCATGATCATGGTGCTAGCAATAAAAGTATTCAAGAATAAATTGTTGCCAAAAAATCTCTACCAAGGATGATGGGCACATCATGGTCTAATCAGACATTTAGAATCATAAAATATGCTTGCACCTGCAGGTCACCCACTTGTACTACTTCATCTTCAATTATGCCCACAGGTTCTACACATGAATTGTCTGATAGCTTAATGACCAAATCCGTTGTTTTAAGGCCCTACATATGCAAGCCAGAGTATAATACCAGCGGTAGGTATTTAATCTTGCTCCCAGATCGCACAACGTATTTTTGGTTTTTTCGGCCACACTGATAGGTATTACAAAACTTCCAGGATCTCTCAGCTTTAGGGCAATTCGCCCTGCCAGAACGGTGCCAGAGATTGGCCCTACTTTCATTCTCACTTTTTTTCGCGCGATCTGGTTGACTTTGTTCTTCCCTCACTCGAGTCTGGTGGTTCTGATCGATTGTTGAATGAATCATTTTTGCTTGCCTTGCCTCCCGATCTCTTTCTGCCAGGAACCCTCGCTGGAGCCCTCTCCAGACTGTTGATACGGTATTCACCTGGGCTATTGGATTTTGAGTGTCGCTCGGGAGCGTGCCCAGAGGTCTCGGGTTAACCATTTGGCTAGCGTAGTCTCGATGATTCTCACTGATGCATTCATACTTGTCATTTCTTGGTTCATCTGTTCCAACTGATATCTTACTAGAGATCAATTATGATAGGGAGGGAAAAATGGTAATTCTGCGCCGATCTGCTAACTTGTCGTGAGCCTAGAGAGTCACACACTTAAAACGATGAATATAGAAAAAGAGGACTTGGAAAGTCCAAATGAGAAGAGATAAGAGATTTGGAAAACTCACTTTCCTATTTAGTTAGACCGGACTAGTCTGAGCTACACCAGAACGGATTAGACAATTGTCGGTCTGGGTTGTACACCGGACGGTTACGAAAATTGTTCTAAGTGAATTTTGGGCTGATTTAATTCAATCATTTAATTAATAATCCTAAATCTAATTGGGCTTAAAAAGGATTTTAATTAAATGAGCTTGAACTATAATGGGCGCTAGGCCATTTTAGGATTTGATGAATTATAATTATAATTATAATTATTAATTCAAAGATAATCCTATATTGGGATATAGATTGAGTGGGAAAGATTTGACCAAATTGAAATTTGGAAAAATTAACAAAAAGAAAGGGGGTGATTTTGGGAAAATTGGAATATTCCAATTTCCCAAAATCGATCCCCACCCTCTTCCTCTTCCCAATTCTCGGCCGATCCTCCCCTCTCTCTCTCTCTCTCTCTCTTGCTTCCTTCTTGCAAAAACTAGTGAAACTTGTAAGAAAGTTTTGATCCAAGGATCAATACATCGTTTGTGTGGACGCGATAGAGAAACAAAATTTTTTAATTTTGTTAGGATATTAAAAAAAAAATTAGTTAGGGTATAAAAATATCATTTTGATATAGTTATGTGTAACAAATTTTGGCTGCCACCACTACACTACACATTGGCCTGCTGGGCGGCTCAATACAATAATTCTCCATTCTTGGTCCACACTCAAGTCCAAGCAACACAACACAAGACAAGGCATATACATATAATAATGATTAAAAGCAAATAAGTTGCTTGTGGCTATCATCTTAATCAATACCATCCCTTGTAAAGAGTTTTGAGAAATCCACATGGAGGTGAGCCTGCGCGTGTTTGACGAATCGGACATAGACGACTTCATGGTTTGGGTGAGCGACGAGAGAGTGACTCGCTTCTGCACATTCGAGCCGTACACGAGCAAGGAGGCGGGGATGGAGTACATCAAGAACACGGTGGTGCCTCACCCATGGTTCAGGGCCATCTGCGTCGACAACAGGCCCGTCGGCTCCATTGCCGTCACACCCAATTGCGAGAAAGGGAGGGAGAGGAGCGCAGAGGTCGGCTACGTGCTGGCCACTCAGTATTGGGGGAGAGGAATCGCCACTCAGGCCCTCAAGTTGACCGTGCCGGCCGTTTTTGGGGATTGGGCACACTTGGACAGGCTCGAGGCCCTCGTCGACGTCCAAAACGTAGGGTCGCAGAAGGTGCTGGAGAAGGT
Source organism: Geranium rotundifolium (assembly GCA_963920655.1). Classification (NCBI taxonomy): domain Eukaryota; kingdom Viridiplantae; phylum Streptophyta; class Magnoliopsida; order Geraniales; family Geraniaceae; genus Geranium; species Geranium rotundifolium. Next base: position 30,673,771 of record OY987319.1, read on the forward strand.
CGGGTTCCAGAGGGAAGGTGTGCTCCGCAAGTTTGTGTTCCAAAAGGGTGAGAGCAGAGACTTGGTCATGTTTAGTTTTCTTTCCTCAGATGATCAAATCATGTCCTAAATCCTCCGGGTTATGTAAATGAAATATAAATAAAACCAAACACCTCATATAAATAATTAGCTGTAAAAGTTTTTACGTAACTATCCTTAAAATAAAAAAATTTCAACGCTTCTCCCTAAAATTACAATTTTCTAACATAGCACATTTCCATTAACTTAGTTAAAATTCTTTTAAAATTTATGTTAAAAAGATTAAAATGCTCGTGGATGTCTTTTTAACATAAATTTCACTAGTACTGAGAAAAGTAGAAGTAAGAGCATTAGTACAAAAACAAAACAAAAAAAGTTCTGAGTGAAGAACCGATTTAAGATCAACAACTCAAGCTGGAAAGGAGCAATCATCGTCTGAAGAACGCACCGATCTTCCTTCATCTGCTTGTATTTAAATATACAAACGAAGCTGCACAAATCTGTACACATGCTTGAAGTTCTTGAAGCCCCCTCAAAAATGCATTCGTTCCTACATATCTGAATGTACCAAAGACCGATAAAAAATTTTACTGGGTGACCAACGCAAGGCCTTTTCCATTTGTCTACACTGCCACGAATTACATAACTCCAAGACCGATTCATTTGGTTCAAAAACCTCCTACCACCAAAAGTGAATTAAATTCCAGTCTCATCTCTTTCAATTCTTATGTTCTCCTGCTAGCGCACATGCTCAATTTACGTGATCAATATGTACATCTTTAGAATTTATTATTTAATTTACTTCTTAATCTTTATATTATGAATTATACATTATTAAATATAAAAATAGACTATATACATAATAAAAATTAGCAATAAAACATAAATAGTGAAATTTAAAATTACACTCACCCAAAGAAAACAAAAAACAATGACATGAAATTACAGAAGAAAAAAAAGTATAAATCAACACAACATTTATGGGACTAGTATATTAACTCTATGAATTAATAGTGTTCAAAGATTATTTTTGCATATGTCTTATTTTCAATAAATATAATGTTTATAATACAACCGACTCTTCACTCTTACCAATCTTCTCCAAGTTGTCTTCCGTTGTTAATTTGAATTGGTAGATCTGCTCTGATTCCATGTACAAAAAACTTATTTAAAATTGGTTTATTTAATCGTAGTTGATACAACTTATTTATATATGAATAAAGATACCATAGAAGGCAACGATATATCACACACTAATGTTAATTGATATGTTACTTTAGACTGATCCTATACAAGGCAGTGGACCGAATAGGAAACTGATTTGAATCAGCATGATTTGTGCATGATTAGAATCACAACAGAAACCAAATCCAAATAGTCCTTTACTTCCACAAAATTGGCCTTGAGTTCATCGTCTAACATCGATGATTGGCTTCGAGAACCTCTTCCCATAACCAAAGGAAATTTTTAGGTTTTGCAGAGAACTATTACCAGATATTGGTGTTGTGGTTAGTAATTTAGTACTAATTAATTGTAAAATAAGAGAGAATGGAGAGGGAAACAAATATGGGAATGTCAAATAAATGGGTTGCACACAGGGGATGGCATCATTTGAAAATTTGAAGGTTAGTTGAGGGCATTTTCATCTTGTTACATTCAACAGAAAAAAGAATCGAAAAGCAATTAAATGATCTCAAATTAAACTTTTATAATAACTGTACTAAAATGTAAAACTGGCAACTATAGTACGTATAAATTGTAATTAACCTTGAATAGAAATGATTCATTGCCACGATCTGATTGAACAGTTATCATCATCGGCAGATTAAATAAAAAATTCAAGGGACCAAAATTTTATACTAAAAATAATTTAAAACAAAAGAAAATTAAAATTAATAATATGATCATTACTAAATACATATAACAAAAAAATTAAGATCGATTATTTAATTTTGGGATAATCTCATTTATATAATTAGATTGACATGTTTGTCATTTAACTACAACTAATTTTAAAATTTTGATGTAAAGTAGGGTGATATTTTAGTTTATATCAAGTTGGGAATCAGATTTAAATATCAACTAATGTTTAGTGTGAAATAACAAAAATATCCCTCGTTGTCATTTAAATTTTCAATCTACGTGTATCCTTCCTGGGGATCCTTGTTCATTAATGTTCCTCCTATATCATTTATCATAAGTTGAGAGTTTGTTCTACCCCATTGTAGAACAGCTCGTTATCCACATATGGGTTGAGACATTTTCTCAAGAATACCTTATATCTCTTCCAAGCATTACTCATTCCCTCCTTATCAAACTGTTACAATTTATAGATCTCGGTTCTCAGCTTAACAGTCTTCATTAGACATAAGTATTGGCCCAAAAATAATCTTTTTAGAGTCATTCAATCTTCCGTGTTTTCCAGCCTAAGACACATAAATCATTTGCCTAGGTGCCAGCAAGCAAGAATGGGAACAAATTGTATCTGAGTACCTCAGGTAGCACTCCAGCCCCGACATCATTGTAAATTTGCTCGAAACTACGCAGATGCAAAAGGGGATTAAAGAGAATCACAAGAGAGAAAATATATTGTGAATCAATATTTTTTTTTTTTTTCAAAATTAGATTATCATATTGCATTATGGAAGGTAACAAAATAACTAAAAGATATTGTGGAAAATAACTTCCTATACCCCCTCAAGTTGGAGCATGGAGGTCCGAAATGCCTAACTTGTCCATGAGATCATCAAAGCGTCGACGACCCAAGGCTTTAGTTAATAAGTCGGCAAGCTGAGAGTGCGTATGAAGATGCTGAGGAGTAATGACGCCTCGCTTTATTTCATCCCGGATAAAATGGCAATCTACTTCGATGTGTTTTGTTCTTTCATGAAAGACGGGATTGTTAGCTATATGAATAGCAGACTGATTGTCACAATGAAGCCTTACAGCACCCTCAATACGGATACCGAGGCTGGTCAACAAAGCTTTCAGCCAAAGAATTTCGCAAGTCGTTGACGCCATTGCACGATATTCAGCCTCTGTAGAGGATCTCGAGACAGTGGCTTGTTTCTTGGTTTTCCAAGAAATAGGAGAACCGCCGAGACATAAAAAATAAGCGGTGATAGAACGACGTGTAAGCGGACAGCTAGCATAGTCAGCGTCACAATATGCAACCAATTCCATCGGACGATCAGCCTTGAGTAAAATGCCTTGACCCGGATTATTTTTCAAGTATCGAACAACCCGCAGAGCTGCATCCCAATGAGAATATGTCGGCTTTTGCATAAATTGCGTCAATATGTGAACAGAATAGCTCAATTCCGGGCGTGTGAGAGTCAAATAAATAAGTTTCCCAACAAGTCTTCGATATTGAGTACCATCTTCCATGAAATCAGTAGTTAATGCAAGAGAATGATTTTCGTCCATGGGTGTACTAACGGGCTTACAACCAAGGAGACCTGTTTCGGACAAAATATCTAACGCATATTTGCGCTGACAAATGAACATACTAGAAGAATTACGTGCCACTTCAATGCCAAGAAAGTACTTCAACTGCCCTAAATCTTTCATTTTGAAGCAGCTACCCAAATAATCTTTGAAGGCCGAGATAGAGATAGAGTCACTTCCGGCTATTATCAAGTCATCAACATAAACGAGAATGTGTATTTCGACACCATTATGTTGATAAGTAAATAAAGAATTATCAGAAGAGCTCATAATAAAACCATAGCCATGTAAAGCTTGGGTAAGTTTAGCATACCAACAACGTGGAGCTTGACGCAATCCATATAGGGACTTACGTAAACGACAAACCATGCCTTTGACTCCACGACTAAAACCAGGTGGCATCCTCATGAATACTTCCTCCGATAAATCTCCGTGAAGAAAAGCATTGTTAACATCCATCTGATGCAATTCCCACTTCCGCATTGTAGCAACAGCAAGAAAGGTACGGACAGTCACCATTTTCACAGTAGGAGCAAATGTTTCCGAGTAATCTACCCCTTCTTCTTGTCTATTACCAAGAGCAACCAAGCGGGCTTTAAACCGCTCAATGGAGCCATCCGATTTGCGTTTGATCCGGTATATCCACATGCAGCCAATGGCATTTTTACCAGAAGGGAGCTCTTCAATTGACCAAGTATTGTTGGACTCGAGAGCATTGATTTCATCAGACATAGCGTCACGCCAACGAGGGTCGTTCATAGCTTCCTTAAATGATTTGGGCTCAACATCCTCTGTAATGGCTGCAAGAAATTGACGATGTGGAGCAGAAAATCCATGACAACTAACATAGTGTGTTAAAGGATAGATACTACCTGAGACGGGACTGGATGTGGAGATTGGAGGAGCCGAGAGGACGGTCGTGTTAATGTGATTCCATTTAACAAAGTCGGAGTGCCTAGTATTCGGAATACGAGTGCGTTTGCCTCGCCCAAGTTCTTCAGCAACCGTACCAGATTGCTCGTGTTCAGCAGAGGGTATAACATCCTCATTCTCAACCCGTGTCTCAGAATTGACAGCAGCAACTGTACCCATGTCAGAAGTTGCGGGATCAGAAGCAGTTGATGCAGGATTAGAGTCTGACCGAGGAGCTGATTCCTCAGGTGTATGAACGTCCTCAACGGGAACAAAGGCCAAAGCATCATTGTCAAAATCAGAGGACTCACTTTCAGCTGGAACAAATGAGGAATCAAGAAAGGGGAATTTCGTTTCAATAAAACGGACATCACGAGATTGAATAAATGTCCCTGTGTCAATATTAAATAAAGTCCAGCCCTTTTTGCCAGACGGATAACCAATAAATACACAACGATAACTTCGAGTATCAAACTTATCAGACGGAGTTAAATTTTTTGAGTAGGCCAAGCAACCAAACACCCTTAAGAGAGATAGATCAGGTAATGTATTATACAATAGTTCATAAGGTGTTTTGCCATCCAAAATACGTGTAGGGCTGCGATTGATGAGATGAGCAGCGGTAAGAACGCATTCCCCCCAAAAATCAGTTGGTAACCCACTTTGAAAACGCAAAGCACGAGCCGTATTAAGAACGTGGCGGTGCTTGCGTTCAACCCGAGCATTTTGTTGTGGAGTGCGAACCATAGAAGTTTCGTGCACAATCCCAACACTTCGAAAATATGACAGTAGAGGTTTCAGTTCGGTCCCATTATCACTCCGAACAATTTTGACATCATGATTGAATTGCCGTTTGACAAGAACAATGAAATCCTGTAAGAGTTTGGAAACTTGATCCTTGGTGCGCATCAAGAGTACCCAAGTAGCACGAGAATAGTCGTCAACAATCGAAAGAAAATACTTTGAGCCACATGCCCTATTGGGTGTGTAAGGCCCTCAAACATCGACATGAATCAAACCAAACAACATAGAAGCTTTATTGAAACTTAACGGAAAAGAGGAACGTGTTTGCTTAGCACGAAAACAAATGTCACACGTTTTAACCCCGAAATTATCTTTATGTTGCTTAAATTGAGGTAAATACGCCATAACTTGCAATGAAGGGTGTCCGAGACGTTGATGCCAAATGTCAAAGCTGCCACCTTCGATCACATTAACACGCCGCGAATCCTCCATTAGCATTTGATAAAGTCCATCCAATACATCACCCACTCCAATCCTCGTCTTCGAGGTAGGGTCCTGTATAACACACGTTGAGTTAGTGAAATGAATTGTCAATTTTTGAGAGGATAAAAGTTGAGACACGGATAAAAGATTGCAGGTAAAGTTCGGCACATATAAGACATTCTCCAAGATCAGCTTGTCATTGATTTTGACACGCCCAAAATGAGTGGCGTGCAACCGAGTTCCGTCAGGCAAACCAACGGCGAGAGGTGTCATAGACTGATATGATTGAAATAAAAAGAAATTGCCAGTGACATGGAATGAAGCACCCGTGTCAATAAGCCATATGAGATGACGCTTACCACTCAAACGAACCGAGTTAGCTCCAATTTTAGTCTCACCAAAAACAACATTAGCATGACTAGTGGAGGTAGCAGCAGCATTCGGTGAAGCAGTAGTTTGGACAGCAGGTCCGGTTGTACCAGCACGACGATTACCACGCTTGGGAGCACGACCTTCAGGATATCCGTGCTTCTCCCAGCAATATTCCTCATCATGATTCGTACGTTTGCAAAATGAGCAAAACTTCCTGCCAGGCCGAGAAGAAGAGCTAGTAGCCCTGTGTCCTTGAACCGCGAATGCTATAGCTGGAGCGGGTTCAATGGATTGAAGGCGACTGTCCTCCTCTTGAACAATGCGGCAGTATGTAGATTGTAAAGAGGGCAGAGGGTCAGTAGCAAGTATATGAGATCGTACCGTCTGGTAACACGGATCTAAACCCATGAAAAGACCGAATGTGAGCCTTCTCACGTTTCTTTGGTAAAGTGGTGTGTAAACCACACTTGCAACCGGAGAGATCACAAACATCAAGGGGGTCATAATCATTAATATCGTCCCACAATTTCTTGAGACGACCAAAATAAGTCATAACCTTCTCATCGGGTTGTTGCTTACACGAGGCGACCTCAGAGTATAACGAGTAGATTTTTATTTCGTTCCCAACAGAGAAGCTATTTTTAATATCTTCCCACAACTCAAACACAGTCTCTTTATACGAGATTTTGGAGCCAAGAGATGGTTCAATAGAATTAAAAATTCAAGCAATAATTGTACAATTTGCAGCATACCAGTCATCGTAGTCGGGCGAATTTAAAGCAGGAGGTTGGACCGTACCAGTGATGAAACCATGCTTGCGTTTTGCACCTAAAGCATTGCGAAAAGCTTTCGACCATTCAACATAATTCGACCCATTGAATTGGACATGGATAATTTTTGTACCAAGTCCATCTTGGGTGGAAAGAGCGTAAATAGGTTTGATAACATGGGGAGAAGAAGATTTGTCTTCGTCTACCATTTTTAGGGTTTTGTAGCCTCTGATACCATAAAGAAAATCACAAGAGAGAAAATATATTGTGAATCAATATATATATATATATTTTTTCAAAATTAGATTATCATATTGCATTATGGAAGGTAACAAAATAACTAAAAGATATTGTGGAAAATAACTTCCTATAGGGATCCTCTTTATGAAACCCGTTGAATTGGTTGATAGCTGACAACATGCTCAAATGTACTAGGTTCAGTTCAAACAAATTCGGTTTGTAATTCATTCCACCCAATCCCCGTTCTTGGAATGCAGGCAAGTAAGGTTGCATATCCCAAGGTCGAGGTTGAACGAAACCACTAGGAGGAAGTTGTGCTTGAGGATTAGTGAAATTCTAGACCTCACGGTTCCTAAGTGCGTTGTTAGTCTGGTCGTCTCCGTGCACACTCATACTTGCATATGCTTCTTGTTTATTTTTAAATTTTTGTTGTGAGTTTTGTAGTCTGCACCCAGTTTCGATCTCTTGGATCAGTTTTAGTTCATGTAGTCTTTAGGAATGAGTCATGCACGTTCACACACCTCCATATTAATTTCCAAAGACTTAAAGTTCAATAAAAATAAGCGGAACTAAAAATAGAATATAACATAAATTGAAGTGAAAATAATTGTGGGTCCCAGAAAACTGCGCCAAAAACTTGTTAATTAGTCAACAAAGTGGGTGCACCACCCAACACCTTACGACCTCGTGCAAGCACGCGATCATCAAGTACTACTTCCACGCGATCAACAAGTACAACAAGCACGCGATAAAAGTCAGTGGGTTCCATAGGGACCCATGAGTGTTGATTCAAGACAACTTCAAATAATTGGATTAAAATAAATGCGTAGTTTGTAGAAAGTTTGTAGGGATAATTCCACTTACCTCCACCTAGGTTTTTAGAAATCCCACTTACATCCCCTGAAAAAAAAGATGCTAACTCACAGCCCCTAAGTTTCCTAAAGTACCATTCAGCCTAACTATGTTAAGTTTTCTGTTAATTTTTCTAAAAATGACGAAAATGCCCTTGTATTTAAAAAATTATTGAAACTTTCAAATGACAAAACTCTCTCATACGAGCTCCATTTTGGGCTCATAGTATATCAAATCGAAGAGAATCGAAAGATCAACGGCCAAATCCGTTAACTTTTTTTGAAAATTCTGTGAATTCTTTTGGAAATGAAGAAAATGCCCCTATATTTAAAAAATTATTAAAACTTTCAAATGACATAATTCTCTCATACGAACTCCATTTCGGGCTCATAGTATATCAAATCGAAGAGAATCGAAAGATCAACGACTTTGAAAAAATATTTTTTTTATTAATAATTAACATTATTTTAATAATTAATAATTTTAATAATTATTATTATTAATGATATATTTAATTATCAATAATACATCAAAACTTCCGAATGACACAACTCTCTCATAAGAGCTCTGTTTCGGACTCATAGTATATCACGTCGAAGAGAATCATAAGATCAACAATTCCGAAGAAATAAGTTTTTGTCCAAAATATCATCCAACGACAACAAATTTTTTATAATCTTTGAAATAATAATTAATTATTTATATTATTAATATTTATGGTAATAGTTATTTATCAAGTTAAATCAAATCAATTATTAATAATATATAGACAAAAACTTCCTTTTCAAAATTGTTGATCTTTCTCTCTTCAATTTGATATAATATAAGTCTGAAATGAAACTCGTATGAGAAAGTTATGGTATTCAAAAATGAAAAACTGTTTTTAAATATCGATTTTTAATTTTTAAAATTATTTTTTATGCAAAATTAGATTTTAATTATTTACTTTTTTAAAATTAATATTTGTACTAAAATTATTTTAAAGATTATAAAAAAATTGTTGTCGTTTGATGAAATTTTGGACAACAACTTATTTCTTCAGAGTTGTTGATCTTATGATTCTCTTCGACTTGATATACTATGAGTCTAAAATGAAGCTCGTATGAGAGAGTTATGTCATTCGGAGGTTTTGATAAATTATTAATAATTAAATATATTAATAATTATTATTATAACTATTAAAACAATGTTAATTATTAATAAAAAATATTTCTTCAAAGTCGTTGATCTTTCGATTCTCTTTGATTTGATATATTATGAGCCTGAAATGGAGTTCGTATGAGATAGTTATGTCATTTGAAAGTTTCAATAATTTTGTAAATATAGGGGTACTTTCGTCATTTTCAAAACATTCATAGAATTTTCAAAAAAAGTTAACGGAGTTGGTCGTTGATCTTTCGATTCTCTTCGATTTGATATACTATGAGCTCAAAATGGAGCTCGTATGAGAGAGTTATGTCATTTGAAAGTTTCAAAAAAAATTTAAATACAAGGGCATTTTCGTTATTTTCAGAAAAATTAACAGAATACTTAATAGAGTTAGGCTAAGTGGTACTTTAGGAAATCTAGGGGATTGTGAGTTAGCATCTTTTTTCGGGGGATAAGTGGGATTTCTGGAAACCTAGGTAGAGGTAAGTGGAATTATCCCAAGGTTGTATATTGGAACAAGTGAAAATATTACAATGACAAGCAAATAACAAGAGAACAATTCAATAGAATGAAATCACGGATAGTATGCCACTAAGATAAACTGAATCTAGAATCTACAAGGAATCTCAAAAACATATTAATGAATCCTGTGTCAGCTCAATTACCGATGACTCCACCTCTCGGTATTGGAGTCGATATTGAGTCGACGTGTCTTCTAGTTCTTTTGAATCAGAAACACTTTGACTGCTTTGAAAGAACAACAATTAAGGGATAGAAGTTTTGAATAGTTGAACCCCTGAATTGCGATGTGTCGGTTACCCACCGACCCTCTCAGAATCGACACCGCAACTCAGACAATAATGTTCATCAACCATATCAACAAGTAATGATAACACAATTCATCAATTAATATGCAACCAAGATTGAATAACTTCATGGATCCAGCAACGTCAAAGTCCGGCCTAGCACTCCTGATTACATACATTTAGCCCATAATAATGAAGATAAAAAAAAGTCATCAAGTTCAGTTACAAATCTAAAGAGAAAATAGAGATATTTAAAACATTAAACCTGTTGGGGTTGGAGAACATGAACCGGTTAAATCTCTTTAAAATCGATGTTTCCTGATGTTTGGATGATCCTAACGACTCGATCTGCATCCAACGAAATCGAATCGAATCTCGAAGTTTACGAGCTCGCCTTGAGAAGACTTTTTTGTTCTACTCTATGCTCTCAAAATTCTTCAGTCCACTTTCAAAATGCGAGAATCGCATTTTAAATTTATGTAGCCGCACGTGGCATTCTCTTCCTGCTTGGGGAGCTTCTTCCCAAAAGGGCGGTTTTGTGAAGCGTGGCACTGTTTGGGTGGCATGGTCTTGCCTACTCGTGCCAACTATTCTTCTCTTGGGGAGATTCCGTCAAAAATAATTCATTTTTCCCGAACGTGGCACGATTTCGATAGCAACTCTAGTTCAGATTCAAAGTGTTTCATTTCGTGAACCAAGTTCTGATAGAGCTGCATCCTACACATCACACACTAAAAATACCCGTGAAGACAACGGTAGCATACTAGTTTTATTTATGGTAAGGGAATGGCTTACGGGTTCGAATCCCTCATATGTCAATGTTTTCAAAATAGTTAGCTGAGCTTCTTTACTTGTGGTTTGGAGTGTGTAGGATTGGGTTGTTAATTTAGTTCTGATTTCTAGTTTTATAAGATTCAAATGAATAAATTACGATATTAAAAGAAAATGTGGCTGATTTATTTTTAGAAAAAACATATCATGATTAATCTTTGACCAATCCCATTTAGTCCTACCAACCCATATTTCTTTTCATTTTTATGATCAACTTAAAAATTGTTAAAATATCATAATTTTGATGTAAAATGACAAAATACTCTTTAGTGTACATCTAATTTTAAAATTAATGCCACTATTTTTAATAATTTTGACATACTTTCCAGCGACTCGTTCCAGAGAATCATATCAAGCTTATATAGAACACTCATTTATTCAAAATCTTGTATAAATAAGTTGCTCACCAATCCGTTATAGTACATTGATTTATTGGATTTTGTAGACCAATCTTGTAGAACTTGAAGCAAATTAACAATTAAAAAAAAGATAAATTCAAAATTTGATCTGTATAGTCAGGACCGTAAATGTTATCATAGTCTTACACGACTGACTGTGCTATTTGGGGTTTTGAAATTTCAAATGTCTCTTTAAGATCATGCATGTTATTTAAGTTTGCCTTTTGAATCTTATCTTTTCGAATTTGGATGTCATAAAAGACATGTATGTTAAGGGTGTTCAGTTTAGACCCAGAACTAAGAACTGAATCGAACCAAGCTCGTGCCAACTATTCTTCTCTTGGGGAGATTCCGTCAAAAATAGTTCATTTTTCCCGAACGTGGCACGGTTTCGATAGCATCTCCAGTTCAGGTCCAAAGTGTTTCATTTCGCGAACCAAGCTCTGATAGAGCTGCATCTTTCACATCACACACTAAAAATACACGTGAAGACAACGGTAGCATCCGAATCAATAATTATACACACACAAGCTTTGAGACGTCCAAAATGGGGACAAAATATAACATGAACGTATACTTAGATGCGATCGCCTCAGTCGTCGTCTTTGGGAAGTGCATTATATAATGCTTTCAAAAATCTTAACATTTCACTAATGAGGGATGTGAATTCATGTTCTTACGAAAGATCAATGTAAAGTTACCTTCGCATTTTATGGAAGTATGTTTGATAAAAAGGCTAATGGACATGGAATGTACACAGGTCATCTATTCCAACCAAGTCAAAGATGGCTGGCCTATATCTACACATGGGCTTGGGCGGCTGGATACAATAGTTCCATTCTTGGTCCACTCTCCAAGCATAGTAACAATATTAACCGTATAAACAATTAATTAATGATTTTAAGCACCACCCAATTCCAAGAAAGTTGCTTGTGGCTGGAAATGGACATGGAAGTGAGCCTGCGTGCGTTGCACGAATCGGACATAGACGACTTCATGGTGTGGGAGCAAATTTTAAAACACGTGTTATGAACAAATTTGTAGTCATATTAGTATTAAATTGTTAGTTATTTTAATTAATAATTAGTTATTAGGAAGTGCATTTTCCACGTTTTGTTTTCGTCGGGCAGATTTAGGGGGGCCGGAGATTTTGGCAATTGTTAACGTAGAATTTTGTCCGAAAATCGTATTTGCCCCCCTTAAATTGAAATATATATACACTAATTGTCAACCATTTTCATTCGGTGGTAAGGGAATGGCTTACGGGTTCGAATCCCTCATATGTCAATGTTTTCAAAATAGTTAGCTGAGCTTCTTTACTTGTGGTTTGGAGTGTAGGATTGGGCTGTTAATTTAGTTCTAATTTCTAGTTTTATAAGATTCAAATGAATAAATTACGATATTAAAAGAAAATGTGGCTGATTTATTTTTAGAAAAAACATATCATGAATAATCTTTGACCAATCCCATTTTAATCCTACCAACCCATATTTCTTTTCATTTTTATGATCAACTTAAAAATTGTTAAAATATCATAATTTTGATGTAAAATGACAAAATACTCTTTAGTGTACATCTAATTTTAAAATTAATGCCATTATTTTTAATAATTTCGACATACTTTTCAGCGACTCGTTCCAGAGAATCATATTAAGCTTATATAGAACACTCATTTATTCAAAATCTTGTATAAATAAGTTGTTCACCAATCCGTTATAGTACATTGATTTATTGGATTTTGTAGACCAATCTTGTAGAACTTGAAGCAAATTAACAATTAAAAAAAAAAGATAAATTCAAAATTTTGTCGCGAATCTCAACTGCATACTTCTCTCACAATCAGGGACATATCTCAATATTTACATGGAAGTTAAATTCAAACTTCACTAAAAAACACTAAATAATCAAACTCGAATTAGTTTTTACTATAATTATTTTATTATTATTATTATTTAATTAATTATATCATTAACTTAATTTTTTAGTATGAATTTTGTCCCCCCCCCCCAAATATTTCTGGATTGCCCCTGCTCCTTGACATATAGAATAAACATCAATAAAGAAGTAAATTAAATAGTGACTTAGTGTAGTAAAGTTATTCGAAAGAGGTCACGAGATCCGAGAGTTCTCTCGTTAATTAAGCTCTCAACCTATCCACATTTACCCATAATTTGATCCGTATAGTCGGGACCGTAAATGTTATCACAGTCTTACACGACTGACTGTGCTATTTGGGGTTTTGAAATTTCAAATGTCTCTTTAAGAGCATGCATGTTATTTAAGTTTGCCTTTTGAATCTTATCTTTTCGTATTTGGATATCATAAAAGACATGTATGTTAAGGGTGTTCAGTTTGGACCCGGAACTGAGAACTGAATCGAACCAAAGCTAAAAAAACCTAGAGCCGTAGACATTGATTCGGTTTTCGTTCCAATTTTGTGAGAACCATTGAATTCAATTATGGTTCCAATTTTGTGCAAATCATGGTTACCGATTGGGTACCGAATTGATTCACATGACACATGTTTCTCACTCAGGCGCGCCACTCTACTTCTATGTGCCTTAGGAGTGCCTTGATTTTTGTAAAAATGGAACACGTGTATTGAATAATGAAGGACGAGAAATAAAATAATATTATGTAACTTATTGATATTTAATTTGCACACTTTACATTTCAATTGGCTTATAATAGTTAAAGCATTAGATTAATTTCTACTACCATTTCCTATGATTGCAAAGTTTTCATTTCGGGTTGATAAATAAAGACAAAATTATCTATTTCGGCTCTTAAATCGAGCGAAAATTAAACACTAAAAATCAACGGTTCTAAAAGGCCAGAACCAAACTGAAACCAAAAGAGTCGAAACCGGACCATCCTCTCACAAATAGTTATGAAGTTTGGTTTGGTTCCAACCGGCTAAATCCAGTTCCGAAACCATAAACACCCCTAGTGTTAGTGTATGTAACAGATATTAACCACTGTTTCTATCAATGACTTGAGAATTAAGATACATACATGATTCTGAGCTTTCTCTTGCACAAACAGTCTTCTTCTGTTAAAACATGAATTGGATAATGCTCAATAACTATACAACTCTCCTCAAATCAAATCACAGGGGCTCTGCTCTATCCTACTATCAAATCTCTTTCAATTATGAGTTCAGCGGCGGCGCCCATAACGGCGACTCCACCAGCCTCAAGCAAAGCTATGGCAAGCTCCTCCTCGTTCCACTGCCTGAGCCCACAGCTCAACCTCTTCAACACATCAACTTCCATCTCCGCCACCCACATTGGTGCACAACCTACCATCAGGCTCAAAAGCCCCGACACATATCCCCGCCATGTAGCCTGGTCGCACCCAATCAGTATCTTTCCATCAAGTACACTCGCAACAAACTCCATATGTGTTCCCAGGACTTTCGGGCGCCTCTTGGACACCGATGACGACGAGTCAATGCCCCAAGCAAATGCCCCACATAGAATGGTAAAGTATGCCAATGCATACCCCCCGAGTTTTGCAGCCATCCCTTTTGATTCTTCTTCTTTATCCGACCTGTGAACAGATATAAACCAAGAAGGCAGTGTTTCTTTCAACAATGACTGAATCAGAGTTAAGCCACCCGATAGCCATATTAGAGAAGCTGCGAGCGAAGATGCCAGTTTCACTTGTGTCATTGCTGCAGCCAGTGACACCTGACCGTATCGCATTCCGTTCTTGGTTGTCTTCACGTTTTTCACTCTGAGCCTGGTAGAAGCTATCTCCCTCACTGAATGCATCAGGATAGACACAATCTCTTCTGCTAAATACAAAACATCTCTGATGGATCTATAGATACGTAGATACAGAATTCCCGGGGCAACAGGAGAAATCCCACCAGAAACATGAGATCCGAAACCATGGCCGAGAAGGGCTCCAACACTACCAGTACCTGAAATAGGGGTAGCGTTCAGGCCAAGTGTAGCCGTAAAACAGCTTTTAAGGAGTTGAACAACTGCATCGCTGTTGTGAAGGAAGACAGTTCGGGAAGCAGAAAATACTAGAAAGTCACTCCAACGCCTTGCCTTTTGTGTCCATAGTGAGGCCACGATAGGCATGCAAGGCCATGGGCAACCTGCTGCAAGGGTCTCCAAAGCTGGGCCGGCCAAATTGAGGAAACGTTCCGAGACTTTGTCAATTTTATAGGTGATGGTAAGGCTCACAAAGGCCGCCAGAGGAATAGGAAGTGTAGCTCGGGAAACCCCTCCTGCAAGAAAGTCAAATGTCAATCTAAGTACCACTGAACTTAACTCCATTAACATGTATAAAAACATTTTCCTTATCAGAGGGAAAAGTTAAAAAAAAATTATGGAAACAACTTAAACCCCAATACTTCAGAAAATGCAATATTCACAATGTCTAAGTACTTCCTTTCATGGTTTAAAACTAGAGGTTCAGATAAAATTTATGCCACTGACTGAAACATGTTATGAAAGTTTTTTACATGTGCTACTGTGTACCATATTCTTCTCTATTCTTTTGTCTACAGCTCAATATATTTAGGGAAAACTACATATAGCTACACCCAACTAAGGCCAAAAGACACATAGCTATCCCCATCTTTCAAACTGGACACCTAGCTACACCTAAAGATTGAAAATGGACACTTAACCCCTACCGTTAGATTTTCTGTTAAAATTTTAAGTAAAAAGACGAAAATGCCCTTGGTCAGACTTTAAATTTTCAAATCATGCCATTTCTGAGTTTTGGTGTGTTTTTTCGATCAAGCTTCTCCACAACCACCGGTCGGAGGTCGGAGACGATCGGAGAAGTCGGCCGGAGGTCGGAGACGAGGCCGGCGAGGAACACAGGGGTTGTGGAGAAGCTTGATCGAAAAAACACACCAAAACTCAGAAATGGCATGATTTGAAAATTTAAATTCTGACCAAGGGCATTTTCGTCCTTTTACTTAAAATTTTAACAGAAAATCTAACGGTAGGGGTTAAGTGTCCATTTTCAATCTCTAGGTGTAGCTAGGTGTCCAGTTTGAAAGATGGGGATAGCTATGTGTCTTTTAGCCTTAGTTGGGTGTAGCTATGTGTAGTTTTCCCATATATTTATACTCAAACAACTCCAGGTATTCATAGCCCCAGTAATTAGTACAAACCTGCAGCAAGGCTTGGGACATCAACGCCAGTGGCCGCAAGGATTTTTTTAATCTGCTCCTCGACATTGGACAAATTTGCCGCAGGACTTGGCCAATCTGTTCCGTTCATAAAAACTGGCTTCCAAACACAACGAGTTACTTCAGCTGAAAAGTAGCTGACAGTCGTTGCCAAAGCTGCGGGAAGATAATCAGCCAGGTCTTTGAGGCCTGAAAATAAGATAAAACAAATGTCAACAACAAACACACTTGCCAGAGGCTATAATGAATAGCAACTATTTCATTGAAAACAGTCACACATTAACCAATGATTTTATTTGGTTGTCTTGAGAACAGAAAATATAAGGATTTATTAAGGCATTTCATATGTGACTGCCATGCATACTAAAGCCAACAGGAAACAAGAGAAGAACAGCAGATTAACCTGTACATAGTTCACGGGGAGACAGCCTTCCATGAGCACAAGCTGTTAATGCAGCATCAACGACAAACGGAACAGCCTCCAGGACATCCCAGGCAGGCAATTGAAGTCTAAGTGACGTGTCCTCATTGCTAAGTCCAGATGAAGTACTACTTCCAGAAGTAACAGAAGTTAAAGATTGCCCAGCCTTATTTATTTTTCTGAACATCATGGTAAGAAGCCCATCAACAATCTGGCGGACAGAGTTTCCATCAGATAGACCAGATAGTGTTGAAGCTATGCATGCTTGATGCTGCCGATACCAAACTCTTAATTTAGGAAAAGAGTCCAGAAAAACAGGCTGTGGAGATGATGAAGTTGCAACTGCAGAGAGTCTCCTTTTATATCGATCCTTGGTATTTCCATAGGATAGTAGGTGGGAATTTCGTACTAAGAGGAGATATTCAGGCGTTAGTTGGGATCCAACAGTTGGTACATCTCCCACAACATGCTCAAGGGGAGGATGATTAAACCTCCATAGCCTTAAAAGAAGAGTAAAAGCATTTGAAAAGACAGCATGGGCAGAAATATCTTCTGAAGCAAGACTCCATGATACATTGGGAATACATGATCCAAAAACCTCACAGATTGGCATCAATGCACATGCAAGCTGTGGGACCTAGAAATTAAGTATAAAGGAGATAAAATTAGACAGCATAAATATGTGCAATGCAGTCAATTCTCTTGCCCTGATTTCAAAGTTAGCATACATACTCCTATTGTTTCACCTAGAATATCAGTTAGGACGATCTCAAGTTAGACTAATTACTTATGATCGATCAACCAAACATGAGGTATTTTCTCTCTTCTATGTAATGTAGCAAAACCAGTGAATAACATTATCATACCACAAATGAGTATTTAACTTACCAAGCCATGAAGTGAGAATATTTGAACACAGTCAACAGGTGATATTCCCACAATAAGTACATTTAACACAGGGGCAAAACCTATCAAATGGCTATCACCCTCTGGATGATCATCAGGAACAGAAGGAGACAATAGTCTTGTAATAAATTGAACTGTGTGCTCCTGCATCAAATACAAACGTATTTTAACTAACCTGAATTAGTTCAGCAAAACTCCACAACAAACAGGGAGTTAAGTAAGAGAAAAGATCACTGAGTTATCTAAGTCAAAGTAATATGCAACTTCAATATTTTCCTTTCCATTTTTAAGGATCATAATAGTTGGAATATGTGTTTATCTGTTACCTGTACATTCCAACCCCTGATTAAAGAAGCTCCACAAAGAATTGTAGCAGCAGAAATTTTCTCTTCATCAACACCTTTGACTGCAATCTCAAATACTTTCTCGAGCTCTGCTAAACTTCCATCAAATCCATGAGCTTAAATTCAGTTGCTTTAACCTTTGGATAAATTTACAAACAAACAAACAAACAAACAAACAAAAAAGTCTCTGATATGCCTGGTCTGGCTTCAGGAAAGGAAAGAAGTAACTGAAAGCCAGGCCATACTTGAAAGAAAATAGAGTTTGAGTGCTTTTCACTAATCCAAGTGATCACTTTAACATGATGCGCCATCATCCATACAACAAATGAATTATAACTTGAACATGTGAAGAAATAATCCACTCGTATAAGTTGTATAAACCTTATAATATCAGATGTCTTCTGTAGTGTTTGCTGGATTTGTGATGTATAAAAATAACACATGAAAAGCTCTGCTGTGTGAAACAATATGTTATGTGGGGTTGTGGGACATTGCTCACAATATCAACTATAGGAGGAATCACAAGCTCTTGAGCCCTTTTCTATTAGTCCTTTTTTAGGACTATTTAATTTTAGGAAAAATAGTCATCTGTTCTTATATTCTGATATATGTACTTCCACCATTTTTCTATATATGCTACAAAATAGCAGTGTAGCTTTATTATACACTAGATTTTTTTGTAACAATTACGTTCTTGGGCTCAGCACTCAGAACGTATGGCAATACAGTAAATTTGAAAACCATATTTAAGCTCAGAACTATGGTTTCCCCTATATCCTAATTTTAGTTATAATACATAAGATTTAATCGACCATTTGATTGGACATTTGAAGAAATTCTATTTGTCAAAGTTAGGATAATCAACTAATTTTTCTTCCTAATGTTGGAACCATAAGCTTTCAACGTCAAATAGAGTTTTCAAAACATACAATGTGCCAAATCAATTTGTGTTCCACGGACCACTCAAAATCTTAGGATGAATCAATGAATAGTAAAACTAATAGTTTCAACGAAAGAAATTCAAAAAAAATGTTGTTAGAAATATATTCCATGTTAATAAAATGACTTCAAATGTAACTAGTAGTAAAATATAGTTCCATGATTAATAAAATACCTCGAAGCAGGAGTTGAGACCAAAGCATTTATCATCGGTGGGGTAAGTGGCGCTCCCTCCATAAATGATGACCATCCCGATACTTGAGCTGGCACACTAACGCTGTGAGGTATTTGGTTGATTCGTCCATTCATATAGCCGGGCCATAAATATGCTGATGTGTCGAGCAAATTTCTAGCTATACAGGCCTCAACTATCAGATGGCGCATGTTTCCAGCTGGACAAAAAGGAGAGAGAGCAAACCAAAATTATGAGCCTTGTAGACATAACAAACACTAACACTGCCTCAATGATACAATATAGCAGATGGGGAAGAATGAAGATTATACATTTGTAAGAAGGAAACTGGAACAGAGAAATGATAAAATAAAGACAAGGTAGCTATTGGTGACAGCACATCAATTGACTTTGATACGAAGAATGATGTGTTGCAAGAACACAAATATTTTTTCGAAAGAAACAACCTAGGAAATTGATTTTAGTAGTTTATTTTTCTGGTGACATTTGGCATGCTAATCGAAATGTTAAACTTACTCCAAATCAAGAGCTTAAGTTATTAGGTAGAAGGCCCGTCTAGTATTTACTATTTACCAGGTCAATAAATCCACATTCTTTCACCATGGACACTTCAGCACATATTGATTGGGTCTATTCAAATTAAATTTTCTACAAATCAACCTGAGAAAAGCTAGCACTTTCTGTGTTTGGAAATGGTAATAAATGGGTGAGAATAAAATTTCTAATATATGCTTTATCAGCACACTTCTACACAGTTTTCTCTAAGACAGGCCTAGGAATACTGTGTATACGGTTTTATGGGAAAGATAGGTAAATTTGTACACAACTAACCCCAAGGATCCACTATTCTGTCAATACTTTTTTACAGAACAATGATCTTAATTGGTTCTGCCACTTTGAAGAGTTAGCTTCCATAAGTTCAACAATGGTTTTCGTTACATTCACTCCAACCCCCAAGCCCAAACTTGACCTTGTAGTATGGGAAACCCAGGCCCTTACCCAATATCAAATAATAAACCTTAACAGCTTCTTTGTTTCTTTGACAGTAATGCTCACAACTCAATATTTAGTATTGAGAATATTTTGTGGTACAAATCAACATAAATGAGCATTAAATCATAATCAACTTCAAGTGCAATCCATATAAATTGATATTTTTCGTATGAAACGAGGTAGGTGAAAGAAAATCAGATATTACTTACAACAGTTAACTGGCATGTCTTTCATACTGATGCACTCAGAGTATCCACTAGCATTGATGCCTGATACAAATAGCATAGCTTTCGCAGCAGCTTGATTGGCAGCAGAAACAACGGATTGAGGAGGAGTTAGCAAGCTTTGATAATCCCCTAGTGTCTGCAGGCTGGAAACCAAATTGTTGCGGCAGTTTCTTGACACTTCTTTTTCTTTCCAATGATTGGTGGAGTCACACTCTGGTTCATCAATTGGTCCACATTCCTCTTCCTCAATCAAATCAGCTACCACAAGAGTCATGATAGATAATAGCATACATAAGCGAGTGTCCAGGCGAGGCATAGGACCCTCAATAGGATCCCTTTCCTACCAATTAATAAATAATAAAAGATCAGGCATATGCAGTCAATAAAAGATCCCTTATTCAGACTACAGCATATGATTCCCACGGTTCCAGAGATAAATAGTCCAATCTCCCCACAGTTGTGACAAGTAACTTAGATCTGCAACACGCAGCTAATCATGAAAAAAATCAGACTGACACAACATTCAACAAACCGCTAGATAAATTTCATTCCCGAACAACTAATTGAAACAATAGAACTAAGACATTCTATGACGAAAAAATTCTGGAGTTACAATTAAAGTGAAGTAAAGTCCTTACAGTAATAACAGAAGACTTAGCCTAACACTCATTTTATGTTTAAGACAGGTACGCAACAGATTTATAACCAGGAGCAGAACTCAGATTACTTAAGATATCATCCGCATATTACAATTTACAACAACCCAACCTCTAAACAAAAGGAAAACACTCAAATAAATAAGAAGACATGTATTAGTAATAAAAAAGAATAGTGTTCAGGTCAGCCAAAAGAAGAATTCTAACCCTTTGAACTAGACGAAGAGCAGAGATCCAAAGGCCTAAGAAGGTGTCATGCCACGTGGTATGATTTATTGCTTGGAGGGTTTTTAACAAACCTGCACAAAAAGAATCTTCAGTTACCGTTCTGTACTGGTTGCATGAACTGAACAAAACAATTTGAAAAAAAAAATTATACGACAGAGCCAAGAACAAAATCTGCCCATACCAGTTATAATTTCAATAGCACTTGTTGCATTAACTTGATATCCATCCATGGCATCTTCCAGTGCTAGATCAAGAGGAAGCCAAAGAGCAGAACGACTAGCCCCATTGCAAAGACCAGCAGAAGAAAAGCCAAAAGCCAGAACTGCCTGGAATTTTGGAATTGAACTTGTTTTGCACTCTCGAGACAAGAGTACACAAGTATCTGAAGTCAACTTGAGAAAAGCATCGGGTGATAAAGTTCTTGAATTTTTCAGTGCTGGTGAATTTGCTCCAAGCAGCTGTAGTCGCTGGCTGAAGTCCACCCAATGCGTAGGCCTGATAAAATTGCAGGAGAAAAATAAGCAAGATGTCTTATTTAATGAATGTGGAGCCAAACAAGACACACTGATTCGTCTGCTAGTGAAGAAGCATTCAGGTATGTTAATAGAAGCTCTGACCCCAGTACAGTGGATTTGAAAAGGCAGGAATCATGTATCTAACTTAGAAGAAATCAGATAAATATTTGTTGGCAGCAAATCGACTCTTTACAAATATGCACATATACACTGATATATCATATGAAATTCATAGCTAAAAGAAATAACGAAATATAAAGCCAAAAAGTACTGAAGATCAACAAAAAGTATTTAAGCAGAATGCACAAAACTTGATAAATAACTAACAGAAACAATCAGACATACAGGTGTCGTCGCGCCAAGTTAAGAATCCTGGATGTGACATTGTTCAATAAAAACTGTCCAATCATCTCAACTGCCAACATAGTGTTGAAGTTCTGCAGTCTCTCGTGATGTTCTCCCCTACTCCCATCACAAGTATTCTCGCCATCTACCTCCATGTCTTGAGAGTTAACTGTCCATATAGATTTCTTTTCTGGTATATGTTCCAGCAGCCCTTCGTCATCCAATGATGCATCAACCAACTGCGACACAACTTTAAAGATGAACTCAACCACAAGAACCCCTGGTGCATTTACTTGTTGACCAAACATCTGCGAAAGATGAAGGGTAGTATCAACTGATTCCATCACCCTACATAAAGAGAATTAGTTAGGATGTAGATACAAGGAGCCTAAATAATATCATTAATAATTATATTCATCTCAATTAGGAAAATTCAATAAGAACTCTATTATTGTGCAGAAGGAATAGAATAGCGTCAACACTATACTATGCACATTCACACGGGGCTAATAGAAGAGCATTTTCTTGTGTAATGTCATTTGAATCATGTAAAGTTGAATTTTATCGATCAAGTTAGAATATATGTGCAGGAGAAAAGGAAAAATATGTTACGGAAACATATATTTTTAGCAGGGGATCCAAATAAACAATGTAAAGGAATTACTGTCCACAGCATGCAATATTCTCTACACTTAAGAGTAGATACCAGGATGGATAAACTACAATGGTTACCTATCAAATGTTTTACTTCTCTGATATTACCATTGTGTTCGTGTGAATATATTCTCTCCTTTTCAATATTTCATGCTAAAATGATGAGTCATCATATCAAGTGCCACTTTTGAAGCCTAGCATTGTAAGAAAATGCAATCGGCTGTAAATGCCAATTTAGTTGATGAACAGGTTCTTCAAGAAATCAAAAGTACCTCAAAATTTAGTTGATATCAGTATCTTATTTATTTCCCACCTACAAACTAATGCCTGGCCACAGAATAAGTAAAGGTATTTAGCCAGGGACAGGGAACATCGAAAAGGAAGTTATTTAATAAATGATAACTTGCATACAAATAAAAACAATGATTCAATACAATTTCATCAAAGGGGTTTCCTTGTTCTCATGGTGAAAAGGCAACAATAATTCAATAACTAAATGGGAATCTTAAAATGAAACTCTACTTTCTACATACGGAGAGAAACAAGATATACTACATCCGAGAAGGCAATAAGTACAAGTCTACAAGATATACAGTACAGCTACAAAAAAAAACTGTCAAAGTTTAGGAAACTAAACATAAACTACTATTAAATAACAGTACTCACTTATGATAGTTTGGCCCGTTTATTTGAGACTTGAGAGTAAAAGCATGTCTTTTAAGGAGCTCCAAGTACAGCCTGTATGCTACAAGCTGAGAACGCCTATTAGGAATGACTCTGCAAACGGAACAACCATGAAAACATCACATAAACTGCATCAAAACACATATTGAATTGCCAACAAACAGTACTAACGGGGAAACAATTACGTTGACCTCAAGAGCACGAGTGAGATGTATAGATTGGTTAATTATCATCTTCAAACCATTAATAAAACAATTGATGTTAGCCACAGGAGCTCAAAATAGAAGGCTCCCGAATCTGAAGATCGGGATTAAACCCATTTTTCCCATCCATCTTCTCAGCAGCCAAACACAGTCAAAACTCATAAAGGCTAAGTAGTAGCTAATCAAACACGTTGAAACCAGGAACCAGATTAATTTGAAACACAAACAACCAAAACCGCACCAGAAATGAACCATCCAAGCTCAAATTAGAAGGTTCCAAACATCTAAAAATTCAAATTAATCCATTTTCCGAGCAGCGAAACACGGTCAGAAGGGGAAAGTAGGTAATCAAAGACATCGGAACCGAGAATCGATCAACGGAGACAGAAAAAGAAAAGAAGAAGGAGAGGGAGACGGACCGATTGGCGAGCAAGGCGAGAACGAGCATGGGAGGGACGATGTTGAGAGCGAGGGCCTTGTCGAGGAACTTCCAGAGAGAAGGGACGTTGTTGTCCCAGAGAATGTAAGAGACGAGGAGATTGGCGAGGTCGGGAGAGGGAAGAGACACTCCCGCAGATTTCAAATTGGAGGAGAGCTGTAGAGCCCAGCGAAGAGGATCGCAGCCCTGATCCTGGGCCTGCTTCGTCAGCTCTATAGCATTGTCCCACAGGCTCCCTTGTACCGTCACCGCCATTACCGCCGGCTCTCAGATCGATCTCCGCCGGACCAGAGACTTTCTCAAACTTGCCTTCTCTTCTCTTTCTTTTCTTTCTATTTTTGTCTGAAACCCAACTGCTACAAATTATTTTCTTTTTTCTTCTTAAAAGATATTTATAATTTACTCACAACTTCATGTAAATATTATTATTTTCTATCTATTTATTTATAAAAATATCATTCTTGCTTCAGATTTGATCTATAAATACCATACCATTATTAATTTATTTTGTTGCTAAAGCTCCCTCGTTATTTCTTCATCAGCAGTACACTTAGTTACAATCAAACTCAGTCTTTTTATGCAATATATAAAGATCGATTAATTATTACTTAAACAAATATTTTGATGTCTCTGATTATTAGTTCGAAAATCGAAATTTGATTATGCTTTTATGGAGCTCGATCAATATATAATTAAGGTCTTTTTTCTCGGCTAACAATTGTAATAATGAGCTAGCAATTAATTTTAATTCTCAAAGAGAAAAAAAATACAAAAAATTACAACATAAAAAATTAAAATATCGATAGTGTTGAAGAAATGAAACAACCGAATAAAACAATACAAAAACAATATATAAGGTTAGAGACGAAATCCGCTACAAGCCAAATCCGGGTGTCTAAACGTCCGAACCATAGAACTTGAAGTGCAAAGTTGTAGGACCATGTAGATAGTGTATTGCAAAGTTGTAGAACGTGATGCACACATAAAACTTTTAAGTGTGCGTTGTAAATACTTGTTGTCACGTGTCGCACATTAAGACCACGAGAGCATTTAGATCCATATTGTACCAACGGTTGTAAAACGCTCAGGCGCCCCTGTTAAAATTTTTTTGAAGAGACTAGTAAGATTAGCTGGTAAACCTAATTGGAATTATAAAATACAGGAATGGTGTGGAATGGAAAAGTCAACGAAGATAATGGGAAGTAGTGAGATTTAAGTATAGAGGAAAGAAATGTAATGTATTGGGCAGAAGGCATGAGGAAGCTTGTGATGTGAGATTGTTGTGTGGGTGAAATGAATAGTTGTGGGGTATGGGAATAATTATTTATGCAATGGTGAGGGACATTCCAACCTTGTATCCCCATTTTCATTACCCATGTATAGGGTTTCTCATGACTTTTTTTTAAGAAAAAACAACATCACATCATCTAACTATAAATGAAGATTTCACGACAGGAGGAAACAAACATGTTAGAAGCGCAAGGCTGGATTTCTACACATATTGATACTGTCAGTTTATATTCGTCTTTCTCGAGTTAGATTCAAAATCACTTCAAATAGAAAGTAAAGAATTGTTGGATTAATATCGACCATGTATCATCGAATTTTTAGTTCGATCAAGTTCACGGTTGCGTCAAATCCGACTCAAATGGGCTCCAGCCTTGAATTTCCCTTTCATGTTTGTTGAGGGATGGATAAACCATAGTGGTTAGGGGTAGGTGGAGACAATGACATGGTGGGGGAGGAGTTGATATGCAAGCTAGAATTAGTCCCAACTTCATATCTATTTCTTTTTGTTGCTTTATATCCACTTTTTCCCATTTGGGTTTGTGGGAAAAGATAGGGTTTTGGGTGCATAGCATATAGCACCACCATCATTCTCATTCTGTTGCTCACATCTCTATTGGTTATTGGTAGGTAAAGCACTAGTACCTTCATCTGTTGGGGCTTATTTGTCACTTAATAATGATCTATAATTATGGATACATCATATCATAACAACAACAACAAAAATTAATCATAGGATATAGTTAATACATTCATATTAAAACTCGATAAGAGAGTTTTGCGTGATTACGATATATATTCTTTTACCCAAAACGTAAATTACTATGGAGGATGGTGTAAGTATTTATGTTGGAATAAGACCATATGTAGAAATTTATTCATACCCTTGAAATCATTGTCAATAACTAAATATTCAAAATTTACGGACTTACTTTGAATTTTATATAGCATGAAAAAATTATTAATATTTTCAAAAGAAATCATTGTCAATCTATGTATACTATAGTAAATCTATTTTATATGTCAAACAAGATCTTTCTCACTTATCTCCGAATATTTATAATAAATAAATTGTTATAAAAGATATTTTGAAATTATAAATGTCATCATTATAATAGGTTTGATTGATATGCCCAAAACTTGTCAACTACAGTGGATTAATCAAAGATGATAAATGGTAATAATGAGAATGATGAAAAAGAGAAGTTAGAAGGTAAATTAGGTGAAGTTGGTAACTAGATCATGTTAATAATTAGGTGTTGCTCTCTCATTTGAAGCCATAAAAGTGATTAGACTAATTTGTTTGTTTATTTAATTGCTTTTTATGTGCAGTTCCATTAAATGATTCCTAGTGTTAATCCACCTACCTTTTTATATGTGAGTTTTATATACAGGTCCTTTTGTTTGCCACATGATATTAAATTTTAAAATGTACGATCTCACTATTAAATATACAAAAATAACACACAGGTGTTGAGTATATATATTCTTCTCATCAGTTTGACTGAGTGATTGTGTTATGGATCACTTGTTAGAAGTTAATTTAATATGATAAATTTGAGCAAATTTTTTCCAAAATCTATAATCTACTCTACTTAATTACTACCCAACTCGACCCTTTCATCTGCCTTAAATTCCTATACTCAATTTGTTTTGAAATGTACTTGAACATTAAAACTATTTTTGAAAACATTTTTAATTATATTTCAATATAATATTTCTTTCATGCATCGAGTATGTGGTAGACATGACGTTTTCTATCGCGACCCAGACAAACTTTTTAAATCATCCCTAAATTTTAAAAATCTGAATGTTACGTTATCTTTAAGTTGACTATTTTATAATTTATATTAAGATTATCTCATCTCATCTCACACAAGTTATAGTCGAATAATTATTATAATATTATTATTATTACGTGACAATTGACAAACATTTTCATAATTAAATTTGATTATAAATAGTTAAATACTCATATTTGTGGTTGAACAAATAATTTGTAATTTTTTATTTCAATAACATTTCACTCTAAAGGCAAATAAGTATAATAAAATAAAAGGGGTATTTATGTGAAAAATTTATAAAATATTTAAACTTATTATATATATATATACTCATCAATAATCATACCAATTTTATAAGAAATGAAATTAATGATTCAAGGATCAAGAATGACCTCTCAAAGATGGGTAACAAGTAGCCACCTACAACAAAACGTCAAAACCAACCTACAATGATT
This sequence comes from Geranium rotundifolium, assembly GCA_963920655.1. Classification (NCBI taxonomy): domain Eukaryota; kingdom Viridiplantae; phylum Streptophyta; class Magnoliopsida; order Geraniales; family Geraniaceae; genus Geranium; species Geranium rotundifolium. Next base: position 30,701,227 of record OY987319.1, read on the forward strand.
GAGACGGTGCAGTGGACTGGGCTATTATTTTTCCCTTTTTATTTTTTGTGTTTGATTATTTATCATTAATTATCGTTTTCTTCACGTATTACATATCTTCAACCCAATCCAATAATTGTGTCACATGTTTTTGTGATTCGATGAAATATGACAACTCGAATGGAGATTAACGTAAGAAACCATCGCTATAAAAAATATTATTTCTTAAAAATTGATGGATAGCCACTAGATTTGACTTACTAATATTATGAGTTTAATTAATGGCTTATTGTAATGTAATATATTTTTCTTTTTTTACGATAAAAACGAGTTTTATTAATTAATTAGCAACTAACCTAGCATCTAGCTGGATAGTTAAAGCTACAGATGATAGTATAAACCTCTCACCATAATCTTAACTACTGCTAGTTAAAACAAACTTGGTCAATTCGTGAGTCATTTCATTAAAATCAAAATAACGAATAACACATGTTTCGATAGTGGATAGTAGTTATACCATTCACTAATGATTCCTCCAAAATTGTTCAGCTCAACCCGTTTAGCATCATGTAGCGCCACGACCTCCACCTCATACAATGGAGAAACCCTGTGATCCCGCTGCAGAATGCGTTAAACATGTATTCATGATAACCCCGAAGACCAATCGACTCGAACCAGTTAGCATCATGCAGAGCCACGACCTCCACCTCATACGGATGGAGAAACCCCTTTATCTGACTGCATACCGCATTAAACCAGGTTCTTCGATCAACCCTACGATCAATATGGGAGTTGCGAATTTTAAGTAATCCAAGTCCTCCAAGTTTTTTTTTTGCTTTCCAGGATAAGCTCATCGACGCCAGAGAACCTTCGATCCCTCCCAATGCTGAACCCAATGGGACACCCCAAAAACGTATTGAAACTTAAGAAAAACAAGACCTCCTAGTTCGATGCGCTTACGTGAATCTGCCCATCGATGCAAAAGAACTCTGGTTCCCTCCCAATACTGAGTCATCAACCAACCAAAATCGCAACAAACAAATCGCCAGAACTTTCCTGCCATACCTCCGATAGCCCCCGCCTGGGTCCATCTGCTCTCGCTACACCGATCTCGACCGAGTCTCTCTGCCCAACCACCGATGGCCCCTTCCTGGACCAGTCTCCCCTCGCAGATGATATTATAATACCCCTACAACTTTACCATCGTAAAGTCACCGTCCCTCCAAATCACAAGCCCCGCACACGTATAGTTTCTGCGATTCGGATACCTATCGTAGTCACGCAATCGCAGGCGCCCGTACCCGCCGCATACCTCGTCAAAACTAGACGAGACAAACCTAACGCAAAATGTAGGGATAGACTGCAACCCCTAAGAGAGAGCCACCGCAACAATTCAGATTCCTAACTTATTCTCGTTCCTATTATAATGTAATATTATTTGAGCTTACAATAAATCGTTTCAAATAACGTGTGATTTGAGCTAGATTTGTTAAGTAATCAATTATAACAAGTTCAAAATGAATTTGAGCCTAATCAAGTTAATATTAACTTCAATATATAAATTTTTACAAGTTGATTTGTTTAATATTCTGTAATTACTTATATATTTACATAATATAATTAAAATTAATTTTTATATAAGCAAATTGAACCAAGTCGATTTTAATCTGAGGATAAGAGCTTAATTGTATAAACTCCCTTAATTTTTGACCAAATTAAAGTAAGGCTTAACAAAATTAAACTCAATTCATATCATTTGCACTTTTAACTTAGAAGCTCAAGTCCACGTGAATATATATAGGGGCACACTCCACTACAAACGCCCAACCCGTCCGAATAGAACAAACACATCATGGTTGTTGCTTTTTGCGCGATTAAAAGAGCGCGCGACACGTGGCAGTGTAATGTCCCACCGTGAGAGTGTAATGTCGCGCACTGTGCACATAAGTGGGAGGCAATTTCAAGTTTTTGCGCAGCGGAGCGTACTGTTCATCTTTCTCATTCGGAGTGTAATGTCTACCGTACAAGTGTAATGTTAGCAGTGGATGTGTAATGTTCAACATTGAGCGTGTAATGTCCAACGTTGAGAGTGTAATGCCAATAAGTGGAGACTATACACTCACAAGTGTATATTATACACTCACATAGTTCAAACTATACACTCACAAGTACAAACCATTGAGATTGTGATGTCAACCGTAAGAGTGTAATGTCAACAGTGGAGTGTAATGTTTAACATTGAGAGTGTAATGTCCAACATTTGAAAGTGTAATGTCCAACATTGAGAGTGGCATTACACTCCCACTGGTGCATATTACACTCCGAATGAGAAAGTTTAATAGTACGCTATGCTGCACAAAAATTCGAAATTGCCCCTCACTAAAGTACATAGTGCGGAAAAATTCGAAATTGCCCCTCACTTTGTGCGACCAAAAGTCACTACGTGAGCCTTCATGGACATGTGTCGCGCGCTGAGAGAGCATACGTGCAAATTTCCATGTCTGCCATGAGTTTGGACGGTTTGTAAATAAGCCAAAGTTTGTATGTGATTTTCACGTTTGGACGTGTCCATGAAGGCGGACACGCAATGACTTTTGAGGTCACAAAAAGTTTCATACTCAACGCAAAAAGTTTCATATGAACCCAAAAGTTCCACCTCTAGTGCAAACAGTTCCACCTAGAGCAAAAGGTCAGGTGGAACTTTTTGCGACCCCAAAAGTCGTTGCGTGTCAGCTTTCATGAGCACGCATAGACACGTGTCGCACGCTGATTTCCATAAACCAACGCTTCTTATTTGTTGGTGATTGGTTTGTAAATAAGCCAAGGTTTGTAGTGGAAGACATCCCTATAAATAGGACAAATCAGGTGAGAACCAAACCGTTTTGTGAGAACGTGAGATCTGACTTTGGCCATTGAAAGTAAGTGAATGTCTAATAACAATGGTGATATCCACTGAAATTAATGTCCATCGAAAATAAATAAATGTCCAATGGAAAGAAGTGAATGTCCAATAGAAAGAAGTGAACATCCAATGGTTCTCATGTTATCACGACACATTTGGTTCGCAACCGAACCCTTCCCATATATATATAGGATTTACATCACATACAAACCTTTTCTTATTTACAAACTAAAGGTAAGTGTTCAAACGAATAACCAACCAATCACAAATGTTGCTTTATGGAAAATCGCGCGCACGCTTTCCCATTGCGTGACACGTGTCCATGCGCGTGCATGAAAGCTGACACGCAGTGACTTTTGGAGTCACAAAAAGTTTCAAACTCAACGCAAAAGTTCCACATGCACCAAAAAGTTTCATCTACAATGCAAACAGCACACAAAAATTTCATCTCTAGTGCAAACAGTTCCACACTCAGCGCAAACAGTTCCACACAACCAAAAGCTCATGTGGAACTTTTGCGCTGAGTGTGAAACTTTTTGCAACTCCAAAAGTCATTACGTGCCAGCTTTCATGCACGTGCATGGACAAGTGTCTCACGGTGGAAAATCGTGCGCGCGGATTTCCATAAAGCAACATTTATGATTGGTTGGTCATTGGGTTGGACATTTACCTTTAGTTTATAAATAAGCAAATCAACCAATCATAAATATTGCTTTATGGAATCTGCGCGCACGCTTTTCCACCACGCGACACGTGTCCATGCGCGTGCATGAAAGCTGGCATAGAGTGACTTTTGGAGTCGCAAAAAGTTTCACATGAGCTTTTGGCTTTGTGAAACTGTTTGTACTAGAGGTGGAACTTTTGGGTGCATGAGTAACTTTTTTTCCACTCCAAAAGTTACAGCGTGCCAACTTTTATGGACACGCTAAAAAAGCGTGCGCGCAGATTTTCATAAAGTAGCGCTAGTGATTAGTTTGTATGGTTTGTAAAAAGCCACTAGTTTGAATTGGAGTGCATCCCTATATATATATAGGGATGCACTCCAATTCAAACTTACCAAAAATTTCCAAATGTCCAATGTATAACCGTAGGATCAGAGACGCGCGTTATCTTAGATTGCGACATGTGGCAGTTATACAACGTTGCACCACATGTTATACATTGCTTCAGTTTTTCACAGGTCCAACATGTTATACAACATTGCACTACATGTTCTACATAGTTATACAACATTGCACTGCATGTTATACAGTTTGGACGTTTGGATACAAACCAGGGGGAAATGTCCAAACGTCCAAATTGTATAATATGCAGTGCGATGTTGTATAACTACGTAGAACATGTAGTGCAATGTTGTATAACATGTTGGACATGTGCAAACTTGAAGCAATGTATAACATATAGTGCAACGTTGTATAACTGTCACGTGTAGCAATCTAAGATAACGTGTGTCTCAAATTCGACGGATATACATTGGTTTGGACGTTTGGACATTTTTGGTAAGTTTGTATTGGAGTGTATCCCTATATATATAATAATGATCATCTTGACGAACTAGTTAAAAACGGTGAATTGGAAGAATTTCCAAAAAGAATGGACCAACTCAATAAATAGACCATTCCGAGGGAAAGTCCCTCAAATATTTACACAATAGGTGTGTTTGATTGGAGATCTCGTCTTACCATCAAGACAATGGAGCAGACATTTAGAATATTTGAACAATCTCAAACAATTAAACTTTTGAGCAAAAAAGATTTTCTTAATTTCAAGACTTATAAATTTATTCATATCGATTTAATTCAAATTGCTTTTAAACCTTTAACTTTGCTTGGTACAAACTCTAGCCTTTTGGCATATGTTAGAGATAATAGGTGTAAAGACTTTAGACCTTCTCTTGATGCCTTAATTAAAACTAGTCTTTGCCATGGGCCAATTTACTTCAACATTTCTCCTAATCTTAGTCCGTCAATAACAGACAAAAATCAGACAGATGTTATGCAACTTATATTCAGACTAACGGCTATACTTTTAAGCGGGGCATTGAAGTTATTTCCATAACTTATTGAATATACTATAAGGTTCTTCACACCTTGACTCCTAAAGTCATGCAAATATCTGCCCAGTTTTGGGAAGTCCCAATGGGCCGCAGGGGCGGCCGCGTCTCCATATCCAAAGAAGCCGAATCGGTCCCACAAGGCCGCGAAAAACATCACAACCCTCATCAAATTTTTCGCGGTCTGAGGACTTGACGTGCTCGACCTCGTGACCCTGTCTGGGGCCCACACGATTGGCAGGAGCACGTGCCAGCCCATCCAACACATGCTCGTCAACCGTAAACTCGACCCGACACTAAACGTCTGGTACTCTCAAGTGTTAAGGAAAAAATGTAGGAAACAATCCAACTATGTTCACCTAGACAACATGACTCATAGGAAATTCGACAAAGTCTATTACAAGAACTTGAGGAGCAAAATGGGGGTTTTGTCTACGGTTCAAACACTCTGTAACAATGCAAGAACCGGGCCTTTCGTCAACACGATGGCGACTAAGCCCCTTGGTTTATTGCCTTTTATTTTAAATAATATAATGGTTTATTTGCTGTTCGACAAAATTTGGTGTTGAACCGAAATAACTAATTCTCTTTAAATTAGAATCGAAGACGAAACATTGTTTATTTTTTAAAGAAATTTTGGTTCCGAGTCCAAAATGCATGTCCTAATCTCAACAATTGAATTCATAAAATAAATATTTGAGATAAAAAAAAATTCAAGTTCATTCACTTCTCACCTAGATCTTGTCTTGTATCAGATGAAGCTTTCGCCAGTATGGCTTATATGACCGATCTGCCCCTTCCTTTTTGAGCAAATTACTAATCAATTTTATTCTAGACTATTCTTTTAACCATAGTAAATTTTAATTGAACCACTTTTAAAAGTTCTATTTGTATAGAAGTAAAAGTGAGTTCCAGTCCCGCCAGCTCTTCAATCGCTCACTGACCCATAAGCTTTCGCCAGTCAAGCAAATATCTGGTCCATAGGCGTTGAAGCATGTTTGGCTATCGCAACACTTATGAGGTGGTCGGGATCTTTATATTGTGCCGGGAAATCCTTCCGGTGTCGCAAGCGGCGACGGTCACAAGGGGCAACAAGAGCAAGGTGGTTTGATGAACGATCAATGGGACAATTCTCCAACTAAAAGCTAAATTTATAATGCACACAATACACATATTTATACTACTTTACAATACAGAGTTTCCTAAACACAATTCTAGTGCAGAAAGGAAAGAACCTAAAACCCTAGAGGCCTTGACCTAGTTGCGTCTTGAAAGGAGCCTCATTGTTGTAGCATGGGTGTTGTTCCATTTCTTGGAGAGGAAGCAAGGGAAGCAGCGCCGTCTTTCTAGGCCTTGCGGGCTTCCTTCTTAGCGGGCCGGAGCTGTTCGTCCGTCCCTCAAGTCTAGGCGACTTCGTGTTTTAGTCTGGACGACTCTTGTGAGCAACTTGCTCTTGCGGATGGGCTTCGTTGGCGTTTTCGGGTCGATGATCTCGTAGGAACTCCTCAGGTTGAAGTTGAGAGGTGTTCCGCCATACTCGAATGGAGGAGCAGAAAGGGAGCTAGTCAGATCCCTACTTGTCCGGGTCGAGGCTACTGGCTCGCAGCAACCCGTCAAGGGGAGTCGAGACCCCTTTCTCTCCATACTCGTCCATTGGAGTCAGGATTATTCTTAATAGCTTCAGTTCTTCCGGAGATGAGGGCGACGATGTTGCGGTTAGGCACTTCATCCAAGTTTAGGCGACGGGTGATCGAGATTCATGCGCTTGATCACCGAACGCGATCACAGAGGAATGAGGTTAGCTCTACGATGTCTTTCCATTGAAGACTCGATATCTAGGGCTTTGAACGATCCCAAGGCGGGAAAAGTTCTACGCCCGTGGGGAGGATCGCAACGAGCGTGTGAACGAGCTCGTTGGTCAAGTGGGGGAAATTTTAAGCGAAAAATCTCCCGGGCGTGACACTGTGGCCGTTCCTGAGGAGAAAAGACGGGTTTTTTTTCCGGGTGAATCAACCGCGATCCGAAGGACGATGAACTAGGGATGTGCCTCGCAACGGGATCCAAAGTTAGATTTACAATGACTCATAACCTCTACTTATACTACTAATACAAGGATGTTTATTACTACAACTCTAGCTATTTAATGGAAAGAAAATACAAGATAAATCCTATTTTAAAGGAGATAATATCCATCCTTATCTTGGAATGTATTTGGTCTTCTTCTAGTCTAAAGTTTCAAGAGTTGATGATGACGAGTTCCTAGGTCGTAGTAGAGGTGAGTTGACATTGCTTCCTAGCCAAGGCTAGTCACCGAGCTGAATTTTGGGAGTTCGGGCTTGATAGCTAGGTGGATCGTTGAAGCGGGCCGACTTCTAGTAGTTCTACAGTCTAAACCGGACCAGACTGAGCCAACAACACTAGACTGGACGGGGACAGCAAGGAGGCGGTCTGGCTTAGTAGCACGCCGACGTCTTGCGCTTCTACACTCTAGACCGAACCACATATTGGACCGGCGGTGCTAGCCCGGATGAGGGCACGTCGTCTTGGGCTTCTTGTGGTTTCGGACGTCGTGGTTCGTCGGGCAGCCGACGACGGTGTGCTTAGATGCGAGACAAGTTCACAAATGACCGGAGTGACGATTAGAGGTTGTTAATGTAATCTTGATCATATAGGGTTTCAAACATTTTATGGAAGTTACGTCCTCGATCCGTGGAGGGGAAGAGGTTTTGAAGAATTCGGTCAAGAGTTCGTGTGTCACGCTCGAGCAGATTATTGGTGAAAATCTCCAGGGCGTGACACTTTAGCAAGTGAAGAGAAAAGTTTTGATAAATAAAGAAAATGAGAAATGAGAAAATCTAGTCAACGTAATGAGCTATCAAAAGTAATTTTAAGTATTGTTTTGAAAAATTGAAAACTTCGCAAGTTTTTAAAGCACGCGAGGAGAGAGCAAAAATAAGGGTCATGTTTTGAAATGCAAAAAAAGGGATTTTCGAGTTCAGAGAGTTGGGATACACTTTTTAGAGAGAACAAGCTAAGGGGTAGAGTTGCGTATTTGGGTTTTTACGAGTATTGAAGTAACTAATTGGTGGTGCACCGCATAAAATACCCATCTTATCCTTAGCTTAACGTTACAAGTCATAACAAAACCCTACAAATGGATTCACCCAATGCACTAAATCTCATACAATTAGTGTAGAGAGTGTCGAACCAACTTATGAACTCTAAATTTTAAGTGAAAAGTGATCAATATATGTGAATGGTTTGCAATATTCAATTTTAAGAGTTGAGTGAAAAGAGAACAATTATTTTTCCCAACACTTTGATGTTTGCATGAATTCTCATGCTTGGATGCGAGACAAGTTCACAAATGACCGGAGTGACGATTAGAGGTTGTTAATGTAATCTTGATCATATAGGGTTTCAAACATTCTATGGAAGTTACGTCCTCGATCCGTGGAGGGGGAGAGGTTTCGCAGAATTCAGGCAAGAGTTCGTGTGTCACGCTCAAGTAGATTATTGGTGAAAATCTCCAGGGCGTGACACTTTGGCAAGTGAAGAGAAAAGTTTTGATAAATAAAGAAAATGAGAAATTCTAGTACCAACGTAATGAGCTATCAAAAGTAATTTTAAGTATTGTTTTGAAAAATTGAAAACTTCGCAAGTTTTTAAAGCATGCGAGGAGAGAAAGAAAAAATAAGGGTCATGTTTTGAAATGCAAAAAAAGGATTTTCGAGTTCAGAGAGTTGGGATACACTTTTTAGAGGGAACAAGCTAAGGGGGTAGAGTTGCGTATTTGGGTTTTTATGAGTATCGAAGTAACTAATTGGTGGTGCACCGCATAAACCGGTTTTATCCTTCTAAAATACCCATCTCTTAGTCTTAGCTTAACGTTATAAGTCATAACAAAACCCTACAAATGGATTCACCCAATGCACTAAATCTCATACAATTAGTGTAGAGAGGGTCGAACCAGTAACTTATGAACTCTAAATTTTAAGTGAAAAGTGATCAATATATGTGAATGGTTTGCATTGTTCAATTTTAAGAGTTGAGTAAAAAGAGAATAGTTATTTTTTCCCAACACTTTGATGTTTGCATGAATTCTCATGTTGATATGTTATTGTGTGTACAATTGATCATTTGTGTGATGGTAGCTGTTAGCTAATTCTATTATCGCCATTCTTGACTTGATTTGAAAATTATGCAAAACTACGATGCGTTTTATCAAATTTTGTAAATATTATGTTTTGTACATCAGTGTAAAGAGGTGTATACCAGGATTGAGTTTAATTAGTTTAGTTCATTTGCATTTGCATATTGCATTCAGATTCGTGGGTATTCCATATGATAAATCCTCAGGAGGACCTGAACCCCCCTACGAGTTTGCCTCAGGGTTCAATTATATAATTTTCTTTTTTGTGTTCATATATTTGTCTTTTTATTTGTTTTTCTAGTTCTTTCAGGGGACGAGAAAAATGTTAAGTATGAAGTGGTTGATATGAATGAAATGTTTGATCACTCGTTAGTCAAATCTCCTCACTTTTAACTTGATTTCATCATATTTTCGTGTATTTTTGGCTTATTTAATACTTTACATGCATCACGGGGTGTTAAACTTGATTTTCACGAAAACAAGTTCCTTTTAGGAGAAAATAGAGCAAAAAGGAGTTCGAGAGCAAAATCTAGATCGAGCCAAGAGAGTTGGAGCCAAAAGGAGTTTTAAGGCACCCAACGATACCAGGGTCGTTGGATCGTGTAGTTTATATAGTCTACTCTAAGGCATTCCTTTTTCCCCGAACAAGCAATGTGATTCATCTATTAGTTATCCGTCTCCTGTAATCAGGTTTCCCTCGTTGGAAGGTAAGATATTGAAGCGCAATGTTTATTCAAAGGCCATGGAAGTTCAGAAGGACAAATTAATGTGAAAAAGACATATTGATAAGTTGAGTAGTTGGTGAGTCCAAGCTACATCTCAAAGTTGACATGGACTAGAGTACTAGAAAGTCTCACAGTCACATTTTGAGGCGGTGCAAGGCAGAGGCACCATCGTTTCCCTTTGTGAACTTAAGCTTCATATAATCCATAGCAGAGGTTTCCATGTAAAGTTGAGGACTACTTTGAGTCACCAACTCCTTGATCGGCCCACAGGTTGTGTTAGTCTCGAGATCAGGCGAAAAGAAACACGCCACCGATGTTCTTGGACCTTCCCGTTTTGCCAAAACCCTATGTGTTATGCTTTTGAACTTGTCATTGGACATCAACTAAAACAAGAAGCAAAGCATATATAGTATCGGTAAGTTACTGTCAATTATCAGGCTATGAACATGTACTTCTAATGTAGGAAGCTTGCCTGTAGAAGATCACCGATGTTTACTATGAGAGCGCCGGGCGTGGGAGGGACATCGACCCAGTGATTGTCGTGAAGAACTTGAAGGCCGCCCATTTGGTCAACCAAGAGTATGGTGAGAACGCCAGTGTCAGTGTGGCTTCTGTTGCCTAGAGTCAAGTCGGGTTGCGGGCACGGTGGCTGGTAATTACCGATTAGGATTTGCTTGTCACAACATTTCATGTCATTCAAATGGTTGGGTTTCAGCCCAAGAGCTTGCGACAGTAACTCCAACAGCCTCTGCCCCAAACTCATTACTTGCTTCGAGTACTCCATTATTATGTCTCTAGTAGTAGCATCCCACACAAAACAACAATTTCTTTGATAAATGAGATGTAAATGAGTAATTATTTAATATGTAAAAGTTCTAAATAATCTTCTTTAACTATGCGCGAGTCTCACATGAACTTTTTAAAGTACAAAATCAATTTGAGAGGTGTCGTAAATATCAAAAAGTCACACTTTACTCTTTTCCGTTAACTTTTTTTAAAAATTTTGTTAAGTTTTTTTTGTAAATGACGAAAATAACCTTGTATTTGAAAAATTAAAATAAACAAGTAAAATGATTTTGAACTTTTTTTTTCTAATTTTCTCATTGTACAAAATAAAGAATAAAGTTATGTTAATAGTAAAAATAATTTTTAAAAATTTATTTTTAATTTTAAAATAAAAATTTTATTTTTTAAACATTGTTTTTTATTTTTATAAATAATTTTATTCTTTTAAAAATATTAATACTATAATATTTTTTTCATTATTTGTTTTTGTAAAAAAAATTTGAAAAAAGAAGTTCAAAATTATTTTTATTTATTTTAATTTTTCAGATATAATGGTATTTTTATTATTTCACAAAAAACTTAACAGAATTTTTTAAAGAGTTAAAAAAGGATAAAGTGTGACTTTTTGATACTTAGAAGACTTCACATATTGATTTTGTATTTAAATGAAACAAATTAGAAATTTCTCATTTAACAATAAGGGTATGAAAACACCTGCATATTGGTGGCAAGTGTTGGGGGAGAGGAGGGTTGGGAGCCATGGAACAAGTCAACAAATCCCTCCAATCGGCAGAAGAAGATCGGTAAAGATGGCTGTTGGAGGTGAAGCAGACCTTTTGGCGCATGTCCATGGAATAGAAATGTGCCTTGAGGAGCGGGTCTTGCTCGTGGAAGCGACGCATGCCGTGGAGGATCTCGTGCAGCGTCCCGAGGGGGATTCCATGGTTGACGACCTGAAAGAAGCCCCACGACCCGCACGCCTCTCGGATGCTGTCCACGGCTGCAGCCCCGCCATTGAGGTCTATGGTCGGAACAGAGCCGCCGCCATGCCTCACCTTGTACTGCTGCAACTTGTGGTGGTCGTGGACGAACATGCGCGGCACCGTCTCCACCTTTGCGTCAACCAGCCCCTTCACCCCAGCTTTCGATTCACCAAACTCTTTCAACTCACTTTCTCCTTCCATTTTCTCTTCTTTTTTTCCCACACTTCCTTTTCTTTCCCTCCTCTATTGATCTTTCTCATCTCCATTTTATATTCACATGCTTCCGAACGTGTATCTTATTTTATTATCTACCCACCCAATTTAAAAACTCTCTCTGACTTTTGGAAAATGACAATGTAATTGAGGATGATCCCAAATCACTCTCTCATTCATCCTCAACAACACAACACAGTCACGAAATCTTCCACGGCCACAAAAGTCGAGGGAAAAGGTTTAAAAAGAGTTCAAGGGTAAAAATGGAATAGCATTTAGCTGTGATGGGCCCAATGTTTAATTCTCGGATAGCTATAGCTTCTTCACCCATGAAATTTCGGCCCAAAATGGACAAATAAAGCCCGTGCGGTTTCCTTTAAAACCATAACCCCTCCGTTTCATTGCCGCGCTAAACGCAAATCTCTCATCGCAACCATAACCCTTGCGGTTTCCTCAAAACCAAATCTCTCATCGCAAACCAAATCTCTCATCGCATCGATCTGCGAGAATAATTTTCTTCAATCGATCCTCAGATTTCAATTTTGGTATGTGGCTACATTATTATTTTATTTTTTGTTTCTTTCATTCTCTTCGATCATAGTTGTAATTCCTGCTGATTTCGAAATTCTGATTCCAAAGTCAAATTGGGGATCTAATGGTTGGGTTATATAATTGTCTTGTTTATGTTTTAATCTCTCTGAACCACAAGACTCATATAAAGTTTGATTTTACTATTCACTTATGTATCTGTGTTACTGCAACTAGAGAAATCTTCACCCTACACCCTTCAACCTCTCCATGAAGAATTTAGACGAGTATCACATATCTCTTGTGAAGTATGCAATTGCCAAGCATAACAAGGAAGTAGAAGATAATGCTAAATTGGCCTTTGACAAGTTGACCTCCTTTTAACACTTGCACTTCAGTGTCTTATCTTGAGTACCGTTTCTTCTTTTTGGCCCGCAATATTTCTAATTCTGAAATTGGTGGTTGTTACGCCGAGGTACACGCTACCTATCCTGATGAGGAGATACATGTACAAGACTTCCGTCATAGGTGCGTTCAACATTTATATCTAAATTCATGTACTCTGACTTTGTTAGGATTCCTGGTAGGTATTTATGAAGCACACTTGCTAGTCTTACATCTTGATTAGCCTGAATAATTGGAATTTTGATGGTCTCCCTAACAGTTTTAGTAGTGAAAAAAAGGATGGAAGCAGGTCTTCATGCAAGAAAGGAAAACCCTCAAATGAAAGCTCCATGGGAATGAACTCGTATGTATTGGCCATTTCTCAAGCCATATGCAAACTTTGTTGCACTCTTGCATTTGTTTTGCTTTGTCTGTTTATTTTCTTTTCAAAATTTGACCGGGTCTTTAACTATTTCAGGAATGCAATTGAGGATGAAAGTGGGTCTTTATGTGCGAAAGGTAAACAATCACATGAAAGTTCCACGGGAATAAGTTTGGACTCCAGTGGGATATTATTTGATAGGTATGTATTTGATCATTCCTTAAGCCACATTCCCGCCTCGATTAAGACATTGGTGTACTACCCAGGATTGTTGCCATCGATTGCTGATGTAGATGATTAGTATCACATAATTCTTGTGAAGCTGATAAAAACATAATTCTTGTGAAATATGCTCAAGGTTCTAAAACTTGAAATTGGGGAGAGCTTAGCCATACAATAAATTAAGGAGTTTTGAGATGTAAGAATAGGCCCATTATTAGAATAAGGAGATATCCCCTTGTAATGTAAATCAATCACAAATAAATACACATCTCAAGTTCAACATGAGAAATCGTCAAAACTCGATAACTATTAGACATACGTATGTTTGTATATGATTCACATGAAAATAGAAGTAATATTGTAGTAATATATAATATTTAAAATTTGACCAACTTTGATCAAATAAGAACTAGGTAAAATCGAACTACAGAGAACGAGTTTCACAACTGTCCAAAATTTAGTCGACTCGATTTTACCGAGTTCTTGGGGAGAAACCAGGGAGTTCTAGGGAGTGTCATCACACTAAGTATCCTACTGTGAAGCATAACAAGGATGTAAAAGTAAATGCGAAATTGTCCCTTTTATAGTTGATCAACTTTGGCAATTGTAATTCTATGTCTTGTCATGAGTACTATTTCTTCGTGGTGCCCCACAACCTTTCCAATGATGAACTTGATGCTTATCACACTGTCGTGTACTTCCATCCTGATTAGAATATATATGTAGATAGTTTCAGTTGTCTTAGGTGTATGCAACATTTTTCTTTAACATTTATATCTAAATTATTATATTGTCATTTACAATCTCCATTATATAATATCTAGTGTACCTTGCATGCTGAAATTCATGTTATGTAATTTCCTTATGTTTTGATTCGTCTAAGGATTCTATAGGTTATATAATTGTCTTGTATATGTTTTGATCCATCTAAGGTTTATGATTTCAGAATTCCAACTCCAAGTCTAATAACTGGTCCTCCAAAGAATACTGGTGGAAAGACACTGAAAGATTGTGAGCTAGAACTTAAGGCTATGCGAGCAAAATATGAACATCTTAACTTATTCTCCAAATATCATATGAACCTACACATTAAAGCTCTTTATAATGGTTATCTACAAATTGAGGTATGTCTCTCTTAACTTGTTATTTAATTGTCTTCAACACAACCAAGACTAATATTAATTTTTATTTTATTATGCATGTATGTATCTGTGTTACTGCAACTAGAGAAATCTTGAGCCTGGATACTACAGTTTGGGAACTAAATTCAGCCTTGAGGATTTAAATGATGAGTATCACATAACTCTTGTGAAGTATGCAATTGTGAAGCATAACAAGAAAGTTTTACATAATGCTAAATTGGCTCTTGAAAAATTGATCTACATTGACACTCTCAAATCTCCGCTTTACCATGAGTACCATTTCTTCTTTGTGGCCAACAATCTTTCCAAAAATGATCTAGGTGGCTATTACGCCAAGGTGAAAGTTACCCATCCTGATGAGCTTGTACATGCACATAAAATATGTCGTCTTAGGTGCGTGCAACATTTGTATATAACTTATTATATTATTATATACCATCTTGATTTTACAGTATACCTTGCATGATAAAATTTTGCTGCCATCCTTCATTGCTTTTTCTTCAAAATTTGATTCCGTTTAACTATTTCAGGAATCTAAATGAGGGTGGAAGTGGGTCTTCACGTGAGAAAGGGAAACAATCGCATCAAAGTTCCATGGGAATGAACTCGAACTCCATTGTAGTATCTGATAGGTATGTATTTGAGCATTCCTTAAGCCACATGCAAGCCTACTAAGAAATTTTGCAATTGGTTTTTTATTTAGATTATTAGCATCACATAATTTTTGTGAAGTATGCTATTGTGAAGCATAACAAGGATGTCAAACAAAATGCTAAAGTTGTCCTTGAATAGCATATCTTCTTTGGTATAGTTGTTACACTGTCGTCTGCTCTACCTATCCCGACAAGCATATATATGTAGTAGATAGTTTCAGCTGTCTTAGGTGTGTGTACTAATTGTTTTTTATCCATTTATATATAGGGAATATGTCACATACCTCCCCTTAAGAATCTGTCATTCTCACTTAACTCATCTTAACTATAAAATGTGTTTTCTACGCCCCCTTAAGTTGTCAAAAGTTCCATGTTACCCCTCGTTAACTTTATGGGAAATGACAAAAATACCCATGTATTAGAAAATTTAAAATAGATAAAAATTATTTTGAACATATTTTTTTCTAAATGTTTTTCTACAAAGTAAACTGCAAAACCCATGTTAGTATTAAACAAATTTTTTAAAAAATAAAAAACTATACTAAAATTATTTTATTAAAAACTTTCGAAAAAAATAAGTTCAAAATTATTTTTTATTTACTTATTTTAATCTTTTTGATACATGGGTATTTTTATTATTTCCCCAAAACTAAAGAGAATGTTAAAAAAACTTAATGGAGAGGCGTAAAGTGCAACTTTTGTAACTTAAGGGGAGGTATATGATATTTTCCCTTGTATCTAAATTAATTATAGTCATGCACCGTCTCGATTGTATAATATCTCGTGTACCTTGCATGTTGAAATGCATGTACTTACATTCGTTGAAGAAGATATATAATATTGTCTTGCACTCTTATTTGTCGAAGAAGACACCTAAACTATTTCGAAATTCTAATTCCAGTCTTAGTTATGGATTGAATGTTTAGGCAATTGTCTTATGTCTTGATCCATGTATGGATCCTGTGTGTTATATAATTGCCTTATTTATGTTTTCATCTATCTATACTTTATAACTTCAGTATTTTGACTCCTATTCAAACGGAGGATCGAGCAAGTCGTCCAAAGAAGACTGAGGATAAGAGTTTGGAAGTTTGTGTTGAAGAATATGAGCATATGCAAAGTAAATATGACCATCTTCACATGTTCACAGACTCCGAAAAAAGATCAAATGTCTCTGCTCTTAGAAATGGATACCAACGACAAGGGAGATTAAAACGTTCTCTTCAAACTGGGGTATGTCTCTATGAACCAGTTATTCACTTCTCTCCCAACACAAGACTAACATTAATTTTGATTTTATTACATATGTATTTGTTATTGCAACTAGAGAGCTATTACATTTGGGCATTTCGGTAAACAATATTCCTTCACCCTGGAGGATTTAAATGATGAGTGTCACACAATTCTTGTGAAGTATGCAATTGTGAAGCATAACAAGGAAGTAGAAGATAATGCTAAATTGGCCTTTGAAGAATTGATCTTCTACGGCACTTGGAACGGAAGGTTTGGAAGGGATTACTATTTCGTCTTTGGGGCCAGGAAATGTTCCAGTGGTGACCTTGGTGGTTATCATGCTGGGGTGTACGTTCACTATCCTGATATGGATATATCTGTAAAATCTTTCCGCTGTATTAGGTGCGTGCAACATTTATGTTTTACATTTATATCTAAATTATTATATTGTCATGCACCATCTCCATTATACAATATCTACTGTAACTTGCATGATAAATTTCATGCACAACAACTCTTGGTCAGACTTGAGTGACCGGAATTTTGCTGTTATCTGTATATTTTTTTTTCTTTCAAAATTTGATTCTCTTATCTATTTCAGCAGTCAAAACAAGGATGAAAATGGGTCTTCATGCAAGAAAAGAAAACAATCAGATGAAAGTTGTAGAGGAATGAAGTCGTATGTATTGGGCATTCTTCAAGCCACATGCTTGGTTTGACTGGAATTCTATGCTTGTCTTTTTTCTTTGAAAAATTGATTGTGCTTTTGACTATTTCAGGAATGCAAATGAGGATGGAACCGGGTCTACATGTGAGAAAGGGAAACAAGCAAATGAAAGTTCCATTCCATAGGATGAACGACTATCTGATAGGTATGCATTTGTTTCACTCTTATAACTATGACCAGTGCGTGAATTGATCAAATATTTTCAATTTTATTTCCATTTATATAATGTGAAATGTTGCAATTGATTTCTGAGTAGTAATATCAATGCATGGATCTATCAAATATTTTTACTTGTTAGTAATACATGCATCTCGTCTTCCATCCTTTGGCCCTCTCTCTCTCTCTAAATCCTGAATTCGTGTGCAAAACACATGTTATGTGAATCTATTCCCATAGGGCATAAGTATAATTTGGTTCAAAACCATGTTGGAAAAATGTACTTTCTGCTGCGTGTTATGTATGAACCAGAATTATTTTTATACCAAAATATTTTGGACAACAGTTTAGACATTGTAAATAAAATATGATGTATGTTTTATTGTCTCGGGTTTTCTGCTTTTGAATGCTAATGACTGAATATATCTTTGGTTTACTGTTTCTATTTATTTTGCAGGTTTTGGATGGCTGTTTCTGATATAGTATTTGGTCGAGCCTAGTATATGTTAACCTTTAGCACTTCAGACTTTAATTTATAATCTTTTAGGTTATTATGTGAAAAGAATAGATTCAGCATTTGCATGCATGTGAATGCTTGTGCTATCTATGTATAAGCTGGCTTGTTTAATATTAATCCTTGTATATTTTTGCAAAATTTAAAGTCAGAACCAGTGTATATATGCTTACTTGCCAACACTTCCTTCCAAGTCTTAAGGGACCCAACTGTTCTAAGGATATGAATTTGTGGTGATGAACCTTGTGTTTTTAGAATTTCTAGGTTTGAAACAAAATCAACTACACCAGAAGCTCAATCTCTCAAAACTTTTGGAATTGACGGTCTCAATTTCATTTTTGAATTCTAAGGGTCAACTCTATGTTAACACATGCCCCCCACCAACTTAATTTCCTTCTTAACTAAAATATCATTATCTATTTCATCTTTGAGGATAATCTTAAATGAGGTGTTGTATTTGGAGGGAGCAAAGTTTTGTTTTAGGGTTTGAATATCTTGTAGGACATCAGTTATTGATATTCAAACTGTTGGGATCGTGTTTTGTTGTATTTCAAATTGTTAAATTCATCACAAGTAACAATTTCGTGGCTGGAAAAAATTGCTTTACTTTTAGGAAGACATGTCGATAAAAAAATAGGCATATTTTAGAGGGTGAAATAAAAGCACAAATTGGCAGCAAAACTCTTCTTCAAGCACGTCGTGAAGTATTGGGGGATGCCACGTTCCATTACAAGTGATTGAGATGCTCGTTTCACGGGCAAGTTTTGGACTGAGCTATTTCGCCTCATGGGATCTGAGTTGTGCTTCTCAACAAGCTTCCATCCCCAAACCGATGGCCAGACGAAGAGGGTAAATGTACTATTAGAGCTCTACTTGAGGCACTTTGTTAGTGCAAAACAAAAGGATTGGGCCGTGAGAGAGGAAGAGAGGTTGTGGAGAGGACCAATTTTATCGGCCGATTTTCCAGTTAAAACCGAACTAGTTTTGAATTAAACTTGGGCTCAAGAGGTCCAACAAGCAATGGACATTAAATATTATTATATATATATATATATATATATATATATATATTGGAATGTCTTCCGTTACAAATTTTGTGCTTTTTACAAACTGTCCAAATTCACTCACAAGCATTGCTTTATAGAAATCTGTGCGCACGCTCTCCTAGCGTGCGCCACGTGTCCAGGAAAGGCTGGCATGCAGTGACTTTTGTGGTCGCAAAAGTTCCACATTCAAAAAACCAACCTGAGGGTGACATGCGTGGAACTTTTTGCGCTGAGAGTGAAACTTTTTACGCTGAGGGTGGAACTTTTTGCGCTGAGAGTGGAACTTTTTGCGTGGAGAATGGAACTTTTTACATGGTAGGAGTGTAGCTGAGCAGTAGAGGTCTGTGATGAGGACTCAACTCTGTAATTAGAGTTCTCCATCTCTAGCATTCAAGCCTTTTGGTAGAACGAAGAGCCATTCTTCGAACTGAGTAAAAGGTTCCCGCGTCGAAGATGAATTCGACTAGGTCATAATAAAGGCGCATATATTCCCAGGATCAAATTGGGCCGTTATACCTGGGATCATAAATTCTAGTTTCATATGAAACAGAGATTAGATTGTCTAATCTCAGATTTAACCTGTTAAGGTATTGAGAGTTATTTAGCTGTTGATCAGTCTAGAGAGTCCTCGTCATGGTTGATTAGGTATAACCCTTGATGCAGAAGCAAATAAACTTAACCGGTCCAGATAGGGCCCTTAATTTCGCGGTCGTGATAGATTGCAAGGCAAAAGATTTTGCTTTTATTAGATAGCTTTATAAAAGCTGTTTTGTATCTCCAGTGTTTGAGCCTCTTCGCAGAGCGAAGGGCTGCGCGCCTCAAAGCATTAGGCGTTACATCATCATAGATGAGCTCCTCTAAGTCCCAGAAGAGACTTTTATAGGACATCCAAGGGTCTATTAGACCCGAATTTTGTTCCATTTCCGTCCAAGTGACAGAAATAAGACTATCAAGCCTTTTATTAAGCTTGATTAGATACTCATGACTATAAAGTCCTTCAACTGTCCAGTAAATCGTTACGAACCATACACTAGATCTTGATAAAATATTTACTAATGGACCTTATTTGGTCTCGTCTGAAATCTTATTAGGATTTATCAATGAACCACAAAATTTGGCTCCGTCTAAAACCCTGTTAGGGTCAAGATTTCCTTGCAAAAATTCGCGGGTCAAGAAATCAGCGAGAGAATTATTTTCTCCTTTAATATATTGAATATCAAATTCAAAGGCCGAAAGCTGGGCTTGCCAGTTTGCGAAAATATGTTTTGCAACAAAATTTTTAAAATCCTTTTCAATAATGAATTTGGCCGAACTACAATCAATTCGGAGAAGAAACTTTTGATTCAAAAAATTTTCTTGAAATTTAGTGACACAATTTATAATAGAAAGAATTTCTTTCTTACCAGTCGAATATTTTGACTTAGTGGGATTCCATTTTCCCGAGGTGAATCTCACCAAAACTTCTTTAGAAGTATCAGGTATACCCTGCTTCAAAATCCCTCGATACCCAATATTTGAGGCATGAGATTCAACAATTTTGAAAAACTTGGGATTTGCCAAAGATAAATAAGGTAAACATTTAACCTTGGATTTAATTCTTCTAACAGCGGTAGAATGATTATTAGACCACGACTTAGGATTTTTCTTGAGTCTAGAATACAAAATAGATGTATCCCTAGCCAGATTATCATAGTAATCGACAATATAATTAAGGCTTCCTAAGAACCATTGAAGCTGCTTAGTATCACTAATGTAGTCAGGAAATTTAGAAGCAAATTCAAAGTCTGAAAAAGCTTCATCTTAGGGGCAGATAAAACCAAATCGTTATGTTTTAGAGCTCTTTTGAAAATTTTCAAATGCTTTTCATGTTGTTCAATTGTTTTAGAAAATACTAAAACATCATCAATATACACAATTATAAATTTTGTATAAGGATTGAAAATTTTATTCATTATATTTTGAAAATTAGAAGGGGCATTTTTTAACCCAAAAGGGACAACATTTCATTTGAAGTGTCCGAACGGTACAGTGAAGGCAGTGTTATACCTATTAGATTCATCAACTTGAATCTGCCAGTAGCCCGATTTCATATCGAACTTGGAAAAGATTAAAGTATTGTTTAATCTATCTAACAAGTCTTTCTTGTTAGAAATCGGGTATCTAACCCACTTTAACACCTTATTAAGGGGTTTGTAATTAATAACAAATCTAGGAACACCACGTTCCTTCTCAGCAGCATTATTAACATAAAATGATGTGCAACTCCAAGGGGACTTAGACTTTTCTAATAAGCCCCTTGTCTTCGAGAGAAATAATCTGTTTCTTACAGAGTTCTAAGAACTCACGATTCATTTGAGCCGATATGGCTTTAGTAGGAATTTGATCCTTGTTGAAATTATTAATGTAAGGAAGAGAAATAGAATGAGTCTTCCTTTTCCAAAACGCAGTAGGAAGGTCATTACAAACTTCCTCAGTGAATTGGTTTTCAATCATTTTGATTTTATTTAGAGTATAACTCTGCATGAGCTGAGTATTAATACTCATGGTAAAAATTTCTTCCTTCTAAAAGTATAATTTTTTTTCTTTGTTAGGAAGGACGTCCTTGGCCACGTTAAGAACTCTAGTCTGAGGACCAGAGACAAATCTAAAAATAATATCCTTTCCACCAATATTAGTGGAAAAACCCTTTCCATCAACTCTAGTGATAGGGAAGATGTTGTGGAGAAAAGGATTACCCAAGATGATTGATTCTATGAGTAAGATTCTTAATAAGAATGAAAGGAGCGGTAAACAAGTACCCTGATTACATATGTATGTATCTGTCAGCTTGTAATTAACTGAAAGCTTATCCCCTTCAGCTTGAGTGAGAGACTGAGTAGTCTTCTCAAAGTATTTAGTAGGAATAATTCCCTCTTGAATACAATTCTGATCAGCTCCACTATCGACTAGAGCTATCTCATTCTTGAGGATGAATTCGTTATTAACGATGAGAGAAATTTTCACAAACCATTTTTGTGAAGTAACTTGGTCCTTCAGATGAAGGAAACTAGCAATGGTACTAAGACTAAAGATGTTTCGAGGAATTTCCTCGATAGGGATACTGTCAGCGGAAGGCCGGACTTTCTTGACAGTTATCTTCTGAGGCATAAGCTTATTGCTATGCTTTATCTGAACAATCTCAGATTTTAACTAGTTAACTTCTCTCTTAAGGTCATTGAGAGAAACAGAGGTTTCCTTGGCCTTAGACCGATGGAAACGATCTTGAACCTTACTTAATTTGTAAGGAACTTCCTTAGAAGAAGGATGACCAATAGGAGAGTTCTCCTTGATCGTGATTTCAAGAATATTATTCTTGAGAACAGGATCTGAAACTGGATTGGTTACAGATACAAGTTTTTCTGGATCCGAAGTAAGAACGTTGAGACAATTAGTCTCAACTAAAGACCTCTTATGGTCAGAAGGGGGCAATATTTTTTGAGTCATCAGAAGAGGAATTATAAATTCCTAAATTATTGGAAGAATCTTCTTTCTCGGAAGGATAAAGAATGACTCTCTTTAAGATTTGAGTGCCAATATTTATCTTTACCTTTATTTGGAACCTTCTTGTTCTTGTACTTGTGGGCATAATGGCCAATCTTAGAATCAAGCTTATTGGCTTTCTTCTGGTCTTGGATGGAACTGCTCTTAAGGTAATGATCATTTTTGAAAGAGTTCTTCTGAGAGTAGGATTTATTTTTCCTACTAGAGGGATAAACCTCTCTTTTCTCGAAATAATCTTCAGGAGGCCCAGGGGTCTCTCCCGGGTCGAATGAGGACTGCTCACGGAACCCACCAATTTGGTGTTTATTCGTGGCTCTCTGATTCTTCATATGATTCTTAAGTTCAATGCAATTTCTTAAACTTAAACTTTGTTTAACACGACTTATAATGAGGTCCTTATGACTAACGTTAAAGGAATCATTATGGATATGCACATAACGATTAACCTTACCATTAAAACACCAAGGTAAGCCAAGAAACTCTTTGGCCTTCCTAAAATCAGTATAGGGTGTAAAACTCTAGCCCAAAAGGCATCTTTATGCCTTCTGTTCTTGGTTAAAGACGGGGGCAACGCCACAAAAGAGTATGACTCTTTTTATTGGTTGGAGTGGTAGATCCTACAGAATGGTACATGATAGTAGGACACAGGGTAAAGTCCGTATCATCCTCTTCAGTAGTTATCTACTACTGAGTTCTTCAAAAGGAAGATCAATGATAATTTCACTGCTACCAGACTTTTTGATTAAAAGATCTTGAGGGAAAGGTTTCTTGGGGTAAAAACACTCAAGAGGTTCGGGACAATAAATATTATATATAGATCACTAGGTGTCAAACCTATCAGATATTTGATTAATATATTCAGTTTGACGGGTCCTTTATGACATATCTTCATCAGAAGCCGTAGGAGACACATGATGACATGCAATTAACCCATAAAATCATTAAAATCATGTTATCAACAAAATATTCAACAAACAAGAATTTAAGATGATTAACCACCCTCTGATACCACTCTAGGGTTTTTAGAACTCCAAAAAAACCAAATGAGCGGAAGCAATCAATGAATAAACTCTAAAATCTGTCCATGATCAAGAAAATCATTAAATCCCAAAGAAATAATCAAGAACACATGATTATACCTTTAGTTTGTTGAATATGTTGGGTTTTTATTTATTTAATCTTGTTCTGACTTTTCTTGTTCCTAGTCGTACTAGATTAGCTCTGTTTTTTGAATAAGGTAGTTTCCGGAAATAGCTCTATTGATTTTGTCAAAAGGTTGTTGAGATTTCCTCGGATATCTATATTTGTTTATGTTAATTCCTTGAGGTATAAATAAAGCAAAATGCAGCAAGAAAAGCTGATGGTTCACTGCATATTCACTGCGTAAAATTATACTCTGTTTTTGGTTTATTGCTTTCAATTGGTATCAGAGCAAGGACGATCCATGGCGCAAGGTGCAGAGGCTAGTACAGGAGGCTCAGCTGTGAGCTCGGCAAGCACGGCGAGTGCTGTAGTCAAGACTTCGGGTCGAGGAGGACTGCCGATGACTTACCCGATGCTGACCAATACGAGCTATGGTGTTTGGGCAGTAAAAATGAAACTGGTAATAAGAGCGTTGGGGATCTGGGACGCGGTGGAAGGTGATGTCGTGGTGAGTGACGAGGTTGATCAGGGAGCACATGCTGTGATCTCTCAGGCGATCCCTGACGCAGTGATGATGTCCATGCCGACAGGAAGACAGCCAGGGAGGCTTGGAGTGCAATCAAGGAGATGCACGTGGGAGAAGATCGTGTGAAGAACGCGAATGCAATAGTCTTGAGAAGAGATCTGGACATAATGTTTATGGCCGACGGCGAGTCCGTCACAGAATTTGCCAGGAAAATGACAAATCTGATAAGTGAGATCAGGTCGCTCGGATGTGAAATCTCAGAGAAGGAAATTGTGGAGAAACTTTTCCGATCTGTTACTAACTCGTTCCTACCTGTCATCAGTACCATCCAGCAGTGGGGAGATGTAAGTAAAATGACTTTTACTGAAGCAGTGGGCAGGTTACGAGCACACGAAGCAACAATAAAAGGAAGAAAAAAGGAAAAGGAGGTAGACCACCAGTTGTTGCTGACCAGGGAGCAATGGGAGAACTTGTCAAAATCCGAGAACAGAGGCCGAGGTCGCGGGAGAGGGCGAGCTCGAGGAAACTGGCGAGGCAGTGGAAGTGGAGGCAGGACTTCACGAACCTTTGATAAAAGTAAGATCAAGTGTTTTAATTGTTGTGAATATGGAAATTTCGCCCATGAATGCAGTAAAGAAGCAAAAGAAGAGGCTTATATGGCTGAGCAGCCCGAGGACGATGAGGAACCAGCTCTCTTGGTTGCGATGTCCATACTAGTGAGCTTGTCATGCTAAACGAGAAGGAAGTGATACCAAGGCTCGGGAGTGGGAACAAGATGGAGAAACAGAGCTGGTTTCTAGACACAGGAGCAAGCAGCCATATGACAGGCAACGAGGAGGTGTTTGTCAAACTTGACCGTTGCATAGGAGGCACAGTCCGGTTCGGAGACAACTCTGTGGTGGAAATTATGGTACGTGGGTCAATTTTGTTGGAAGGAACAAATCAAGAACACAAGCTGCTAACAGGTGTGTACTTTATTCCCAAGCTTAGAAGTAATATCATAAGTTTGGGTCAGTTGGATGAGGCAGGCTGCAAAATCGTGTTGGAGAAGGGGGTACTGAGCGTGATTGACAAGAATCTCAAGCTTTTGGCAAAAGCTGTGAGAGGAAAGAACAGGTTATATACTCTAACACTACATTGTGTAACTCCTATCTGTTTACTGACAAAAGCACAAGATAAGAGCTGACTCTGGCACTCGAGACTCGGCCATATCAATTTCCACAGCCTGCAGAACATGTCAAGACTAGGTGCGGTTCGAGGTCTGCCAGAGATAACACATCCCGATCAACTCTGTGAAGCCTGTCTCGCCGGAAAACAAAAGAGAAAGTCGTTCCCGAGAAAGTCAGAGTTTCGAGCATCAGAGAGACTTGAACTAATTCATGGAGATCTATGCGGACCCATAACGCCAGAGACACCTGCAGGTAACAAATACTTCTTTCTTTTTGGTTGATGATTACTCAAGGCATATGTGGGTAACGCTAATCAGAAGTAAGGACATGGCTTTCACAACATTCAAGAAGTTTGAGTCTAAAACAGAGGTTGAATGCGGAAACAAACTAAAAGGTCTGAGAACAGACAGAGGAGGAGAATTCATGTCGGACGAGTTCAAAGAATTTTGTGATGATCAAGGAGTAAGTCGATCCCTTACAGCGCCAAAATCTCCTCAGCAAAACGGAGTTGCAGAGAGAAGAAATCAATCCATAGTTGGAATGGCGAGGTGTTTACTGAAAAACAGAGGAGTGCCTAGTTTTCTGTGGGGAGAAGCTGTGGCAACTGCAGTGTTTCTCCTTAATCGATCACTCACAAAGAGCGTGGTGGGCATGACTCCTTACGAGGCATGGTTTAAGCTAAAGCCACCAGTCCACTACCTACGTGTCTTCGGATGTGTGGCCCACACAAAGGTAACAACACAATTAAAAAAATTGGAAGATCGAAGTACCCCTGTTGTGTTTGTTGGCTATGAACCAGGGTCCAAGGCGTATCGTTTCTATAACCCAGTCACTAAGAGGCTTGTTGTCAGTAGAGATTGCGTTTTTGAAGAAGAAAAGAGTTGGAGATGGAGTCTAGAACCAGAGGGTGAACCTAAGAAACAAGACATGTTTGTTGTTCATTGGGAGGGAATTGATCACTCTTCAAATGTGTCAGAACCAATAGAAACAGAGCAGAGCTCATCCGATACAGGGAATCGTGACGGGCCATCAGAACAGTCCACACCAGAAGGTCAAGGGTCAGGAGCTCAAACGCCTGAAAGCTCAAGGAGTGTTCGACGACTATGTGAGTTCTACGAATCACTCTCCTCTCCTGAAAGTACTCCCTCTCCCTTTTCTAAATTTGAGAACTCAGATGATACTGGAGAACCACTAAAAAAGAGATCTTTTCGAGATATTTATGAAGACACATCAGAGATAGGAACAGAGCATACTGAGCTTTGTTTGTTATCTGTGGAAGAGCCAAATAATCCGAGTGAGGCTCTTAAGGATAGCAACTGGAGATGTGCTATGGAAGAAGAAATGCAACAGATCAGACATAGAAACACTTGGGAACTCACCCAATTACCACCAGGGAAGAGAGAAATTGGCTTAAAATGGGTGTTCAAGGTCAAAAGGAACTCTGAAGGTGAAGTGGTGAAATATAAGGCGAGATTAGTAACAAAAGGCTATGCGTAGAGAGAGGGAGTCGATTTTGATGAAGTGTTTGCTCCGGTAGCTCGATTGGAGACCGTGAGGGTGCTACTGGCGCTTACAGCTCACGAAGGGTGGAAGGTTCATCACATGGATGTTAAGTCCGCGTTCTTGAATGGAGAATTGTCTGAGGAGGTATATGTCTCACAGCCGTTCGGTTTTGTCAACACTAGTAGACCTCGTGCAGTTCTCAGGCTGAAGAAAGCGCTTTATGGCCTGAAACAGGCTCCGAGAGCTTGGAATGCCAAGCTTCATGAGACTTTAGCAGATCTGGGATTTCAAAAAGGGAAGACAGAGCATGTTGTTTACACAAAGGCAAAATCAGGTACACTCTTGATTGTGGGTGTTTATGTAGATGATTTGTTAATTGTTGGTTCGGATATAAATTTAATCCACCAATTCAAGACTCAGATGAAAGAAAGATTTGAGATGAGCGATCTTGGCTTGTTGACTTATTACCTGGGAATCGAGGTAAAGCAAACAGAGGAATCAATCACACTCTGCCAGTCTGGGTATGCACACAAACTGGTAGTACAGATAGGCCTGCAAGACTGCAATTCATGCATATGTCCCATGGAGACGGGACTGAAAATGAGCAAAGCTGACAACGGGGCGAAAGTTGACGCGTCTCTGTACCGAAGCATTGTGGGAAGTCTAAGGTATTTGGTGAATACAAGACCAGACCTACCTTACTCTGTCGAACTGGTGAGTAGGTTCATGGAGTCGCCTACTGTGAATCACTTATCTGCAGTAAAGAGAATAGTGAGGTACATTAGTGGAACGCTGGGTTTGGGATTGTGTTACAAAAGAACAAAATCATCTCGAAGACTGATAGGTTACAACGATAGTGACTTCGCTGGTGATAGAGATGATCGGAGAAGCACTACGGGCACGGTGTTTTTCTGGGGATCGAGCTTAGTGACGTGGTCGTCACGAAAACAGAACATTGTGGCGCTCTCGTCGTGTGAAGCAGAATACATAGCAGCCGCAGCAGCATCGTGCCAAGGTGTGTGGCTAATTCGGTTTCTGAGCGAAGTGTTAAAGTCAAAACCAAAGGTGCTCTGTTTGAAGATTGACAATAAGTCTGCTATCCTGTTGAGTAGAATTCCGGTATTTCATGATCGAAGCAAGCATATTGACACTAGGTATCACTTTATCAGGGAATGTGTTGAAAATGGAGCAGTGGTGATCGAGCATGTACCAACAGAAAACCAGAAAGCAGATGTCTTGACCAAGGCTTTGGGAAAAAACAAGTTTGTTGAAATGAGAGAGAAGCTGTCCTTAATTAATGTGAAGCGTGAATCACAAGATTAGGGGAGGCATTGTTGGGTTTTTTTTATTTAATCTTGTTCTGACTTTTCTTGTTCCTAGTCGTACTAGATTAGCTCTGTTTTTTGAATAAGGTAGTTTCCGAAAATAGCTCTATTGATTTTGTCAAAAGGTTGTTGAGATTTCCTCGGATATCTATATTTGTTTATGTTAATTCCTTGAGGTATAAATAAAGCAAAATGCAGCAAGAAAAGCTGTTGGTTCACTGCATATTCACTGCGTAAAATTATACTCTGTTTTTGGTTTATTGCTTTCAGAATCTTGCAAGAAGAACACTTGAACTCTTCTTCTCTAAAAGATTGCACAAGGAATGTATAAACACACTTGATTCTTACTCTCACAACCTACTAGAATTGATGAGAGAAGCTTGAGAAATGGAGAGGGGGAGCCTTGTGTGTTTCGGCCGAGAGCAACACAAAGAAGATAGAGCTTTTTTTCTTGTTTTTGTGTGTGGTAAAATTATGATGAATGAATTGTGATAATTACTTAATATTTGGGAGGTGATGACCGGTTAAGGGTTCTCAAGGTCATCCATCATCACCCATGTCAAGTCTTACCTACCAAAGCTTATCACTAATCCATATTATCATAATACTAAGTGGCATTAAGGACCCACAAATTGGGCCACTAATGGGCCTATATGGCCGGCCATATCTTGGCCCACAAGGGACAAGCCCAAAGCCATCTTTCCCAATCGCGGACTTATCACACAAATTCCGATGCGACATCGACAGAAAAACTCAGTTTTTCTCGATTCGCATAACATTCACACATTCACAAGTCTCTAGCCCAAAACACTCAGTTTTGCCCATGGCTCGTGTCTCCCAAGAATCCCCAACCTCTCGCAGTATCTTAAAATCCATATACGTATGATCCTTTAGGCTCATGCCACCATTGGCATATCGACGTAAAATTATATTTTACCCGATCCATCATAAGTGGCCTCTAGTAAGACGTTATGATTATCCAAGGCACATGATGATCGATGATTCGATTCAACCTTATGTGTACAAGTCATTATCCTTTTATCTCTATATATCCAGATTGATTATGAGGCATAGAGTCGTCACTCTCATTTAATCAATCTTGTTTCTTGATATGTGAGATGACTAAAAACCTGATAACCTGTATCAATGGCATGACCATGCACTTCCTTCAGTCACTCTTGATCAAGTGGCCTAAACGGATATCATTCCCATACCGTAGTATGAGGATAAATCCCTTAGCCGTCTTTCGTGTCACTCATACAGTCTATCCCCCACCCAATCATGCCCGTTATTGCTATCATGTTACAGATAGCGTTAGGCGCAAGTCAAAGCCGGACATTAACTGCATAGTGATCACAAAGACTCCTCGGTCTAAGGATATAATGACAAGCTACCACAACTGAATATGTTCATGACTTAATCTATGCAACACTATTCAGAGCGGGTTGTCCAATATCAATCTCCTATGATATCTATGATATGATTCTAGGATCCCACCCAATGACAAGTAGAACTACATCATTAAGAATCATCCTCATACTGGCCGCCTCTTTTGAAGCACATTTGACCAGGGACATGTTAAGTGTGATTCGCACCAATCTATGGTTCCACTACTTTGATGGTCATAGATCAAATTATACCTAACATATTACTTCAACACATAAGTAATAGAAAGCCGCTTTTATTCATTACATAAACGATGATGAATATATATATAGACATTTACATACTACTAACAATTTGAACTAGGGCACACAGTGCTATCACCTCGATAAAAAATTAGTTAAAATTATTTTTTTAATCTATA
This sequence comes from Geranium rotundifolium, assembly GCA_963920655.1. NCBI lineage: Eukaryota > Viridiplantae > Streptophyta > Magnoliopsida > Geraniales > Geraniaceae > Geranium > Geranium rotundifolium. The sequence continues at coordinate 30,731,021 of OY987319.1, forward strand.
TGTTTCCCGGCGAGTGTTTGAGCAATATCTCGCCGGGAAAGGTAGTTAGTAAATTATTTTTTTATATATTATTATATTATTTTAACCAATATTTAAAATCATAACCAATGGAACAAAAATTTAGTATGTTATGTTATATGTGTTAAAATTTTAGATGGTATGCAATTTGTTTGGTATGTATAATATCCGACGTTTGTTAACAACCGTTGAATGGAATTCGAGTCATCTCTGTCTAATCATGATCGATCACCCATGTTCCTGTGGTTTGATTGTAATGGAATTTATACTATATGACGTACATGTTATTTAGAACATATTAAACGGTTTGGACTTGATAAAAATTATTTGCATTATTCGAACATTCGATAATCAATGTGTTTAGGATAGAGTTTACCTTCCTAAACCTTAAACTCACGCTTTTACTGGAAGTGGTCTATGTTGAAAATGATTGATGTGGGTCCACCGGATTTCACTTTGACACCTATTTACCCACATTTAGTGCCCAATTTTCCCTCGTTACTCGGCTTTTAGAGCCCCATTTGTACTACTTTACGCCTTCGGGTATGTTTGGTACACATGTGCAGGATTTGGGTGAAAAAGAGAGAAAAACAGGACAAAATGGGCTAATTGGAGCATCGTGGCCAAGGAGGTGGCGATCACCACTCAAAGAGGAAAGTGGCGATGGTGTAGCGATCATGTGGCGATCGCCACATAGGATCACCACATCGCAAATTCCAGATCTATAAATACCTATCTCGACCAGAGCAGAAGACACACGATTATAGCCCCAATCTCCATCACCCATCACCAAGAACGCGAAGCTAGCAAGGGAGCATCGATTGAAGAGTATAGTTGAAGATTGCAAGCATTCGATCCAAGCCTTAGTGCTTAGAGTTTGCTTGTTCATCTTCCCTTCTTGAGTTTTTACTCTTTTTCTTCTTGCTTCTTGTATTTTGCATCATGATTATGGGCTAAAAACTCTAATTATGGGTGTTAGACTTATGACGATTGGTGTTTGATTCTAGATCTACTTTTAATTGAAATTATGCATGAACTTATTATATCTTGCTTAGTGCTTATACTTGTGTTAATTAGCTACTTAATACTTGTTATTTGAGTTCGAGGTTGATCGCGAGAGGGACAATTGAGAAATGGCTGTAAGTAAGATTGAGGAATCGGTTTCCTGGAGTCAATTCTTTGGTTCGAAAATCGCTGTGTGAATTGCTGTGGAGGATTAGGTATAATTCCCGAGAGGGTTGCCTAATCCGAAATTAGGCACTACCCGATGCCGAGAGGCGGGTAGTGTAATTATAGCGTAGGCCTAATAAAATTGCATGATTGAGATTAACTGGTAAATCTTGAATTGGCACTAAGCCGTCGGTCTAGCACTCGTGGTTGCTAGTTAACTGTTCACAACCCACCTAAACTCACTTGCATATTTTGATACTTGTTACTTATCGTCTAAAATTTCACCAACACACAAATTACGACTGTTCCGTGAGCAAGCTAGTTCGATGACAAAAAAATACGTGTTTGTGTGGTTGGTTGTGCAAGTCTGTAATATATGTGGACTTCTCAATTTATGCTTTTTTTTGTGGTGAGTTTGTGTGGTTGAAAATTAAAAATAGATTGTTGAATAAATCTTATGGTTGGTTCGTGTGTATGTTGTTAACGTTGTTATAGAGTCTAGTGTTTTTTTTGGAATACGTGGTTTGTTTTGGAGCGTCGTATGCTCTGAATTTTTCTGCATCAAAATGTTTCTCGAATAAGATACAGTAGAGGCAACATGAAAAAGGGAGCAAGATTGTTTCATGATCTGGTTTTCGTTATTTTATTTTTGAAATCAGTGTTTTCGTGTTTTCACACTAAGATTTTATTTTTTGTTGGCATAGTATGATAATTGTTTTGACTAATTTTATGGTTATTGGCATATTTTTGTAGCATTTTTTCAATAAAATTGTGTGGAATAATTGTTGATACGGTTAGTTTTGTTTGGTGGTTAATAGTTGATTTGATTATTGTTAGTAATTGTGACTTGTGAGGGTGTGTACTTCTGTGGCACTGTCGTTAAAACTTTTATGGAAATTGTCTGAATGTGTATTTCTGTAGCACTTTATGTTAAAACTTTTATGGAAAAATAATTACACAATCCATTAATTCAACCCCATTTTATGGATGGGATTTATCACTGCTGTAGTTACTTTGGCAACTTGATCGGTATCGGTACCTGAAATTCTCAAATATTCTATATCTTGGTGTTAGCATTGTACAACAGTCAAATGGGATCATTTTCTTCCTGAGAGCGTGTTTTTTTATCATGTAGGAATTAGAGTTAATTTCCCATTTCTACTAAGAGGTAATTGTAGGAATGTAGTGTTGATGTAATTCGCAGAATCAAGGAGCAAACGAGTTTCCAATTCAGGTTTATACATAACACGCAGCAGAAAGTGCATTTTTCATGGTTTTGAACCAAATTATACTTATTCCCTAAAAGGAAAGAAAATGAGATGCAAGTATTACTAAAATGTAGAGATCCAGGCACTTCACAAAACTCAAGTAAAAATATTTGATCAATTCAGATATTGGTATTACTAGTCAGATATCAACAGCCACATTTCACATTACACAAATGAAAATAAAAATATTTGATCAATCCACGTATTGGTCATAGTTGTGTGTTACATGCTACCTATTTTCGATACTGACCATTAAGCATGCTCAATAGGTTCAGCCACTCCAAGGGATACACTACAAATAACAAAAATGAGTGAACCTCAAAAACTAGCTAAAAGGCAGGTTGCAGATGACAAAGAATGGAAGATAAATCATCTTTCAAAATGCAAATAAAAAAAAGCTTTGAGAGAAACAAGGTTTGCATGTGGCTTGAGGAATGCCCAATACATACGACTTCATTCCGTGGAACTTTCAACTGGTGAAGACCCGCTATCAACTGGTGAAGACCCGCTTTCACCTGATGAACAACACCAAATGTCATCTGCTGACCCACTGCCATCTGGTGACCCACTTCCATCCTTTAAAAACTCACTTCCATCCGTTGAAGACCCACTTCCATCCTCTTCTTCATTCCTAAAACAGGTAAAAAGAACCAATTTTTGAGTAAAAAAACAAGTATGAATGATAGCAAAATTACGGTCATTCCAATCTAACCAAGATGTAAGCATGGCATAGCAAGTGTGCTTTGTACATACCCATCAGAAATCCTAACAGTCAGTGTACATAAGTTTTATTATGCAAGGTATAGTACATATTGTATAATCGAGATGGTACATGACAATATACTAATTTAGATGTAAATGCAAAACAAAAATGTTGCACGCACCTAAGACAGCAGAAGCTTTTTACAAGTATATGCTCGTCAGGATATGTAGCATGGACCTCGGCATAATAACCACCAAGTACTTTGGAAGGATTGCGGGCCCCAAAGAAGAAATTATACTCAAGATAAGACAGAGAATTGCAAGTGTCAACAAATATCAACTCTTCAAAGGCCAATTTAGCATTATCTTCTACTTCCTTGTTATGCTTCGCAATTGCATACTTCACAAGAGATATGTGATACTTATCATCTAAATCCTCCTGGGTGAAGTTAATCATCAAACCGTACTCTCTAGGCTGAAGATTTCTCTGGTTGCATTAACACATACATGCATAATAACATCAAAATTAATAATAGTCTTGTGTCGTATTGAAAACAAGTAAATACTTATTTCAGAGAGACATACCGGTGGTCCGTATCCATTATAAAGAGCTCTGACTTGTAATTCCATTTCATATTTGGAAAATAAGTTAAGATGTTCATATTTCTTTCGCCCAGCCTCAAGCTCTAGCTTACAATCTTTCAGTGTCTTTCCCTCAGTATTCTTTGGAGGACCAATTACTAGACTTGGAGTCGGAATTCTGAAATAATGAACGTTAGATAGATCAAAACATATATAAGATAATTACATAACCCATAGAATCCTTAGATGGATCAAAACGTAAGGAAATTACTTAACCATTTGATCCCCAATTCAAATTGGAATCAAATATCTGAAATCAGAAAGTTTAGATATCTTCGATGAATCAGAGTACATGAATTTCAACGTGCAAGGTACACTAGATATTATATAATGAAGATTGTAAATTACAATATAATAATTTAGATATAAATGTGAAAGAGAAATGTTGCACACACCTAAGACAACTGAAACTATCTACATATACATTCTCATCAGGATGGGAGTACACGGCACAGCGAAGAAATGGTATTCAAGATAAGACATACAATTGTCAAAGAAGATCAACTATAAAAAGGGACAATTTAGCATTTTCTTTTACATCCGTGTCATGGTTCTGTAAAATTCAGGCTACAGGTGACAAAGATTGGAAGACAAATAAGATTTTCAAATCGAAGATAGTGATAGTCCAAGAAACCGCAAGGTAATTATTTCCATGAATGAAACAGAAAGCATGAGAGGACAACAGATCAATACGACCTGAGAAGATATAATGAGACATAATACAATATCAAGAGTGAAACAAGGCTTGCATGTGGCTTAAGGAATGCTCAAATGCATACCTATCAGATAATATCTCGACAGAGTCGATTTTCATTCCTATGGAACTTTCATTTGACTGTTTCCCTTTAGAACATGACAACACCCTTCCATCCTCATTTGCATTCCTGAAATAGTCATAAACCCAATCAAATTTTGAAAGAAAAGAACGAGCATAGAATTCCAGTCAAACCAAGCAAGTGTAACAAGGTTTGCATGTGGCTTGACGAATGCCCAATACATACGAGTTAATTCCCCTGGAACTTTCATCTGATTGTTTTCCTTTCTTGCATGAAGGCCCATTTCCATCCTTCTTTTGACTTCTGAAATAGTTAAGGGAATCAAATTTTGAAGAAAAAAACAAGTACAGATGACAGCGAAATTCTGGTCACTCAAGTCTAACCAAGAGTCGGTATTCATGAAATTTATCATGCACGGTACAGTAGATATTGTATAATGGAGATGTACATGACAATATAATAATTTAGGTATAAATGTAAAAGACAAATGTTGCACGCACCTAAGACGGTGGAAACGGCATACAGATATATCCATATGAGGATAGTGAGCGTGCACCTCAGCGAAATAGCCACCTAGGTCATGACTGGAGGATTTGTGGGCCACAAAGAAGAAATAGTACCTGTATGCAAACCTTGTTTTGCAAGTGTCGAAGCTGATCAAGTTTTCAAAGCCTAATTTCTCATTATCTGCTACTTCCTTGTTATGCTTCGCAATTGCATACTTCACAAGAATTATGTGATACTCATCATCTAAATCTTCCAGGGTGAAGGCAGAACTTAAACCGAATTCTCCAAATATAATAGGTACCTAGTTGCCATAACAAATGCATACATAATAAAATCAAAATTAATGCTAGTCTTGTGTTTGAGAAAAGTAAATAACTGGTACAGAGAGACATACCCCAGTTTGAAGACTACGTTTAACTCTCTCTTGTTGTCGGTATCCATTTTTAAGAGCATTGACATTTGATCTTCTTTGGAAGTCTGTGAACAAGTCAAGATGGTCATATTTCTTTTGCCTTTCCTTATATTCTTTAACACGATCTTCAATACTCTTTTCTTCAGTCTTCTTTGGACCTGCTCGATCCTCCATTTGAATTGGAGTCGAAATACTGAAATTATAAACAATAGATAGATCAAAACATAAATAAGGCAATTATATAACACACAGGATACTTAGATGGATCAAGACATAAGACAATTGCCTAACCATTCAATCCCCAATTAAAACTAGACCTAGAATTTCAAAATAGTTTAGATGTCTTCTTCAACAAATCAGAGTACATGAGAATATTCTACATCTTCTTCGACAAATGTGAATACATGCATTTCAACATACAAGGTACACTAGAAATTATTCAATCGAGATGGTGCATGACTATTACTAATTTAGATATAAATGTATAAAAAATGTTGCCACGCCTAAGACAGCTGAAACTATCCACGTATATTTGCTCATCATGATAGGTAGAGCACACGACAGTGTGATAACAATCAAGGTCATCGTTGGAGAGGTTGTGGGGCACAACTAAGAAATGGTACTCAAAATCAGTCATAGAATAACAACTGTCAAAGTAGATAACCTATTCAAGGACAGCTTTAGCATTTTGTTTTACATCCTTGTTATGCTTCACAATAGCATACTTCACAAGAATAATGTGATACTAATCATCTAAATAAAAAAATCAATTGCAACATTTCTGAACAGTAATACCAATGTTTATATTGAGGCTTGCTTGTGGCTTAAGGAATGCTCAAATACATACCTATCAGATATCCCAATGGAGTTCGGGTTCATTCCCAAGAGAATCAAAATTTTGAAGAAAAATAATTAAGGATGGCAGCAAAATTTTATCATGCAAGGTACAACAGATATTAAATAATCAAGATGGTACGTGATAATATAATAATTTATATATAAATGCAAAACACAAATGTTGCAAGCACCTAAGACGGCAAATTTTATGCGCATGTATAATCTCAGCAGGATAGGTAGCTTTAACCTTGGCGTAATAGCCACCAAGATCATTTTTGGAATGATTGTTGGCCACAAAGAATAAATGGTACTCAAGGTAGGATGGAGATAGGAGAGTGTCAATGTAGATCAATTCTTCAAGAACCAATTTAGCATTATCTTCTACTTTCTGGTTATGATTCGCAATTGCATACATCACAAGAGTTTTGTGATACTCATCATCTAAATCCTCAAGGGTGAAGTTAATTCCCCAACTGTAGGATCCAGGCTCAAGATTTCTCTAGTTGCAGTAACACATACATGCATAATAAAATCAAAACTAATATTAGTCTTGTGTTGTGTTGTGTTGAAGACAATTAAACAACTAGTTTAGAGAGACATACCTCAATTTGTCGATATCCATTATAAAGAGCTTTGATGTGTAAATTCATCTGATATTTGGAGAACAAGTTAAGGTGTTCATATTTTTTTCGCCTAGCCTTAAGCTCTAGCTCACAATCTTTCAGTGTCTTTCCCTCCGTATTCTTTGGAGGACCAATTATTAGACTTGGAGTCGGAATTCTGAAATAATAAACGTTAGATAGATCAAAACATATATAAGACAATTACATAACCCATAGAATCCTTAGATGGATCAAAACGTAAGAAAATTATGTAACCATTTGATCCCCAATTCAAATTGGAATCAAATATCTGAAATCAGAAAGTTTAGATGTCTTCGACGAATCAGAGTACATGAATTTCAACGAGCAAGGTACACTAGATATTATATAATGAAGATTGTAAATTACAATATAATAATTTAGATATAAATGTGAAAGAAAAATGTTGCACACCTAAGACAACTGAAACTATCTACATACACATTCTCATCAGCATGGGAGTACACGGCACAGCGAAGAAATGGTACTCAAGATAAGACATCCAATTGTTAAAGAAGATCAGCTATAAAAAGGGACAATTTAGCATTTTCTTTTACATCCGTGTCATGGTTCTGTAAAATCAAGTCGACTGAGTTTTGGTAGTTAGATTTTATCTAGTTCTTATGCGATCATAATTAGTCAAATTTGAAATATTATATTTGACTACCATATTACTTTTATGTTCATGTGAATTATGTATCAACATATGTATATCTAATATTTATTTAATACAAATTGAGTTTTGACAATTTCTCAAAAGTCCTTAACTTTTGTATGGCTAAGCTCTCCCCAATTCCAAGTGAACCTTGAGCATATTTCACAAGAATTATGTGATACTAATCACCAACATCAGAAATCAATTGCAACAATCGAGGCTTGCATGTGGGTTAAGGAATGCTCAAATACACACCTATCAGATAATATCCTACTGGAGTCCGAACGTATTCCAATGGAACTTTCATGTGATTGTTTCCCTTTCTCACATAAAGGCCCGCTTCCATCCTCAATTGCATTCCTGAAATAGTTAAAGACCCAATCAAATTTTGAAAAGAAAAGAAACAAACATAGAACACCAATCAAACAAAGCAAAACAAAGGCAAGAGTGCAACAAGGTTTGCATATGGCTTGAGAAATGGCCAATACATACAAGTTCATTCCCATGGAGCTTTCACTTGACTGTTTTCCTTTCTGGCGAGAAGACCTACTTCCATCCTTTTTCCCACTACTGAAATTGTTAGGGAGACAATCAAATTTTCATGGAAAAACTAATTATGGATGACAGCAAAATTTCAGTCATTCAGTCTAACCAAAATGTAAGACTAACAAGTGTGCTTCACACATACCTACCAGAAATCCTTACAGAGTCAGAGTACATGAATTTTATCATGCAAGGTACAGTAGAAATCATATGATCGAGATGGGACATGACAGTATAATAATTTAGATATAAATGTAAAACACAAATGTTGCACGTACCCAAGACAGCAGAAGTCTTGTACGTGTATATGCTCATCAGGATAGGTAGCATGGACCTCAGCATAATAAGCACCATGTTCATCATCATGGGAAATGTTGCGGGCCACAAAGAAGAAATGGTACTCAAGACAAGACAGAGAATTGCAAGTTTTAATGGAGGTCAACTTTTCAAAGGCCAACTTAGCATTATAATCTACTTCCTTGTTATGCTTCTGAATTGCATACTCCACAAGAGATTTGTGATACTCATCCTTGAGGGCGCGGTTGAAGTCTCTAGGCTGAAGATTTCTCTAGTTGCAGTAAAATCAAACTTAATATTAGTCTTGTGCTGTGTTGAAGACAAGAAAATAACTGGTTCAGAGAGACATACTTGACCTCTACTAAATCCTTTATAAAAAGCTCTGGTAAGTAACTTCATATGATATCTGGAGAACAAATTCAGATGTTCATGTTTTGCTCGCCTAGCCATAAATTCTACCTTTCCCTCGCTCTTCTTTTTTGGAGGACCCATATGATCCTTAGGTTGATCAAAATCCAAATAACCAAACCATTCGATCCCCAATCAGAATTTCGACGATCTAATGGTTAGGGCTTCTGTGAATTACCGAAACTTGTTCTTCTGATTCTGAATCGATGAGAGATTTGGTGGCCCTGATATGGAGGGAGACTTAGGGTTTCAGAGAAAACCGCAAGAGATTTATTACTTCTACTGGCCCAAATTTAATTTATAAAGCTATCCGAGAATTAAGCCTTAGTTAATTCAATATCTATGTTGTAATTAATGTGGTGGCCCCCACCCATTTATCGTTGCCTTGCTAAACAAGTTGCAAGGTCGGTGATGTATTCATAAATAGATAACACAAAAACGAGAGATGAAATGGCCACAGCTCCCAACTCCCACCTTTTTCTTCAGTCTGTTCCTCTCAGATATATGAGTTCTTCTTTGTATATTCTATGTGTTCCGTGAAGTTTATCCTACGAGCTTATGTACCAATTTTCTTTATAACACGTTATCGGCACGAATCTCTGCCGAGCTAATTTTTTCTCTACACTATGAGGTTTGAATTTTTTTCATATGTATTTATTTTGTACAAAGTTTGTTTCGATTCTATTTTAATGATCCGACGATCTTGCTACGAGATAGCAAAGAGGTGAAGAATCAAATAATAAAAACACAATTGTTTTAATCGAATTTTTGTATTATGATATATATTTGTGAATCTGAAGTTTGCATACAATTCAACAAACGAGATCTTTGTACAGTTGATTGTGTGGCACACATCTGAATTAATGTATCTTTTTGGCCAGAAGCCAAAAGACGAGATTGATGCATCTCGGGACCAGGAGTTCTCAAAGATAAAGGCCTGAAGCCTGAAGTTTATATTTTTTTATATCCTGTCATTTATATTATATATTATTATTATTTATTTATGTTATTTAAACCCCCATGAGTAACCAACGGTATGGTTATACCACCATCGGTGCTCAAAGTGAGGTCCTGTATAAATATTTATACATTTTCTTTATATTGCACGTTATTGATATTATGTTATTTATATGCAATATATATCTTATTGAATTATGTATGTATAATATTAGCTACCCGAAGTTTGCTAAGTTATGATATCTTCAGCCCGAAGTTTCAAGATTGTCTGGACGAATTTATTAAACTTGACATTCATGTAAACCTGAAGTTTACAGTTGTTGGAATATATAGAACCTGAAGTTCTATGTGAATGAATAATTATTCAAGGATATATGACCAGAAGTTCATAAACATACATAACCCGAAGTTCTGACTCAAAGCGCATTTATTGAAACTTGTATGACTCGAAGTTCATATACTTTACGGAATCTGCAGTTCTAATTCACAGAGTATTGATCAGACATAAAAGTACTATTCATGTACATGTACTGTTCATCCGAGTAAATATGTATATGTACATTTATGGAAATCTACATGACCCGAAGTTCATGAAATATATAGAACTTAAAGTTCTGATATTCTGATTAAAAATATATATCGATATATTATATCACGTGATATCAAAATTCTGAATTTCTAAAACCAAAAGTTCTAAGTATCATCAAAATAATTGCAAAGATGGAATACCGAGCTCGATGAAAATTTATTTGGACTCCGAAGTTCTAAGCGAAAGAACTCCATGTAGGAGATGAAAGGTTTTGAGTTTTCATACGTCATCATATTAATTCTTGTATACGAGCAAGATATCTTTGTGTTCAATCAAGCTATCAGTTCCAATTGCTCTTGAAGTAGCATTATTGGGAGAAATAACTCCACCAGAAGTGAAACCAATTTTCAGAGACACAAGAAATGAAACGGGGCTTACAACAGTAAACTCCCAATAGTAATAAGAAACCGATATTATAGTTTCGAGGGAACATATAATGGTCGAGTACTTGAAGTACGACCAAAGATATGATAGATTCATATATAAAGAATAGTGAAAAGATGGTTGAGACAAAATTTCGGTGATAACTTAGATCCTGAAAATCTGACTTATTGTCTTCAACGATGACGATGAATATATAGGCTATATGATTAATGATAATATAAGCCATTTTATGATTATATGGATCCCAGAAGCGATTCTCGTATACCTTGGTTGAGGCAAAAATATACATCATTATTAATCACACAAATATAATAGAGGTCTCCAAAAGAGCATCTACAATATTAAGAAATGAAACAGAGTTAAACATTCATAATGTTTTGTGAAATTCTGAATCGTAGCCAAGTCAGGAAGTCGAACACAAAGTCTTTAACTTGTGTATCGACTTCTTGTGGAAATAGTAAGCAAAGTAATACACAGAAAATAATCAAGACACCAGAGATGATTACCCAGTTCGGTGACTCCGCACCTACGTCTGGGGGCACTTTGCCAGTGGAAAGGTTTTTCACTATCAGGTAGTCAATAGTACAACTTCAAGCCCAACTAGCTATCACACAACCTATTGTCCTAAGCTACTATAGATCTCACCGTGAATCGCCTCGACCAGGAGCCTCTCCCCCTGTCTTTGAGATTCCCTCAATTCCACCCTTCGAGCAAGTCCATGCTCGGTGTCGATGTCTTCTTGGACGGAGTTGTGAATCTTCAATCACAAACAAAAACCCTAACCGACCCAAACACTTAGTCTTCGCGACTCAAGGTTTGATCGGAGCAAAAGGTCCGTTCTAGCGAATATTCATCAGCCTCTCAACACGCCGATGGTGCACGGTTAAGAGCTCTGAGAAATCTTGCAAGTGTTAGAACAAGAACGGATACTGCTAATGGGAAGCCAAGGGCTTTTTATAGCAGCTCACATTTCTAATCCTCCTCGGATCAGGAACAGGAAAGTCAGGCAAGTTGTTGCCGCCTTCCACGATAGCTGGAAGTCGTCTTGCCTGTTTCTGACTTCCTGAATAAATCAGGCAAGTATAGTTGCCGCCTTAGTTGCCTCTTTTCGCTGACGTGTAACTGCCAGCTGGTAGTCGCTTGACTTGTCAACGTCACTCTCTTGCGCTCCAAGTCTTCGTGCCGCCTTTCTTCTTTCGCTCCAAGCTTCGTCGAAATAGGAAAGCTTCAGACTTTCCTAATCTGCGGCTCGTAACAAGTCGCTCCACATGTCATGCAACATGTTGCTCGACTTTTTACTTTTGCGCTAAAAAATCATGCCAACTATTAAACGTAGCTACAATCTCCCCCTTTGGCAATTTTTTAGGCAAACACCTTTTTGTAAGTCCATCGTCATCTTGTGGCAGTTACGCACAGCAAGTGATTTATCTTGTGGCAGTTACGCACAACAAGTGATGTGACTTCTTTACTCCAAGCAGGCACATCGTCGTCACCTTGAGGCAGTTACGCACACAACAAGTTTCGTGACTTCCGATGCGACTTCTTGTGCGGCTTCTAGTGTATCTTCTGGAGCAGCTTCTAGAGCTTAACTTCTTGAGTGGCTTTTGGAGTGGCGACTTCTATGTACATCTTTCGGCGCGGCGACTTCTGGCGTAACTCCTGGCGTAGCGTCGTATTTTATCTCCCCCTGTTTGTCTAATAATATTGCCAAAGGCAATCTCATAACCAAATTTGACTTAAACAGTAGGGTAAAAGAAAACCAGCTCACACCATGAGCAAATAAAAGGCTCAAACATGAGCTCAAATCCAGCTCAATCAAGAGCAAATATCCTAAAAAAAACAGTCATAATGTGCGGAAAGTAACTCGGACAAACCCCGAGAATTTAATAGTGTGTGTGGGACAAGGTTATCATAGCAAATTTCAGAGAATTACTAAAACGACGTGGAGTCGTTATCTTCTTCTTCAGCAGTAGCAGCAGTAGATCGGAGGTCTTCTAGAAGGACTTCACAGGCGACTTTGCGAGTTGAGAGCGTGGCAATTGACTTCTCCCTCCATCCTAGCGCCAATTGATCCTGAGGGACGAGAGCTTGATCCAGCTCCTGGGGTTTTGGCCATAGGAAGTCCGAGGTCCTTCAACTGTTTCCCTTCAAAGTTCTTCAGGTTGATAGCTAGGGGCAGTGGCTTCTTACCCGGAATATCCGTTTCTCGAACAATGTTAGGACATTGTTGGAGGAGGATACTGGTGATGAGCGAAGGAAATCCGATCGGAAGTTTGATAGCACATGATTTGGCGTGCTTAACTAGATGGTCAATAATGTAAGCGCCAAAATCAATGGGAGACTGCGTACCTATTTGGTAAATGAGTTTTGCCAGCTCGGTTTTGATGCTTGACCCATGCGTAGAGGGTGCCCAATTAGCCAGACCGGTGCGGTAGAGAATAGAATATTTTGCTGTGAGCTCGGTTGCCGCAATGGTGTCCTTGACTAGCCAGCCCTTCTTACGTCCTCCGGTTATTTCGACCGCTACTATGTCCAAGTGCGGGACTTCCGGAGTGACTTCAGGGTCATCTCTGCCAAGATAGGTGTTGATGGTTGAGACAGAGATTTCAAAGCATTCTCCCCGAACAAACACCTTCTGTATTCAGCATCTTCAGGTTCATCGAACTCGCTTGATAGGTTGACAATAAACTCCTTGACCAAAGTTGGGTAGAATGGCCCAATATTTATGACCGTGTTGGTCAGGCCAGCTCTACGGATAAGCTCTACAATCGCATTTATCCCTTGTGCTTCTGTGGAGAGTTCTCTTTCAGGGTAGATCTTCCGTTGATAGACATACTGTCATTTAACGACATTGTCTATAGAGTGGAAAGAAACGTTGTCTGTAGGTGCCTTCGGTACATACTTAGGAAGTTTCTGCCCTCCTAATATCTTCTTCACCTGTGGTAGCACAATTTGGGTGCCTTCTTCTTCAGATTCTTCTTCTTCCGGGACAAAGGTTACTGCAGTGGTCAATGACTTCTTTCTTGACTTCTTCGGCTGTTTGGACGCCGAAGCTTCTCCTTTTTCTGTTGCCTTTCTCTTTGGGTCAATCTTCTCTGATCTTGAGGTTCTTCTTCATCAACCAACCTTCGTGTTGGTAGCTTCCTTCTCACAGCCCTTTTGGACACAACTTCTTCCTTTTCCATGGTTTCAATATCGACACTTTCTTTGACAGGTTCCTCTAAAAGTTGAGTGACTTCTGGAATGACTTCTGGATTATCATCACGCCCTAAATCACTGTTCGGGGCGACATGGGAACTTCCTTCTTTTTGCAAGTCCTTGTTTAGAGGAGATTTCTCTGGTGCAGGTGTCGACTTAGAGAGGCTAGGTTGGTCCTCGGTGCTAGTGCCTGGACTTCAGAAACAAGGGTTTCTAAACCCTCTACAGGCAGGCTTTCTTCAGAGAGGATAGCAGATTTACCTCGTGTTGTAGTCGGAGTAGAGAGAGAAGCTTCTTCTTCAATGTTTGCAGAAACGGCTAGAGCGTCGTCCTTCTCAGCGATGGGGATTGTGTCTTCCGGTGTGACAGATGGGGGCGAGCTTGTTACATCCTGAGGTGCTTCCGAAGTTTCCCCTAAGCCTCTTCCTCCTCGAATCCTCACTCCATGCTTGATTCTCGTTGATTTGGAGGCAGATAATTTCTTGGCATTGACTTTTGCCCTCATTTTTGCTCGAAGTACTTTTGAAGCAGATGGTATTCTTCCGCTGCGAGTACCAACCATTTAGCTAGGATTTGTTCTTTGTGGGGGAAAGCAAATTTTTGCTGAGCTTTTTGATCTGAGAAACCCTAACGATTTCAAATGATGGAGGAGGTGCAAAGTCTGTGGGAGTTGAACAGAATGATTTCTGATAGGTGGATAGTCAGATCGTAATCATTCTCAAAATTCAAAAAGACTAACGGGCTTTTGATAAAAGGATTTGGGCCCGACTTGATTTTGTGGACCCTGTTTGGTCCTGATCGAGAGAAAGAGTAAAATCAACTAAAAGCTTCCTCTTCTTGCTTGACTTCTGGCTATTCTAGACAGCAAAGTCCGAGGGTTGACCTCAGACTTTCAAACCTTTTAGCATCTAATGCTTTTGTAAAGATGTCTGCGACTTGTTTCTCAGTGGGTAGTTATTCGAGCTTTATTTTCTTGTCTTCTACAAGCTCTCGAATAAAGTGGTGCCTGATGTCAATATGCTTTGTCTTGCTATGTTGCACTGGGTTCTTCGAGATGTTGATTGCACTAATGTTGTCACAGAACAAAGTCATGACTTCTTGCTTGACTCCATATTCTGCCAACATTTGTTTCATCCAAAGAAGCTGAGTACAGCTACTTCCAGCTGCAATATATTCGGACTCAGCAGTAGATAAAGCAATACAATTTTGCTTTTTGCTGAACCATGATACAAGATTGTTCTCGAGATAGATTCAACCTCCAGAAGTGCTTCTTCGATCTGGTGTGCTTCCCGCCCAGTCAGCATCACAATATCCAACCAGAGTAGGAGAGGTATCAAAGGAATATAGCAAACCCAATTCAGAGGTTCTCGAGATGTACCTTATGATCCTCTTTGCATGGGCCAAGTGACTGACTTTTGGATTGGCTTGATATCGAGCACAGACTCCCACAGAATAAGCAATGTCGGGTCGACTTGCTGTTAGATAGAGGAGACTTCCTATTATGCTTCGATAAAGACTTTGATCAACTGGTTCTCCTATCTCGTCCTTTGTGCACTTGTCATGTGTGGCAATAGGAGTCCTTTTGTGCGAAGCCTTTTCTAACCCGAACTTCTTGACAATGTTCTTTGCATATTTGCTCTGGGAGATAAATATTCCATCTGACATCTGCTTGATCTGGAAGCCTAGGAAATATGTGAGCTCACCGACCATACTCATCTCAAATTCAGACTGCATGTGTTGAACGAAGCGTTCCACCATCTTGTCTGACTTCCCTCCAAATACAATGTCGTTGACATATATTTGAGCAATCATGATGTCCTTTCCTTCCTTTTTCACAAAGAGAGTTTTGTCTACTCCCCCTCGAATATAGCCATTCTGTACAAGGAATTGGGTAAGACGTTCATACCATGCTCGTGGAGCTTGTTTGAGACCGTAGAGAGCTTTCTTTACCTTGTAGACATGGTGCGGAGAGTCATGGACTTCGAATCCCTTTGGTTGGGCTACATAGACTTCTTCGTTTAGATTTCCATTAAGGAAGGCACTCTTTATATCCATCTGATAGAGTTTGAAGCGCATATGACGTGCGATGCCGAGAAGAAGTCGTATGGCTTCCAGTCTGGCTACCGGAGCAAAGGTTTCTTCAAAGTCGACTCCTTCGACTTATGTGTACCCTTGAGCCACCAGTCTCGCTTTGTTTCGAGTGATGTTTCCTTGTTCGTCAGATTTGTTTTTGAATATCCATTTTGTCCCGATGACATTGACATTGTCAGGTTTGGGTACAAGTTCCCAGACTTCATTCCTTGCAAACTGAACCAATTCTTCTTGCATCGCGCAGACCTAGTATTCATCATTGATAGCCTCTTGTATATTCTTTGGCTCAATTTTGGAAATAAAGCACATGTTACCTATCAGTTCTTGGCGGTCAAGAGATGCCTTTTGTCGAGTCCGAACTCCCTCATTAATGTCTCCAATCACATCCCTGGGTGGATGATACTTTTGAATTCTTCTTGACGGAGCTCTTTGCCTTGTAGGAGTTGCCTCTTCATCCGGGATGATTTGGCTTTCGTCTTCAGACTTTTTGTTGCGCTCATCGTCCTTGACCTCTGATCTGACCTCTGTTCTGACATCCGTTCTGGCTTCTCCTCTGACCTCTGGTCTGACTTCTCCTGAGAGATTCAGGACTTCTTCGTCCTCGTCACTTGATTGCTCGTTATTGTCATCATCAATTACGACATTGATGGATTTCATGAAAGTTCGGGTGCGTTTGTTGAATACCCGAAACGCCCGACTATTTCTGGAGTATCCGAGGAAGATGCCTTCGTCGCGTTTAGGGTCCAACTTGCGTCGAGGTTCCCTATCTGCGAGTTTGTAGCAGACCGATCCAAAGACATGGAAGTATTTGACATTCGACTTTCTCCCCCTCCATATTTCATAAAGAGTGAGCGAAGTTCCAGGGCGAAGAGTCACTCTATTATGAATATGGCATGTCGTATTCAAAGCTTCAGCCCAGAAATGTTGCGGGATGTCTTTGGCTAACATCATGACTCTTGCCATCTCTTGAAGAGTGCGATTCTTTCTTTCAACGATTCTGTTTTTCTGAGGAGTGATGGGAGCAGAGAATTCATGGGAGATTCCTTCAGCATCACAAAAGTTTGCGAAGCTGATGTTTTCAAACTCCTTTCCATGATCGCTCCGAAGTCGAACGACTTTCCCAATAACTTCTCCCTTTTCTCGTTGAACTCTTCGACATAAGGCTTCAAAGACTGAGAAGGTATCTGACTTCTCTCGAATGAAATCTACCCTGTGTACCTTGAGAAGTCGTCTACACATACAAATATGTACTTCTTCCCTCCTAGACTTTCTACTTGTATGGGTCCCATAAGGTCAACATGAATAAGTTCTAGAACACGAGAAGTAGTAAGATGTTGTACCTTTTTGTGTGACGTCTTGACTTGTTTCCCAATTTGACATTCTCCACAGATTTTTCCTTAAATGATCTTGAGGTTGGGAACTCCGATGATAACCTTTTCAGAGAGAATCTTTTGCATACTCCTCAAATTGATGTGACCAAGTTTTTGATGCCATAGTTTTGTCTCTTGAGCTTTGGATAAAAGGCACTTGGTTGGCAAGGTACTGACTGTTGGAGACCATAGATAGCAGTTGTCAAGGAACCTGTGGCCTATCATGACTTCCTTCTGTTGTTCGTCTTTGACCGAGCACTTGTCACGAGTGAAATGGACATCCAGATTTAAATCACATATTTGGCTTATGCTGATGAGGTTTGCTGTGAGGCCTTCTACTAGCAGAGCTTCTTTCAGACATGGAGAATTGGGAAGATTGAGTTTTCCTTTCCCGAGCACTATAGCTTTTACTCCATCTCCAAAAGTGACGAAGCTATTCGTGCATTGTATTAAAGTGACCAGGAAAGAGCTATTACCCGTCATATGTCGAGAGGATCCACTATCGAAGTACCAATCGTTGCTGGTTGAGGCCTTTAAAGCGGTGTACGCGATGTTAGCTCGATAGTTGACCTCTTTGACTCGCCATTCCTTCCGAGGTTCGCTTTTCTTGATGGTGGTCCTTTTCTTGATCGAGCTCTTCCCATATAGCTGATAGCAGAAGGGTCGAATATGTCCTCTTCGTCCACAGTGATGACAAACCCAGTTGTGTATTTTGGTCTGGGTTTTTGAAGCGGCCAGGGTAGAGGGCTTTTTGGTCGCTTGGTCAGCCGTGAAGTTAGGAGACTTCTGGCGAGACTTCTGGGAGACAGACTTCTGAGGAACGAAGATGGTGCGTGATGATGAGGCTTCTTTCGAATATCCAAGACCTTCCATATTCCTTGATGGTTTCCCGATCGAAAGTATTTGGTCCAGAGTGTCAGTACTTGGATTCATCATCTTTACAGACTTGGTGACCTGCTCTAACTCGCCTTTTAGTCGAGCAACTTCCTTTTTGAGATCAATAGTTGTCTCAAGAAGTCTTGACTTGTCTTCATTAAGAGTAAGAATGAGAACGTTCTGTTTTTCGATTACCTGAGAGTCTTCAAGCCACTTGACATACCATTCGTTGTAAGCGTTGTTGAGAGTCTCATCGGATAGCTCATCATCAGAGTCATACTTCTTTGAGCTTTCAGCTGGTTGATCTATTGTGGAGGAAGTGAAAGCCACATAGTTACTTGTATGCTCAAGGTCACTGTCTTCCTCATCTTCATCGTCAGTTAGAGAGGCAATGAATCCATTCTTCTGTTTCTTTAAGAAGTTGGGACATTCTCTCTGTATATGTCCATACCCCTCACACTCAAAGCACTGTGCTCCTTTACCTGATCGTTCTCCTCGTCCTCCATCGTTAGCTGTGTTGTCGAGCTTCTGAAACTTGTGATGTGGCTTGTCTCTGACTTCTCGGGTGACTTTTCTTCCTGTCATCTGGCCAAATCTTTTCATGACTCTGTTATAGTTTTTGGCCAGCATGGTGATAGTTTCCTCGATGTCACTATCCGACTCAGAGTGTGATGAGTTCTTCTGATTAGAACTTTTGAAAGCCACACCTTTATGTTTCTTCTCAATAGGAGGTAAGGAGAGCTCGAAAGTCATTAGTGAGCCCATGAGTTCATCAAACTTCAGTGTCTTCAAGTCATGGACTTCTTCGATGGCGGTGATCTTCATCTTGAATCTGGGACTTAGGGCTCTCAGTGTCTTTCTGACCAAATCTTCATCGGTCATAGGCTTGCCAAGTGAATATGATTCATTGGCCAGATCCTTGATGCGCACATTAAACTCCGCAATAGTCTCGTCGTCATTCATGGTCAGAGCCTCAAAGTTAGTCGTGAGGTACTGTAACTTCTGCTCTTTGACTTTTGAAGTACCCTCGTAAGCAACCGCAAGTGTGTCCCAGGCAATTTTGGCACTTGTGCATGTGTTGATGAGTCGAAACACATTCTTGTCTACTCCATTAAAGATAGCATTGAGTGCTCGAGAATTACCTAGGGTGGCTTCATCTTCTTCCATGCTCCACTCCTTTTCTGGTTTGATGTTGGTTTGATTTCCATGAGCATCAGCATAGTAAGGTTCCTCCCATCCATTGATGATAGACTTCCAAGTTTTGCTGTCGAGGGACTTCAGGAAAGCACACATCCGTGCTTTCCAATATCCATAGTTTGTTCCGTCGAGTACCGGCGGACGATTGACAGATCCTCCTTCCTTTGAATCCATATTAGCTACTCAGAATTTTGCAGGAAAATCCAATTGAAATTCTGAATCGTAGCCAAGTCAGGAAGTCGAACACAAAGTCTTTAACTTGTGTATCGACTTCTTGTGGAAACAGTAAGCAAAGTAATACACAGATAATAATCAAGACACCAGAGATGATTACCCAGTTCGGTGACTCCGCACCTACGTCTGGGGGCACTTTGCCAGTGGAAAGGTTTTTCACTATCAGGTAGTCAATAGTACAACTTCAAGCCCAACTAGCTATCACACAAGCTATTGTCCTAAACTACTATAGATCTCACCGTGAATCGTCTCGACCAGGAGCCTCTCCCCCTGTCTTTGAGATTCCCTCAATTCCACCCTTCGAGCACGTCCATGCTCGGTGTCGATGTCTTCTTGGACGGAGTTGTGAATCTTCAATCACAAACAAAAACCCTAACCGACCCAAACACTTAGTCTTCGCGACTCAAGGTTTGATCGGAGCAAAAGGTCCGTTCTAGCGAATATTCATCAGCCTCTCAACACGCCGATGGTGCACGGTTAAGAGCTCTGAGAAATCTTGCAAGTGTTAGAACAAGAACGGATACTGATAATGGGAAGCCAAGGGCTTTTTATAGCAGCTCACATTCCTAATCCTCCTCGGATCAGGAATAGGAAAGTCAGGCAAGTTGTTGCCGCCTTCCACGATAGCTGGAAGTTGTCTTGCCTGTTTCTGACTTCCTGAATAAATCAGGCAAGTATAGTTGCCGCCTTAGTTGCTTCTTTTCGCTGACGTGTAACTGCTAGCTGGTAGTCGCTTGACTTGTCGACGTCACTCTCTTGCGCTCCAAGTCTTCGTGTCGCCTTTCTTCTTTCGCTCCAAGCTTCGTCGAAATAGGAAAGCTTCAGACTTTCCTAATATGCGGCTCGTAACAAGTCGCTCCACATGTCATGCAACATGTTGCTCGACTTCTTACTTTTGCGCTAAAAAATCATGCCAACTATTAAACGTAGCAACATTTTGTATACGAGAAATTGCAGGAGAAATATACTTAGCTTTAGCAATATCCGCAGAAATGGATATCATATTGAGACCACAAATGAAAATGAAAATGAAACTGAATCTCTATGTATCACCTTTTGTGATTGTGGTGAAAAGTGGGTACTGAAAATTATATGTTCTATCATCTGGGTTGTATTTTACAACAATAAGAACAATTGAGGCCTACGAGATTTTGAACTAGAGGTTAAATAATCCGAACATTTTTATATTTTTGTATAATCGTCTTGATCATCCAAGATCAATGATGATGCGTAGGATTGTTGAAAATTCATGTGGACATTCATTAAAAAACCAGAAGTTTTTCAGTCCGATGAAATAATTTGTACTGCTTCTTCACAAGGAAAATTAGTGGTCCAGCTATCAAAAACCAAGGTTAGTACCGAATCTTCGTCACTCATGTAGAGAATCCAGGGAGATATATGTGGCCATATTAATCCACCGAGTGTCTCATTTAATTATTTTCTAGTTTTGATTGATGCATCCAGCAGATGGTCACATGTGTGCTTATTGCAAACTCGTGATGTTGCATTTGCTAAAATGCTAGCACAAATTATTATATTAAGGGTACATTTTTCTAATTATCTGGTAAAGTCTATTCGTCTTGATAATGCTGGTGAATTTACATCTAAGACATTTGATGATTATTGCATATCATTGAGCATTGATATTGAACATCCTGATCCACATGTGCATACCCAAAATGGTTTAGCAGAATTTTTTATTGAACGTATACAGATAATTGCACGAACATTATTATTGCAATCACAATTATAGTTTATGCTTGGGGACATGCTGTATTACATGTTGTCTTTTTTTAATTCGTTTAATGCCTCGTGCATATCACCAATATTCTCATTTACAACTTGCATGTGGGTATGAACCTGATATATCCCATTTACGAATTTTTGGTTGTGCTATACAAGTGCCTGTAGCACCCCCTTTACGCACAAAAATAGGACCCCGACGACGATTGGGTATTCCCCAGGGCTATGAGGGCTGCCATATTCTTCTCTAAGATGTCTAATTACGTCTATGGTGCTTGACCAGTGAACTCCACGCCGCTGCTCATCCATCGGTCCAGTCCAAGCCTCCCTGTAGCCAGAGAGTGGTGCAGCCGATGCTTCCCTTCGGCCGTCGAGATTCCGGCCTTTATTTTCGCCGGAACTGCACCCATCTATGGTCTCGCGCCCAGCTTCGGTTCTCTTTTTACAGATCGTCGGTGAGGCGTGAAATTGGTTCACTCTGCTGCCGGAGTTTGGTCTGGTCCATGCTTTTTCTCGGTCGTTGAGATTTCGGCCTCTATTTCGGCCGGATCTGTAAAACGCTACACAGCCAAACATGCCAGGGCGTGATTTTCGGCACGCTTTTGGAGGCTGAGTATGACTCAAATTTGGAAGAGGAGTTCGTCGAAGACGCAACTCAACCGTGTTCCTTCCAATGAGGTATGGGAACACACCCACGACTTGTGAAAAAGAGAAAATGTGAGGTATGATTTATCATGGCGTTGCAAAAACACTAGATCGTTTCCTCTGATACCATGTAAACGGGATTAATTTTCCTGAGTTATTTTATTTCATAGCCCAACTGGCAATTTATACAACAATGATACATATGAAATCGGGAAATAAAATATGGGCAATCATCTCATTAATTGTATAATATCTACATAAGGCAACATATAAGTCAACATATTAATTTATGGCAATTACTCCAATTATGGATTAATCATCGTCAATAGACCGGAGCATTTGATGGGATTTTCAATTTCCACATCTTCATCCACAAAAAATTACATGTGAAGCGTCCCATCTGCCCGAAAGGCGACTTGAGAGCCTATATGCATTCCGGACCATATATGTCCTGAATGAACTCTCCCACCATAACCATCCATCCTTACCATTTAAAATCGACAACATCACCGAAAAAGTTATCTCACATACCTGCCCCTAAAAAAGAGATTTAACTTTCAGCACGACTCAAGCCCAACAATCTGAGGTGAAGAGATCGGCTACCCGGACCTCCTCTAAGTTATGGTTGTCCTCTGGTTCCACATAAGGTCGATCTCCTGACAACCAAAGATTGCCTAAAACTGAGAAATTACTTGGGCCTACACTTCTCCCGGCTCCGGTTCGAATAAGTTCCCTCGCTTCCCAGATCTCTTCCAAATATAACTTGGTGCAAAACCAAGTTGAGCCTCCAGGAAGGAGCAGAGAGGAAAGTATTTTGTTTTGAGGATTTTGGTTGATAGAGCATATGATATTGTCAGAAGCCTCCAAAGTTGTTACCCTAGGAGGACCATATTTAACTCTTTTAAATTTATGAACCCCATTCCCCTCATCTCCTTGTGCATGCATAAGTCCTCCCATTTTCGCCACAATATATCGACTCCCATTGCCTTCCGTTTCCACCAGAACTTTGCCACCATCTTGCTAATATACTTCAAAAGGCTTTGCAGCAGTAAAAATACTTGCATTGCATAACTTTATAGGGATTAGAGAACTCACTTGATCATGAATTCCCTGCCCGTAACTAATGCTCAAACTAGTAATCCTATTCTCAATCATCTTATTAATGAACCCCATTTCTCTAGATTTACTCCTTCAAACCTTGTTTGGCAGACCAACATAAATAGACGGCTCTAAACTTACCCTGAATCGCAAAAATTCCGCTATCCTGTTCCTTATAGCCAACCCAACATTGGGAGAGAAGAAAACTGATGATTTTGTCTAGTTTAACAATTGACCTGACACCCTTTCGTACACTGTTAGGGCATGTTTTAAAAACTCGCCTCCTTGCCTAAATCTTCTTGTCGGTCTCTGAATAATATGCCCTGATGTTGCGACTTGAAAAAAGACTGTTGAAATACATTCTCGGATCAGCTTTATCCAACCTTGACAGTACCAAAGTGGTTCCATCATCTGCAACACGAAGGCCCACTCCACCTGATCGTAAGCCTTACTCATGTCCAATTCCATAGACATCAACCATCAACCCCCCACCGACTTCCGGCGGATATGATGCAACACTTCAAACGATACTACTATATTATCCATGATCAACTTCCTCAGGATAAACATATTTTGAAAATTTGATACGATATTACCCAGCGAGTGTTTAAACTTGTTCGCCGTTACTTTAGAAATAATTTCATATAACGCATTGCATAAAGCAATAGGTCTTAAATCTGCCATAGTGTCAGAGACCTTATTTTTCAGAATAACAGCAATATTCTTATCGTTCACACCTTGGAATGTGCTTTATAGAATCCAACATTTAGCAGTTTTCTTTTTATTAAGCATCATGATGACTTTATTTCTTCCCAGTTGGGCCAAATAAATGAAATTCCGGCCCAATCGAAAGGACAAATAAATAAACCCCTTTTAAAAACTCTACTTTCCCTCACCTCAATATCATTGCCGCGCTAGCTTCGGTTTCTTCTTCTTCCTCACAACCACCAAATCTCTCATCGATCTCAGAAGAACAAGTTTCGGTAATCATCGATCCTCAGATTTCAATTTCGACATTCTTTTTCTTTCTTTCATCGTCTCCGATCGATCATATCTCTATTCTCTCTGCTCTTAGTCTTAGTCTTAGTCTTAGGTTAGTTTGATTGTATTCAATAATTCACACAAACCCTAAACCTTCTGATTTCGAAATTCAAATTGGGGATCGAACCAATGGTTATATTATATAGTTGCCTTATTTATGTGTTTTGATCCATCTAAGGATCATATAATGGTCTTGTTTATGTTTTGATCTATCTAATCTAATGTTTCTGATTTCAGAATTTTAGTAATGGATCCTCCAAAGGAGATGGAGACTGAGGGAAAGACACTAGAAGATTGTGAGCAAGAACTTAAGGCTAGGCGAGCAAAATATGAACATCTTAACTTGTTCTCCGAATATGATACCAAATTACATATCATAGCTCTTTATAATGGGTATCAACTAGGTCCGGTATGTACCAGTTATTTACTTGTCTTCAACACAACACAACACAAGACTAATTTTATTTTTGATTTTACCATGCCTGTGTATGTATCTGTGTTACTACAACCAGAGAAATCTTGAGCCAAGAGACTACGGTTTGAGAATTAACTTCACCTTGGAGGATTTGGATGATGAATATCACATATCTCTTGTCCATTATGCAATTGCCAAGCATAACAAGAAAGTAGAAGATAATGCCAAATTGGCCTTTGAAGAGTTGATCTTCGTTGACACTTGCAATTCTCTGTCTTATCTTGAGTACTATTTCTTCTTTGTGGCCCGCAACCTTTCCAACGATGAACTTGGTGGTTATTACGCTGAGGTCTATGCTACCTATCCTGATGAGCGTATACATGTAGAAAGTTTCTGTAGTCTTAGGTGCGTGCAACATTTGTGTTTTACATTTATATCTAAATTATTATATTGTCATGTACGGTCTCGAATATGTGATATCTACTGTACCTTGCATGATAACATTCATGTACTCTGACTCTGTCAGGATTTCCAATTGATATGTATAAAAGCAAACTTGCTATGCAATGCTTACATCTTGGTCAGACTGGAATGACCGAATTTTTGCTATCACCCATACTTGTTTTTTTTTCTTCAAAATCTGATTCTCCTTAACTATTTTAGGAATGGAGAAGTGGATGGAAGCGGGTCTCATAACGAAAGAATAAATTCAGATGAATCTTCATCGGATGAAAGTGGGTCCTCATCAAATATAAGTTCCATGGGAATGACATCGTATGTATTGGACATTCCTCAAGCCATATGCAAACCTTGTTGCACACTTGCTTTTGTCTTGCTTGGTTTGACTGGAATTCTATGCTTGTTTTTTTCTTTCCAAAATTTGATAGGTATATTACTATTTCAGGAATGCAAATGAGGATGGAAGTGAGCCTTTATGTGAGAAAGAGATACAATCAAATGAAAGTTCCATTGGGATATTATCTGATAGGTATGTATTTGAGCATTCCTTAGGCCACATGCGAGCCTTGTTTCACTCTTGATATTGTCCTATGTCTCATTCTATCTCCTCGGCTAGTATTGATCTGTTGTCTTCTCATGCTTTCTGTTTCATTCATAGACATAATTACCTTAGGATTTCTTGGACTATCACTATCTTTGATTTTAAAAGCTTATTTACCTTCCAATCTTTCTCATCTATTGCTTGTCTTCAGCTAGTATTGGAGGTTCACACTATGTTTTGCTATTTGTAGTGTATCACTTGGAGTGGCAGAACCTATTGAGCAGGATTAATGGTCAATATCGAAAAAGGTAGCATGTAACACACAACTATGACCGATGCGTGGATTGATCAAATATTTTTAATTTTATTTCCATTTATTTGATGTGAAATGTTGCAATTGATTTCTGACCCTCTCTATGAAATACACGGCTCTGCTTTTTAGTAATACATGCATCTCATCTTCTATCCTTTGACCCTCTTTATGAAACCTGAATTTGTGTGCCAAAACACATATTACGTGAATCTATTTCCATAAAGAATAAGTATAACTTGGTTCAGATCCATGTTGAAAAAATGTACTTTCTGCTGCGCGTCATGTGTAAACCAGAACTTTAGATGGCTGTTTGTGTGCCGTTCAGACTTTTATTTATGATGTTGTCTTTATAACCTCTTAGGTTATTATGTCAAAAGAATAGATTCAGTTTAATGTTAATCCTTGTATGTTTCTGTTTCTGCAAAGTTTAGTAAAGTCGGAATCAGTGCATGTGGACACTTGCTAATAGGGGTGTTCACGGTTTCATAACCGAACCGAACCGATTATAACCGAACCGACCGAATCGGTTATTGAACATTCATAACCGTTAACCGAGCCGATGGGTGATCGGTTCGGCTCGGTTATAACCGAATAACCGATCGGTTATGATTAGTTGGTTGGTCGGTTAACCAAGTCATTTGTGGGCCTTTTCTTGGGCCTTCTCAGGCCCAATCCAATACAGATAGCCATTTTTTGGGCCATTTCAGGCCAAATCCTAATCATATGTTCAAAATACACATTACATAGTATAAGTCCAAAATACACATACACATTATAGTCCAGAGTTTAAAAAAAATAGTTCAAAATTCAGTCCAAAGTTCAAGTGTCCAAATACTGAAATACAGTCCTAAGTTCAAACAAAACAACCTTAAAAGTTTACACATTACATTCAACAAGGCATGAACTTCTAAGTCCAACATCAGCAACATTCCAACTTTCAAGTCCCAACCCAACAACATTACATTTCCTGAAATTCAAAGACATAAATAAGCTCATGACTGAAACATTCAAATGCATGTAACATTCAAATGCACGTAACTTGACAACGTGGTAAGGAAAGTAATTAATTTGGCAACGTGGTAAGCACGTCCTATGATTTTTCCTAGACAAAAACAACATGCCCTAGTCTCCTAGACAAAAATAGCAGCAATGCCAATGGGTTTTTTCCTATTTTCAAAACAGTAGCAATAGTCAATAGCATAAAAACAGTGGCAATAGCATAAAAACAGTACCATTTTCAGCAGTATTCTATATGATACATGGCAGATTATGAATATAAAGTGCGACAACAAATAAAGTTGCATAAAATTCAGATTGCATACCTCCAAAAAATCAATATTTAGAACACCTTCTGTTAATGCATTTATTGCAAGCTCCGTAATAACAAGTTCAAAACCATACACTCGAAATTGGAATTCAATTAAAACAATAATAACTATTACCCTTCTTGGACCATTTGTTATTCAAGCAACTCTTCCTCTGATAAGATCTTCGTGGGGGTCGTTTTCAACCAATATTGAGTGCAAACTAGAGCTTGTACCATGTCAGTACTTAAAGAGCTCCTAAAATCTGTTACAACTCTACCACCCGTACTAAATGCTGATTCAGAGGAAACTGTGGAGATCGGGATTGCCAAAAATGTCTTTAGCCATGTTGGCTATAACTGGATAGCGATGATAATTCAGTTTCCACCAACCCAAAACATCAAAGACTTGACCCTCAGGCACATCCGGTTCTAGCCGCTCTTCAAAATACTTTTCTAATTCAGATTTCACATTTTCTAGTTGACTACATTTCTCTTGGTTGAATAAAGCTTTACTTACCCCAATCATAGGATCTGTCAATGATACACGAGGAGGAGGATTGGTTGCTTCATTTCTAGTCGGGGCAGCAGTGGCGCCTAACTTCTCTGTATACACCTTGTTGTACTCGTTGAACATGTGAAATAGACATGATTGTATAAAATCATGTAGTTTTCGATAATCCTCGGGAGAATATATTTTCTCCATCGACCATCTAACGAACTTCAGCTTATGACGAGCATCAAAGATAGGGGCTAAGAAGATGTATATGTTAACATTTTTCACGTTACCAAAGTACTTATCGTACTTAGCCTTCATCTTTCTAGTCATGTTAACCATATCTGGTGATTCGCTTGCCAAGCCGTTGTAATGAAATGAAACATGTCAGTTATATCCTCCATTATCACGTTAGAGGTTATGTACTTAGACCTAGAAACCTTCACTGTCAACTTATAAAACAAGGCAAGAAACGACATAAAATTTGACAACTTCAACCAATCAGACTCAGTCAAGTGATCCAAGAAACCATGGCTCACTACCAGGTTTCCTTTTACTCACCTCCATCTCTCTCGTCAATGTCGGTTCTTTCCTACCAAAGGATTTGATTGCCTCACGTAACTCACATGCAGCCTTCAATATCAGATATGTTGAGTTCTACCTGGTCCGGACATCTAGGCACAACAATCTCTTACTCTCAATTCCCAGCCTTGTCACACATTCTTTGAACTTTGTAATCTGGAGAGTTTCTTATGTACCTCACAACATATCTAACCCTCTCAATGGACAACCCTAGTATGGCAATTCCATCGCTCACAATTAGGTTGATGATATGAGCTATACACCTCATATGCATAAACCGACCTCCTAGCACATTTGTGGACTGTACATTCATTTTTCGAGAGTAGTAAGCAACAACAACGTCATTGGGGCTGACATTATCTACGACAACTGGCATCAATTTGGTTATTCCCCAAGAGTGTAGACAAGACTCTACACATCTTCCTAAATCCTCACCCTTATGACTGACAATGGGAAAAAAGTTGATAATCTTCTTGTGCAAGACCCAATCCTCACTAATGAAGTGGGCAGTCAAGGCCATGTAGTTTTCTTGTTGTATAGAAGTCCAAGTGTCCGTTGTAAGGGACACCCTAGGAGATTCCATTGATAAATAAGAATACAAGATCTTCTTTTGGAGTTCATACAACTCGAACACATCTCGAGTAGCAGTAGTTCTTGAGGGTACTCTAAAAATAGGGCATAAAACTTTCACAAAACCTAAGAACCCTTCACCATCTACAAATGAAAATGGCAATTCATCGATCACCAACATTTTATCTAAAGCAGCTCTACATGCCTCTTGGTCGAACTGCCAAGTGACTATTCCTTTAGGGTCAAAGTGGATTTGGGATGGCCTAGGTAAGTTTTTTTTTCGGGATTGGCCTTACAAGACTTCATATGGGAGTTAAGGTTTGATGTCTCATCATCCTTAGAATTAGCCTTAAGTGTATTTCCACACCATGTACACATAGTTCTAATAAGTACCCCATCATCATCAAATATTTTCTTAAAAACACTCCAACATTTTGCTGGTACCCTAGAGTTAGTGGTAGTGTTAGAACTAGAAGTCTTACTTTTGGTTTGAGATGTACCAAGAGCAGCTGAAGAAGTGAGAATTTCTTCTACAGGGGCAGAAGCATCATTTGCGTCGCTTGGCAATTCCACACGCTTCCTCTACAAACAGATTAAATCATTAGCCAAAACCAGATTAAATTGAAGGGTTTTAAAAAACAGATTCACCCTAAATTAGCCTAATTTAGTAAACAGATTCTCTAAAAATTATCTAAATATTCAAATTGATCTATGCAGAATTTTACTTCTTTTAATTACACCATTATTGTATATTAATATTTCTTTATCAACTATTCTTAAATTAATATTGAGGCGTCAAGCATGCACATATTACATTTTACATATACATTGGCCATTTATTGGAGAAATTATATGTGGATGCTAAGATTCAGTTTTTGAATACAATATATAATTATATAAATACATGATTCAGTTTTTGAATTCATTCATTGCTGGAAACAATGTTACAACAGTACATGTGAAACCTTAAAAATATTGGCATGGATCATGTGAAACCTTAAAAAGATTGGCAAATCATATTCATATATACTAATACTACTAATACCAGTAGTATATATATTCATATTCATATATTTATCTGTACACACAAATATTATATGTACAACTAGTAATATTGTATTTTGGAAACAACTAGTAGTAATCATATTCATATATTAATCTGTACACATAAATATTAAAAGTAGAATTTTATACCTTGTTCTTGTTGGTTGGAGAATGTCATGTACTCGATTTAGTCGTTTGTTGAATTGACAAAGAGTTGGAGAACTGATCTGACATTGGCAGTGGAGGACTCATCGATCGTGAATTCACTGAATTATGTTCTATGACCTTCAAAATTTATAATTAAAAAACATATTAATACTAATACATAATTCAGAGCTCATAAATCATAATCATATAAAAATCGAAACTTAATTTTCAAACTGAAAGCTACCTAATAGTCTAATACTTAATTTTACATGAGCAGAAATTGATCTACTTAACAATCAGTATATATGAACAGGTTTGGAGAGAGAGCTCGGCCAAATCGAGAGTTCGAAATCGAAATTGATGGTTTCAAAGTGAACACAACATGAAAAGAAATCGAAATCATTTCTTGGATACCCTCACAAACACAACATGCAAAGAACACAAGAAGAAGAGAGAAATCGCCTCTCACCTCGAAATCCAAATCGCGTCTCGCCTCTGCTCTCCTCTCGTTTAGGGTTTAGAGTGAAATCGACAAAGCGTCGCGAGCTGAGTCTGAGAGAGAGACTGAGCTGAGTTTTGACTTTTGAGAGCCAACAAACGACGTCGTTTTGGGTGAAATGTTTAACCCTAGACGACGTCGTTTTGTAAGTTTGAGGCATGTTTTTCGGTTATCGATTCGGTTCGGTTACGGGCGGTTTTCCCGACCCCGTAACCGATACCCGAACCGACACAATTTCGGTTATGACTTATAACCGAACCGACCCAATCGAACCGTTCGGTTTGGTTACCGATTCCTTCGGTTTCGGCTCGGTTCGGCTCGATTTTATCGGTTCCCGGTTATTTGAACACCCCTACTTGCTAACACCTTCATGCCTCAAGAACCCAATTGTTCTAAAGATATGAATTTATGGTGAGAACCTCATGTTTTCAAAACAAAATTAACCTAAAAAGAAGCTAATCTCTCAACCAGATGTACACTGAATTCTTATGTACCTTTTACACATCAAAACTTTTAGAACTGATGATCTCAATTTCATTTTAGTCCATGCATCACTTCAAATTTTGATGGCATGACCTCTCTATGATGACCAATGACACACGCACCACACCAAGAGAGTCTTTGAAAATTTTATTTTATTTTAACGAGGTTCTTTACATGATTCCCTACTTAATTATTTTTATCCTGTTTTATCCCGCTTTCTTCTTTCTCTTGGATAGCTAGAGCTTATCTCTACGGTTCATAGATTGTGATAATCAATCAACAATTAATAGGGTATAAAGCTTGATGTGTAGTAATAATAACCAATATATGCATCGTCGACTTAACACTATTGAACAATTGATCTCAACGAAAGTTGTTTACATTGATTGTGCGACATGAATAGATAACAAAGTGGACCCACTAACCAAAAGGTTAAACGAGATCAAGTTGATGAAATATCGAAAGAAATGGGACCAAAAGCTTATGAATATTAAGGCATTATGTGAAGAAAACCCTAACATAGTTGATTGGAGATCCCAGGATCTAGATTCAATGGGACAACCTAATTGCATATACCTTGTGAGGTCATTGTGGGGGTTCAATCTCAGGTCCATTTCTTTGATGTAAAGAGTGACATAAAAACAGTTAAGCTATGTTTTTAATGATTCCTTGTGCGTCACTGGATTGAAGAAAAGAAGTCACATATGACAACAAAGTGGGGTCGCTTCAAGGAAACTAACGGGGTTTAGTTCTCTTAAGTTCTTGCATAACCAAGAGATGTTCATGACCATAACGAATATAACCATGAGAACCAAAAAGTCGTGTTCGGTGGTATATGTGTGGAGGGTATCATCATTTACACAAAATAACCGAATAATTCAAGGATATCACGTCTACTAATCAGTCTGTACAGCTTGCCTACCTATCCTATCCAGGTATCAACTATAGAAAAGATAACCATATAGTGCACAGTATTTTTTTAAATTCTCGCTTTCTAGATTTTGTTAAATTTCATTTATGTGGAGATTGTTGAAAAAAATTTATAATTGAATGAAATTTTAGTTAAAAAAAACCAAACGGGTGAGATGCTTTGGATTCCACCGTTTAGTTCATTTTCCATTCCTCTTGAATTGTCATTCATTGAAAACATTTTGCACTCTTAATGATGATGTTACCATTCTCCTCTTTATGAGTATTCATGGTTGTTCATGGGATAAAAGCCTTACTCTAAAACCAAAATGAACAGATTGAAATAGAAATAAGGATATAGAGAGAACGAAATACAAGCTTATGTGTTGATCCAAGATCATTTTCTCGCTTCATAATTGTATTCATATTTTCGGTGATCCTCTTGGCACAGTTCAAAGTTCGATTTCATTTATCATTATATCTTGGGAGACTACAGTTATACTAGACACGACGAATAGTTTTAAGGAGATCGATCACGAGTAACAATAGAACCAACCAAATCAAGTCCAAAAAGATGTCCTGTAGAGTTTGGAACAGTCGATGAAATCGATTTGCTCCATAGGCTGCCTTTCCTGTCAGAACCAAACTCTGAGAAAAACTACAAAGTCACAAATAATAAGATGAAGAATTCAACGAACTAAAAGTCACAACTTTTGGACGTCTGTAGCTCTTGCTACATCATGCGGATGAAAGTAGTATAGATTAATCGTTAACAAATCTGTTTCGCTCTAAATGGAGTTTTTATGGTCGGAATCAAGTCTCGGTCAAAACACCAAAGTTGCAGAGAACAAAATGAGTAATACAACACCACCAAGATCAGAATTTTCCGAAATCGATAGATCCTGTTATACACACCGAACACTAGCCGTACAAATTGTAACGTTGTAAATGTCCCTAAATATTGTTTTGATTGTAATTTTGTTTTCTTCTATGGACTAACCCGTTGTCTAACATGTACAACTCGCTAAAGGGGGTAATATGGGGTAAAATCGTGTTTTGGGGAGCTGAAACTCGAGTTGCAAAGTCTACACAACGTCATGGGTCGGCGGATCGGGTCTCCGGGTCGTGTCTTCCTACGCGGTATGTAACTCAAAATCCGACCCTCCGATGCAAAAATTGTCTTCAATGTTGTAGCTTTTTTCAGTCTTATTCAATTTGGCCATAAACTTCGCCCGATTTCAACTTTGGATGTAGAGGCTATAATGCTCACAGTCTCGGTTGACAGGTCACACAACCCAAAATCATTTCAAGGTTTATCCATAGGGTATAGTAAAAAGATAAGATTTGAAATAATTTTCAAAATAAATCAGATGCACATACTACAGTGCAAAAATTTTGAAATTTATTTCAGAAAACAAAATAGAGGAAAATTGAATATATCTTGACAATATAAAATCGTCGACTGAATGTGTTAAAAGTTTCAAAAGACTTGAAATAGATTTCATAAAAGAGTTTCAACACGAAACAAGCTATCAATTGCGCAATCACATATCTGACTATTATTGAATTGTTTAAGCTTTATTTGAACTAATATATCAAATCATGTCCTAAACGATCACGTAATCACAAGATGAGAGCTGCATTAAAATTATTCTCCAAGCATTGATCGTTGCCGAAAATAACGATTGTTGCCGGAATTCATGTTTATCGCCAGAGATTGCATTTCAGATGATCACTCGATTGTCGCTGAAAAAATGTCGGAGCATAATCGTACAGTCGTTGAAAAATCAATCGCACAATCGCGAAGAAATAGGAGCCACAAGCAGTGTTCTAAAAAACGGCCCAGGCGACCGCCTAGGTGATGATTTTGGGGTAACCGTCGCGTTTTTCAGTAGGTGAGCGGTCCAAAACGGCGGGAGCGTTTGAGCGGGCGCGACGGCCGATTAATCGGGTCAGGCGAGCTGGCGGCGACTAATCGCCTCAGTGCGTCGCCGTCGCCGAGGGAGCCGGAGATGAGGTAGGCCAGCCTGGGAAGGGGGTCGCCGGAGGCGGCGGAGCTGGGGCTCGACGAGGGGAGGCGGCGCCAGATCCGGCTTTGTCGGCAACGGATTTGGCTTCGCCGGCTTGTTTGTGGTGGCGGAGGCGAGCCCGACGGTTCGGGAGGAGGCAAAAAGCATAAAGATAGGAAGAATGATGGATGGCCATGTTCATGTTCATATGTAGACACCTGGAATTATCTATATTTATTATAATGGAGATGCAATATTTGTCCTTGCGTATCTCTGCTTCTTGGTCGGTCACGCGCACGCCCTTCTCGCATGATTTATTTTTTTTTCTTTTCGCTTCTATTCTACTCTTGTCTACTTGTTTCCCTTCAAAAATACCTATTGCTTCTCCCGAAAAAGTGTGAATAAAAAGATCAATCTAGATGGCATTAAGTTAAGATCTCAAATTATCATTCAAAGTTTTTAGATACGTCAAGTATAAATAATATCTAACTTTAATTTATGTCCATCCATATTTTCATAAGTTATCATATTTTCAATTTACATTAATTATTTATATTAAAAATAAATAAAAAATAAATAAATAAAATACAAATTTGATTAATCCCCGACTAAACTGATTAATCCCCGATTAATTCTTTCGAGGTGTTGTCCGCCTGATTAGCGCCTAGCGTTTTTTAGAACCTTGGTCACAAAGAGTTTGAGAGTGCAATTCATGTTTAGATGTGGTGTATGAGGGCACAATTACTAATTTGTCCTTTATGATAGCTATGAATAAATAGCATCTAACGAGCATTAATGGTTCTTAGGGCTATACACGGTTGGGTTTGGTTATAAAAAATAAAAATTGAGTCGATGGAATTTAGTTCGGTTTGAATTTTAATATGTCGTTTTTTGTTTGGTTAGGTTTGGTTTTTATGAACAAAATTTTATGAAATTCTCACATTTTAGGGTTTTTGATTTGCCGGTTTTCTGTTGGATTATTTTTTGAACTAATTTTCATGAAATTCTTAAAATTTGGATCGGTCTTGACTTATTTTTTGTTGGACCAATATTTGTAGGCCTAATTAATAATGATTGATGACTTAAAATAAGACACATGTCCAAATCAATCGATTTTCAGTTCAGTTTAATTTTTTTATCGATTCTTATTGTATAAACTGAAACTAAATTTGGTACATTTTTGTTCGATTCGGCTATTTTTGGGCAGCCCTCACCCAAGTCTTTTCGTATGAAACTGATTCAGTAAAATGTAATATCATTCCAAGTAATTGTTGTACCCAAATATAGCAAAACTCACAGAGACGCAAAATTCATTGTCGGTAAGTTCCGACCGCACGAAAGGCGTAACGATTTGGGCACCGTCTCGGAAAGAGACTCGGTGAAATAGACATGTCTGTGAAGATGCGTAGTCGAAGACAAAAATAAGGAACTTGAACTAGAGAATATAATAATCTCTTGGCTTACAGAATTTAAGGGAAAGGCAATCTAGAGTAAACATGAAGAAATAAATGCTGAAACGGAAACAACGCAGAGAAAATGGGTTAACTTGAGGCGCAAGTTTTGGCTTATTTGATGCAGAATAAGAACATGTCCCTGCTCCCTTGTTTAGCATCAATGCTCCCTTAATTTCCATTGAGCAACAGACCCAAATGGTTACTCCATGTAATCATTCTCTTGTAAATAAATCCCTATGCAAGAACACCTTCTTAATAAACGAACACAAGTCAACTTAGCCACGAGGAAAATTATGGACACCATAGCTTTTAACATCAATCTGAGCTTTCAGTCAATATAATTGAACTTAGAAACAAATACTCACTTGTAATACATACCCTTACTTATAGGATACGAATGTAATGGGAGTGTCATATGCATGGTAACGAGCTACACAAATTACAGACTCACAGAAGCAAAGCAAGAAATAACAGAACAACTAATATATTGGAACATAATTATTTCCTGATTCTGTTTATTGAATATGAGCTATAAAACAGGGAACTGGTGAGACTCTGTTCCTCAGTTTCTTGCGCGCCAAGACTCTTCCTTATTCCACGTGACTTTTCCATGCATAAACACTCGATATTATTCATGCACAACAATCTCCCCCTTAATTTCGAGTGTGTGCATTCTTGACTTCTAATCTCGATCTCATCTCCAAGAACTTCATCTTCCCCAACACCGTAGTCAAAATGTCTGCCTTTTGATCTCCGGAGCTCACGTGTTCGATTTCGATCTTCCCCGTCTCCACACATTCACGAACAAAATGGTATCTTGTGTCGATGTGTTTAATTCGATCATGATACACTGGGTTCTTGCTAAGAAGAATTGCAGAACGATTATCAACACATAGACACACTCTTTCTGGTTCCCGACTGAGAAGCTCTCCAAGAAGACGAGACAACCATATCATGCAGCGGAGGTGGCTGCAACGTACTCTGCCTCACATGAGGACAAAGCCACTACCTTTTGTTTATGGGAAGTTCATGTTACCAGACTCTTTCGTTCATCCACATCCCCCGCGTTGTCGCTATCACTGTAGCCTATGATCATGGACTCAGCCTTGCTTCTTCCATAGTCGATCCCGGACCCCAGAGTCCCTTTAATATATCTCATAATATGCTTGACTGCTCCTAGGTGCTGAGATCGAGGCTCCTCCATATATCTACTCAAAATTTCAACAGAGTAACACAAATTAGGTCTTGAGTTTACCAGATAACCCAGGCTGCCAATGAGACTTCTATACATGGTGGCATCAACTATGTCTCCTCCTTATGTTTTGCACAACTTTAATTTGTGTTCCATGAGTATCTGACATGGATTACAGTTTGACAAGCTTGCATCCTTCACAATCCTTTCAGCATAACTCCTTTGACTGAGAGTAATTCCTGCATGATTCTGTTTTACCTCTAAACCCAAATAGTAGGTTAGTAGGCCTAGATCACTCATTTTGAAAAGATCACCCATCTGTATCTTAAACTCGTTGATTTCTTGCACTGATGAACCTATGATGATCATGTCATCAACATAGACTCCAACTATCAACTTCGAGGATTCTGAATTTTTTTTATAAATAGCATGCTCCACACTGCTCTTCTTGAACCCCAACATCTTCAAGCTAGCATCAAGCCGTAGAGTTCTTTCCCGAGCCTGAAAACTTGATCTGGTTTCTCTGTATCAACGAAACCCGTAGGTTGCTCCACATATACTTCCTCCAACAAATCTCCATTCAGAAATGCTGACTTTACATCCATATGATGTACTTGCCAATTTTTTTGGGCAGCAACTGCTAGCAACAGTCTCACGGTCTCAAGGCGAGCCACTGGAGCAAACACCTCGTCAAAGTCGATTCCTTCTCTTTGTGCATAGCCTTTCACCACTAGGCGAGCTTTGAACCTCGTAGTCTTCCCTTATGCATCCTTCTTAGCATTGAACACCCATTTTAGACCAATTGTTCTTTGTCCAGGTGGAAGGTGAGTCATCTCCCAAGTCTCATTTTGTCTAATACATGTCATTTCTTCTTCCATAGCCTCTCTCCACCTGTCATTAGCAAGAGCAGCTTCCACGCTTCCTAGTTCTTAAGAGGTAAGAAAACAAAAATTGGCATGCTCTGTTTCTACTTCAGTTGTCTCCTCATAAATCTCTCTCAAAGATCTTACTCTGAGTGGCAATCCTGGAATCTCTGAGTGAAGACCTCTCAGGTGTCTGTGGAGATTGAGGTTCCTCTCCTTGTTCCAAGAACTCTGGTTCTGAACCCCAATCTACTGTAAATACTTTATAGCTTCTATCCACCACCTGCTCCCCTTTTGAGGTCCAATCCCAGCTCATCCCCTCATCAAAGACAACATCCCTACTTATCACAACTTTATTAGTTTTTGGATTAAAAAATCGATAAACTTTCGAACCTGCCTCGTAGCCAATGAAGACTACCCATACACTTCTGTCATCAAGCTTCTTTATATGTGCCACACAACCAAAGACTCGGAGATGCTCGATCTTAGGCTTCTTGTTGTACCATGCTTCATAAGGGGTTATGTTTTCTAGGCTTCTTGTTGAGGCTCTGTTTATCAAATATACCACTGTCATCACTGCCTCCCCCCAGAACTTGTCAGACATGTTCTTGCTCTTTATCATACTCTTTGTCATGCCTAAAATGGATTGATTTCTTGTTCAACCACGCCGTTCTGCTGAGGAGTTCGAAGCGCAGTAAGAAAGCGAGACAACCCTTCTTCATCACAGAACACTCTAAACTCTCCCGAGAGGAACTCCCCTCCTCGGTCAGTTCTTAGAGCTTTTAATTTTCTCTCAACTTCTACTTCAAGCCTTAGCTTTAGAGTCTTAAAACACCTCAAGTGCTCGATCTTTAGTTCTGATCAGGCACGCCCACATGTATCGAGAGAGATCATGTACCACAAGAAGGAAGTAGCGATTACCTGAGAGTGTTTCTGGGCAAATAGGGCCACATATATCAGCATGAGCGAGCTCTAATTTTTTTCGTGGCTCGAAACGTTGACTTCTTGGGAAATGAGCACCTCCTCTGTTTACCAGCTAGACACGTGTCACACAATTTCTCTGGGTGATTGATTTTAGGTAGACCCAGAGTCATACCTCTGGCTGACATCTTCTTCAAATTAGAGAACCCCAAATGCTCGAACCTTGCATGCCAGAGCCAAGCTTTATCTTCAAGACGAGCCATGAGACACACATGTTTTGTGTTCCTGAGCTTCAAGATGTATAAGCGATTATGTGTTAGCTCTACTCTGGTCAAAAGCTTCCTCTCAAGATCATACAACTTCAACCAGCCTTGCTCGATCTCAACTCTGCACCCTTCCTCATCCAATTGTCCTAAACTGATGATATTGCTTTTCAGTTTAGGAATGAAAGACATTTTTCAACGCTTTATGCTCTTCTCTTAGACCCTTCAGTAGAATCATCCCTCGCCCATGAATCTCTACCACAGATCCATCTCCAAACTTCACTAAACCTCGAACTTTCTTATCCAGGCTGGCAAACACATCCCTGCTACCTGTCATATGATTACTTACACTTGTGTCTAGGTACCATGTGTCAACTTCCAACTTCTTAGTATACCCCAGCTTAGGATAGACCTTTAGCTCACTTAGACTCACAACCTCCTTTTGAGCATCAATACTTTGAACCACTGTCATAAAAAGAGCAGGCTCTTCTTCACCACACTGCTCAACCAGGTTCACCTCTCCCTTCTCTGGTTTTTTACATTCATATGTATAATAGCCATACTCATCACAATTATAGCATCGTACCTTGGTTTTATCAAATTTTCTCCAATTATTCCTTCCTCTCCCTCGTCCCCTGCTTCTCCCTGAGCTCGAACCTCAATTGCCTCTAGGTTCTTTTGCAGCTACAACCTTCCATTGAGCCCGGGTAAGAAAAAGTTGATCACCCTCTGCTTTCTCCCAACCGCCTATGCCACCAACATCGTGCTTACGTCTCCCTATTGCTGGATCGTACCAATTATAGGCAAGTAGCAATCAGGGACAGAACGAAACAATTTTTTGACCACCACGTCCTCTGTCATATTACTTCCTAAGGCTCGAATCTCCTTCACCGTATTCGTCAGCTTTAATAAGAACTCTCCTACAGATTCTGTCTCTTTCATGTTCAATTTGTCGAACTCACGCTTCAACACTAGGACATTCGCTATTCTGACTCTGCTTTCTCCGACTCTCATCTCTTTCAATGCCTTCCGCGCCTCCCTGTCTGAATTTTTATCTGCGATCGCCATCATTACTGCATCTGAAATGGCCTGAGAGATTATATAGAAAGTGCTCCCTGATCCTGAACCGCATCCACTGGACCATCGCCTTCAACAGCCTCCCAGACTTCTAGAGCCTTCATCATGATTTCCATCTTGACAGCCTGGACCCCGTAATTTGCCTCTGTCAGCATCATGTACGTCATGGGAAGGTTTCGTGTCTGAGCTCGGGCTCTTGTTGAACTCTCTGCAACAGTGTTCGGTGTCTCTCCACGTGTCTCTGGTGTTCCTCCTGCCATTTGTTGTGAGTTAGAGGCTCTGATACCAACTAACGAGCTACACAAATTACAGACTCACAGAAGCAAAGCAAGAAATAACAGAACAACTAATATATTGGAACATGATTATTTCCTGATTCTGTTTATTGATTATTTATATGGCAACAAGGTAAAAGTTAGAAATAGATAAACCAAAAATAGCTCAACAGTAAGAGCTATAAAACAGGGAACTGGTGAGAGTATGTTCCTCAGTTTCTTGCGCGCCAAGACTCTTCTTTATTTTAGCAAACCCCTCCTTATTCCACGTGACTTTTCCATGCAAAAACACACTCGATATTATTCATGCACAACACATGGCACATGAATTATACATATGTAACTGTAATCATTCAAAACAATGAATTTAACAAAAATCAATTAAAGACACTGATGAGGAGAAAGAAGAGGAACATTCATTTCATCACGCGAATCTCATCGAGTCGACTAATTCTGCACATGAAGCGTTCTAGGACGGTCAAATCCACCATGTTCCCGATTTTAGACCAGAGCCTTGTATACATGACAGTTGGATCCGAGATGGTAAAACTCCAAAGAAACAAAGTTACAAATTCAAAAAG
This sequence comes from Geranium rotundifolium, assembly GCA_963920655.1. Taxonomy (NCBI): domain Eukaryota; kingdom Viridiplantae; phylum Streptophyta; class Magnoliopsida; order Geraniales; family Geraniaceae; genus Geranium; species Geranium rotundifolium. Next base: position 30,771,716 of record OY987319.1, read on the forward strand.
ACAACAATAGAACAAGTTCTTTCTTGAACAGGCTTTACAAAGAAGTAGCAGTAGCGAAAACAAGTACACATTCATGCTCTTGAGCTCTCGTCCCCAAAATGCGACGAACAAGAAAGTGACCAACGAAGCCACAACTGGCGGGAAGATGAAGAAAATGACGCCTTTGGTGCACTATGTGAAGAAGAACAGAGCGGCGAGGAGAGGTTAAAGATGAATTGGAACCATTTTTTATTTTATTTTATTGTAAAAGTCAAATTTGTGTAAGTTGAAATTGATATTTAAATATAGGTAAAAATACCATCTTACAATATCAAGACATTGCAATAATTAATATTTAGTTTTTGAAATTACAGTTATGCCCTTAACTTTTAATTTGAGATTGGGGTTAAAAAAGCCATTTTTTATTAAATCAACGTTCTATTTTTGTCTATTTTGGATGAGGGGTAACTTTGCCAAAAAAAATTTAAAATACTAATGAAATATCTAAAAAAAAGTTAAACATAAATGATTAGGATACCGTAGAAACTAAATTCATAATTATATGTAATTATATGAAATCTAAATATACTTAGACATATTTTATGACTGCTTGCAACGGTTTAAGCTTACAATTACGAGGGTTGGGTAGTTAAGGTTGGTTCACTCTCTCTGGCTCGGGGGCATTTTAGTACTTTATGGAGTACCCATTTCCCTCTATTCTCATTCTTCAATTTTATAAATAAGTAAATTTTAATTTAATAAATTTACTGAGTCAACTCAGCCTACCTTAGCTTAACCCTCAGCTTATTGACTTAGAATTAATATGTATAAATGAAAGCTATAACTACCTTGTACATGAGTAGATTAGCACAACGGTACAAGGTTTGAATGTGACTATACCTTCAAGTATAGTGTTGGGTCGTAAGACACTAAGTCTGGAAGGAAAGAATGACGTTAGAAGAACTATGGATGAGGGAGGGACAATGGTACATTCAATTTCTTCTCTTATCACTAAGGTTCAACCTCCCATCACATTAGCTTTTAATAAAGATTGGACTCCTACTATTTTGGTACCATGCTATAGGACCCCAAGAGGAAGAGATCTTATCTCTAACACTAACAAGTACGGCGACTCCTGCGGGTCTCGGCGCTCACCCGCATCCTTAGCTAGCTACTAATTGAATTGTAGAATCCCGCGAGTCAAGTCTACATAGAGGGTGTTCGACTCTTACTTTCATGAAACAGTGGTGTTGGATAATTTATTTATTTATTTTCTTTTTTTATCAGTAGCACAGGAAGAGGAGTCAGACAAAAAGAAAGTGACACAATTCTCTCTCACAAATGAGGCATTGAGTTTGAAGCAAATACGAGGATTTTACGTATGGCAAGAAAGAGGTTTCTACTAGACTTCTATAGCACTTTATGTAGCTAAGGTGAACTCACAAGCGCTATTGATGTTAAAAAAAAGTCTCAGTCCCGAGAGCCAAGCTGAAGGTTTGAAGTCTGGAAGTCACTCTTACTCTTTGAGAATCCGATGTTTCACAGTAGGAGTAGAGTTTTACATCAGTTGGCATTCTTTCTTTTAACTAAGGACATTTCGTTTCTTACGGGATGTCTGTCTTATTATAAATAGGATTAAGCTAGTAAAGCAAGCCGGTATCCTTTGAAGGAGCCAACGGGTGCGGGCGTTAGCGCGACTTATGCTTTCTTTGTAGAATGTATTTTCTGTCTTCGTTCTAGCGCGTCTTAAGCCTTTATTAGGAAAGATAAAATGGCAGACAGCTCAAATGAGCAAATGCCTTACATTAGGAAATGCCTTAATCAAGCTTGGGGAATAGAAGTGTTTTTCTCCATCGTAAGCCTGGAAAAAGGGGAAGCGTGCCTTATCATTATGATAGTAGTTTATTTGTTCTAACCTCCCATAGCAGCGGGCTCATATCTTTTTTTTATCATTCATAAAGTTTTTCATTAGTAGATGATAAAGTTTTTAAACGCCACTACATATATTATTTCAGAACGAAAGAAAGCAACTCCTTTTTTTGTTGAAATATCTTACCAGGGTGAATTATGTTTCGTGAAAGAAGATGACAAAGAGATTGAGATAATTGAAACAATAAGAAAATGAACACTTATCATACAACAATCACCTCGTGTTTGGCTCTTTTCAAATTAATAAAAAGTTTAAAAAGTTAAAGAAATCAACATATATATGTTAAAGAATCAAACGTCTTATGATATATACATATTCAGGAATATGAGTGATTTTTTTAAAAGATTTTTATTGGTTTAGAATAAGGTTTTTATGTAAGTTGATTCTAAACTTCAACATATATTAAGAATCTTGAGAACATATGCACTTCACTATAAAACATAAAAGAAAATACTTACTTGAATCCATGATTACTTGGATATGTAGAGAATGATTTCTCTCTCCCGACCTCTACCTTTATGCTTGATCTATATCTCTGTAAATGGAATTGAATATAGTGATATTGTATGGAAGGAGGAGAGAGGACCATTTCTCTGAAAAGGAGTTCTTGAATTTATACATTCCATTAATGTATAATATGACTTTTCAAGTAACCTTTCGTTACCTCATACCTTTTCACTAACCAATAAGAAATTAACATCATAAAATATTATTATATTAAATGTACAAGGAGCCAAATACATGAATTAATCCAACATTCTCCAACTTGGCTCATTATACTTAATTTAATAATAAAACGTAATATGTACAATATAAGTCAACTCCGTTATTATATTGGTCAAACATAAATCATTATTAAGTAGGCAATTAATAAGGATCATGGTGGTTATACGTAACTAATTAACGTACTCCCTTCCATGTATCACAAGATTAACTACGAACTTAAAATGATCTATAATGATAGATTTCATGATGGTCCAACGGTAAACTCTTTGTTATAGACAAATCCTATTTATACTTACATAAAACATTAATGTATATACATCATATAACTAAATAAGATACTTTATATCGGAAAAGAAAATATGTTGAGCTCAGAATATCAAATGTACCATATATACAATACTTAACATAATACTAATGGTTTTCAATAATACCCATTCTTTCGACATGTTCGTTAAATGTCTTTGGTGGCAATCCTTTAGTTAACGGATCCGCAATCATCAATTTGGTGCTTATATGTTTAATTGATACCCTTCGATTCCGAACATCTTCTTTAACGGCAAGATATTTCATATCGATATGCTTAGCACCACTTGTATACTTGTCGTTTTTAGAAAAGAAGATTGATGCGGAGTTATCACAATAAATTTTCAGCGGCCTGACAATAGTGTCGACAATCCCAAGTCCCGAAATAAAATTCCGCAGCCATAATCCATGATTTGTGGCCATAAAACATGCCACGAATTCAGCTTCCATAGTGGATGCAGCGATGATAGTCTGTTTCGCACTTTTCCAAGAAATGGCTCCTTGAGCTAGAAGAAACAAATAGCCAAATGTGGACTTTCTGGTATCCGCACATCCAGCAAAATCTGAATCCGTGTATCCAATCACCTCGAGGTGATCAGACCTCTTATAAGTAAGCATGTGATTCTTTGTTCCTTGTAAATAACGTAGCACTTTCTTTGCAGCTTTCCAATGATCCATCCCAGGATTATTTTGATATCTACCAAGCATCTCAACAGCAAAATTGATGCCTAGTCGGGTACAAGTCTGTGCATACATCAAACTCCCGACAACTGATGCATAAGGAATATTTTCCATTGTCTTTCGCTCCAATTCATTCTTGGGGCATTGCATAAGGCTGAACTTATCTCCCTTCTGAATTGGAGCAATAGATGCAGAACAATTTTCCATTTTAAATCGCTCTAAAACTTTGTTAATATAAGCTTTTTGAGACAGTCCCAACAATCCTTGTGACCTATCACAAAATATTTATATTCCAATCACAAAGGATACCTCGCCCATATCTTTCATTTCAAAGTTTTTAGAGAGAAATTTCTTGGTCTCGTGTAACAAGCCCAGATCGTTAGCAGCAAGCAAAATATCATCGACATATAGAATCAAAAATATAAACTTACTCCCACTGTCCTTTAGATATATACACTGATCAACAGTGTTTTCCTTAAATCCAAAGGACGTCACGGTATCATTGAACTTCAGATACCACTGACGGGAAGCTTGTTTAAGTCCGTATATCGATCTATTAAGTTTACACACCATATGTTCCTTTCCTTCCACTATAAAGCCTTCAGGTTGGTTCATATATACATCTTCCTCTAAATTTCCGTTTAGAAAAGCAGTTTTCACATCATTTGATGTAGCTCTAAGTCAAAATGAGCCACTAATGCCATAATTATTCTAAGTGAGTCTTTCTTTGAAATAGGTGAAAATGTTTCATGGTAATCAATGCCATTTTTCTAAGTAAACCCTTTAGCAATAAGTCTGGCCTTGTGTCGTTCGATATTGCCTTTAGAGTCGTGTTTGGTCTTAAAGACCCACTTACATCCAACTTGTTTACAACCATCAGGCAATTCAACAAGATCCCAAACTTTATTTTGTTCCATAGAGTTTTACTTTTCTTTCATGGATTCGACCCACTGAGAAGAATTAAGGCCATTTATGGCTTGTGAAAATGAAACTGGATCTTCATTGATTCCAATATCGAAATCATATTCTTGAAGATAAATCATGTATTCGCTAGGTATGGCAGATCTCCGTAATGCCACTTGTATAGGAATATCAATAGCAGGTTCATTATTAACTTCATCATGAAGTATTTGTTCATTGACTTGTTGTTCCGGTAAGTCATTAGCTTGTTCAACCATTTGGGGATGAGCAAAGACCGGAGCAATAATTTGAGAGGAAGTTGTCGGTATAGTAACTGTCACTTCTTTAAGTTCCACTATTCGTGGTTCAATACTCCCACTAATGTCACCATTCTCAATGAACTTGGCATTTCCAGTTTCAACAATCCTTGTAGTATGGTTAGGACAATAGAATCTATAACCTTTAGATTTTTCTGGATAACCAATGAAAAATCCACTAATTGTCCTCGAGTCCAACTTCTTTTCATGTGGATTATAAATGCGTACTTCTGCCAGGCAATCCCAAATGTGTAGGTCCCTTAAACTAGGTTTCCTTCCCATCCACAGTTCAAAAGGAGTCTTTGAAACTGCCTTACTAGGAACCCTATTTAATAAATAAACGGCAGTTCTTAATGCATGAGTCCACAATGATAAAGGTAAAGAAGAGTAACTCATCATACTCCTAACCATTTCTATCAAGGTACGATTACGCCTTTCTGCTACACCATTTTGTTGTGGTGTACCTGGCATTGTCTATTGAGCACATATGCCACGTTTTTCAAGAAATTTAGCAAATGGACCTGGACACTGTCCACTTTCGTTGTATTTCCCATATTATTCACCACCTCTATCAGATCTGACAATTTTCACTTTTGTATCTAATTGTCTCTCAACTTCATTTATAAATACCTCTAGGTCATTTACTGATTGAGATTTTTCATTCAATAAGTATATATAACCGTAACATGAGAAATCGTCGATAAATGTGATAAAATATTCTTCTTTTCCGAAGGTGGAAATGTTAAAAGGTCCACATATGTCGGTGTGCACAATTTCAAGGAGCTGTGTGCTTCTTGTGGCAGCATTCTTATTTGTATGGCTTGTTTGTTTTCCTTTAATACAATCCACACAAATATCGAGATCGGTAAAATCCAAGTTTGGAAGAATTTCATTCTTCACAAGTCGTTTCATTCTTTCCTTGGATATATGTCCTAATCGTTTATGCCACAAGTAAGCTGAACTTTCATCCACTAAACTTTGTTTAGTTCCAATACTATGATGCAGATGAAAAGAGTTTCGGAAAAAAAGGCTATCAAGCTTTATTTTGTACAAACCATCAGAAATAAAACCAGAACCAATAAAAATATTTTGTTTATACAAACTAAAACAACCATTCCCCAATTTAAAAGAAAATCCGGAGGTATCAAGTTTAGAAATAGATATTAAGTTTCTAGAAAACGAAGGTATAAATAGAGTATTAAATAAATCCAAATGATTTCCAGTATCTAAAATCAAACGATAAGTTCCAACAGCTTCAACGGGAACTCTTACTCTATTCCTCATGAGAATGAATTTCTCACTTGGACTTATGGTTTGGGTCGTAAGGAATCCCTGCATAGTATTTGAAACATGAGTGGTAGCACCGGAATCAATCCACCAAGTATTGTAAGGAACTTCAGTTAAATTAGATTCGAAACATACAGAGATATGATGTATACCTTTCTTTTCGAACCATGCCTTACGTTTCAAACAATCTTTCTGAAAGTGTCCAGGTTTCTTGCAGAAATGACACTTATCATTCTTGTGTTTATTCTTGTGAATTTTGGAAGATGACGCATTAACATTCAATGGTCCCTTCTTTTCCTTCCAGTTCTTCCTTTCAGATTTCTTTCCAGCCCTTGAGTGACCCATGAGATTAATTGAGTGAACTCCTTGCTTCTTAAGTCTTGCTTCCTCTTGAATGAGCATAGTTTTCAATTCCGTCAAATTCCACTTATCCTTAATAGTGTTATAATTTATTTGGAATTGACCATACTCAGGAGGCAAAGAATTCAGTATAAACTGAACAAGGAAACTTTCACCCACTTCCATTTTCATGGATTTTAACTTTGCTGCTAAGTTTGACATTTCAGTAATGTGTTCATGCATGGTACGAGAACCATCAAATTTCATGGTGGTTAGCATACCCATAAGTGCACCAGATAGAGATTTATCAGCACATCAGAATGTGAACTTTTTTCAACGGATTTCAAAAAATCCTTAGCAATTTTGTTTTCGAGAATTGTGGATTTGATGTTATTTTCAATGGTCATTCGCATAAACATAAGGCTGAGTCTATTAGATCTTTCCCACGCTTCAGAGACAGATTTTTCGTCTGTGCTACTATTCTCATTTGTAGCAGCGGGCTTATCCGATACAAGTGCTAAATCAAGATTCAGTGCACCGAGGTGAAACTGAACTTGTTCACTCCATTCAGCATAATTTAGACCATTAAACTTAACTATAGACGCAGCATGCGAATTCATTGACACGGACATGGATGCTGCAAAATGCATGAAAATACTTAATATTAATGCTACTCATATATATGAACAGATTCAAAGAACTTACATATATACAATAAAATGCATTGGAGTATCGTCTTTGGGTGATTCAACAATGCATAACATTAAACATGATTTGATGCTTCAAATTATTCACGTAATTGGTAATTAAAATATTACGGCTAGACACATGTCGCTATCTTTGGATATGCTACATGAGCTAATCGTATATAAAATAATTAACCTACAATAATGTTTATAATTATGAAAAAAGTAGTCAACCTTTGGGTCGACTATTAAATATTTCATAATTATCAAACTTCAATATACTCAATAATACAATCAAAAACATTATGTCATCCTTAATTATAGCATCACAATGATCATGAGTATTTGAACTATATTTAACTTAATATTTATAAACCTTCTAATTTGGTCACTTTGGCAACCAAATTAATCGTAATTAAATATTAAATAAAATATAAATACACTATAAATTAAATAATGCATCATAATAATTATATAATTAAATAATATAAGCATTTAATAATTCATGCATGCTAATTTTGCAAATGAATACGCATGACAAGTTTATCATTATGTATTTAATTAATTTAATATAAATATGCCATCAATCAAGTTAAACACACACATGTTATCATGTAAATTTAAAATATACAGAGAAATTATCATGTATATTAAATATGCATATATAAAGCTAAACCAGAAACTTAACTTAACAGAATTATATATGATATACATGTACATGAATTATATATGTGTATTATTATTCTTTTTTAAAAAAAAACAAGAAAAATAATTGGATATATAAAAAAATAATAATATATCCACTGTAACATATATTTTGGGGAAATAAAAAATAAAAAACAAAATTAAGCATACAAACTTTAATCATAACTGTTGACATCATCTTAACCATAATTATCATTTCTCAAATTTTCTTCGATTCAAACTCATAATGGTTGAATCAAGAAATTAATTATTTGAAAAAGAAAAAAATGTATATGTAAATGAAAATTTTAAAAAATAAAAGCAACCATCAAGAAACACAATTCTTGTGTTTAGCCGATTCAAATAAAGAACATTATATTTTGGAGAATGAAATTAAATAATTATAACCATAAAAGTTTCTTGAATTCAAAATTCATATTTGCAAAACTAAAACTTTTGATTGATTTGCAGAGAAGAAAATACACAAACATATTCTTCAACCAGCCTCTGATACCAAATGTAAGTTGATTCTAAACTTCAACATATATTAAGAATCTTGAGAACATATGCACTTCACTATAAAACATAAAAGAAAATACTTACTTGAATCCATGATTACTTGGATGTGTAGAGAATGATTTCTCTCTCCTGACCTCTACCTTTATGCTTGATCTATATCTCTGTAAATGGAATTGAATATAGTGATATTGTATGAAAGGAGGAGAGAGGGTCATTTCTCTGAAAATGAGTTCTTGAATTTATACATTCCATTAATGTATAATATGACTTTTCAAGTAACTTTTCATTACCTCATATCTTTTCACTAACCAATAAGGAATTAACATCATAAAATATTATTATATTAAATGTACAAGGAGTCAAATACATGAATTAATCCAACATTTTATTTCATTTAATTTAAAGTTTTGATTAAATGGGATTTGAATATGTTATTTTATTTGGATTTTATTCATCTCAAATCATTACCTAAACTAACTTCGTCTTTTGAAATCTACATATTCTGGTATATGCGTGATTTTTTTTATTGTTTTAGGATAGAGTTTTCATTTCATTTAATTTAAATTTTTCCTTAAATGGGGTTTGAATATGTTATTTTGTTTCCATTTTATTTTAATATAGGAGTATTATAAACATTTTACATCAAATTTAACTCTGTAATGGACGATGCAACTAAATGACACCATACAATGGTGACATGCAACAAATATCAAGTGAGGGTAGTGACGTGCAAAACTAGCATAGTTGAGGGCAGTGATAAAAAATTTCTCCTAATTGTTAATGATGAAACATATTGAATTTGATATGAATAAGAACATCGATGGTATGGTTAAAACTGTAAACCGCCCATGTAATCGTAGTGAAATATCGCTCAACTTCTTTTTAATGGTAGGCTACTCCAGGCTGGTTAACCAGAACCAGAAGCTCAAATGTGAAATCGGACCGGTCAATTCGATTTTTTTAATTTCATGAACCGAAACATCATTGTTTAAGAACCGGAAATTAACCGATCAGTTTTGAATAAAGTTTTAGCCTCCAAACTGGTTCATGGGCTGTTACACATAGATGCCCCATGGATGTCGATTTGTCGAGATCAATGGTTGATATCATGAACATTAGGTGTATTAAACTATATATGATTTTATTGGTTAATCGGAGTTTTGTAATAATCGAACCTTTCATAATCGAGACCAGACTAATTTCTTACAATTTTAGCATCTTCAGATGTTGTTGGTTTACCAGTTTTCAGTTAATTTTGATCAAACCTACACCTAATGGTGCAGCTTACGGGTTGTATTTTCTGAAACTGCAAGGTGCGAATCTATTTTAGTAATGGGCTCACTGAGAGGTTTGTGTATTTGATTATGCTATTATATAATTTGGTATATTTCACGTGCATGATTTAACAAGTGGACTTTCGCTCCAACCAATTACCAATGGACCATTTGTCACAAAATCACTAACCACAGTCTTAATCTCCTTACCGACTTAAGAGATTTGTAGAAAACCAAATTCCCTACAGAACTCATAACTTACAGAATGACAAAATCTTGGAATAGAACAGACTCGAGACAAAAGAATTGGCAAAATCTCCAAGATCTTCACTAACAAGCAACTCACCGATTTTGTGAGACTAGATTTCTCCACTCCGCATAGAGGCAGTACCAAGCCACAGAGGCAAGACTCTTTACACTTTAATATAAATGAAGTTTAATTGTAATTAAGGAAAGTATTAATTATACAAAAACAAAAAATTATCGATAATCCTTCAAAAGAAATTTATCGATAATTATTAGGGTTATTATGTTGTTTTAGAAAAAAAGGCTCTAAGTCTTTCCTCTTAGTGGTCTGTACCATTCGCCCGTGGGAGATTTGAGTTGTTCGTCGAAAATCGACGATGTCTCACGGCGGTACGGCTCCACCTGTGAGGGCTTCTAGTACTGCGACGGTTCCGGATCTTGCGGTGGTAGCTGCGACGGCAACTGGCGGCGAAGGAGGCAGATCTAAGGGGATGGCAGGAACGGGGTCGAAGGCATTAGGGTTGAGGACGGAATTGCAGGTGAGGCGAGTTTGGGTTGCGACGGTAGATCGGTATTGAGAGGGAACTAGGGTTATCTAGCGTCGGTGGACAGACTCATGCAAGCATGCCAAATTAGGGAGCCTCGGCTTGCTTCAGCTTCAATACGTGGGAAACGGCGGTTTTGGTTGGTTGGTAGGTCGGTACTGGGAGGGAACCGGAGTTATCTGGCGTTGATGGGCAGACTCATGCAAGCACACCGAACTAGGGGGGCTCGCCTTGCTTAAGATTTAATACTTCACTTGGGTGTCCTATTGAGATCGGTACTGGAAGGAAACAGGGTGGGTGTTTGGTTTCAATGGGTTGATCTGGTTAAACCCAATGAGCTGGGAAAATTTGAATTTCGCGATGCTCATATTTATCGCAGGGTTGATCGAGGAAGCTGGTTTAAGGCGGTTTGCAGCAAGATCACGGGGTTTATCCATCTGTATGAGTTGGAGGCTATGCTTCTGCATGAAACTAACTGGTTCGAGTCGATAGATCTCCGGGGTTATCATGGATGCCTGTGTAAAACACTCTGCAACAAGATCACGGGTGTTGCTACGTTTAATGTTAGCATATTTTTTTGCGCAAAGCGAAGATATCAGCCAACATGTTGCAACACATTTGGCATGACATGATGCACGCAGGATTAGGCAAGTCATCGAAGCCTTCCTATTTTATTACGCAGAAGCTTAATGCGCAAGGGAATTGAGTCACGACAAACATAGGCAACTTCCAGCTGTAATGAGGACACGTCAGCACGGTCAATTAAGGCGTCAACGCCAACCTGTCAACTTTCCAATACTGAAGAGGCAGCAAGGGATCTCCAATTAGGAGTAGAACTCCAAAATAGGCATGTGGATTTGCTATAAAAGCATATGCTTCCCCATAGCAACCTCTGAGGTTCTTTGTGTTCAAAAAATATTTAGAACTTCTAAACGTGTTAGACTAGCATGTTGGGAGGTTATATGATTTGATAAAAATCGTGTGCTTCGATAAACATAATTCGAGGAGTTTGAGTGTTTGATCGATTAGGGTTTTGTGTGCGTGATTGAAGATTCACGGAAACTGTCGAAGACAACCACACCGAGCATATGTTTGCTCGAAGGGTGGAACTTAAAGGATCTTAAAAACAAGAGGAATCCATGGTCGAGGTATTTCATAGAGTAGTAATAGTAGTTTAGGACAATAACTTGTGTGATAGCTAGCTTATGCTTGAAGTTGTACTATTGACTACCATATAGTGAAAACCTTTCCACTGGCAGAGTGCCCCCAGACGTAGGTTCGGAGTCACCGAACTGGGTAAACGTATTGCGTGTCTTCTGTTTATTTACTGTCCATTATCTGCGGTCTAGCAAGTTGTCGAACCAAGTGTTACAATATTGTACTCGACATCTTGTCTCTGCTACGAATCAGAATTTCAACGGGGTTTCACCATCCGTATGACTTGGCGGTTGTGACTCTACATGATGCTAAATGGGTCGAGTTGAACAAATTTGGGGGAATCATTAGCGAACGGTGTTGCGCACTACTCAGTATCGGAACATGTGTTTGTTTTTCTTGTAATCAAATGGCTCACAAATTGGTCATGTTTGCTTTAACTAACAGTAGCTGGGATTATTGTGAGGAGTCCGTCCCACCAACTGTAGCTTCAGCTGTTCAGCTTGATGCCAGTTTAGTTGCTATTTAATTAATAAAATTCGCTTTTACCTTAAAAAAAAAGAAATCATTAAAAGAAAGTGTTAATAATTATTATGACTAACTTATTTTTTGTAGCACTATTATTAATATCATTAATTTGAGGTTATGTGTTGCACATATACTAATAAAAATATTTTTAAAAAATAAAAACTAACTTTAAAATAAAGGATGTAACGATACTTTTTTTTTCCATTTCTCTTTATCAGGTCGAAAGTTTAATTTAATGTTGAATTCAAATTCAATCCTGTTGCTACGTTCAAGTGTTGGCATAATTTTTTAGCGCAAAAGTAAGAAGTCGGTGCAACATGTTACATGACATATGGAGCGACTAGTTACGATCCAGATTAGGAAAGATCTGAAACTTTCCTATTTAGACGCCACGAAGACTTGGAGCGCAAGAGAGTGACGTCGACAAACCAGGCGACTTCCAGCTATCACTAACACGTCAGCAAAGGCGGCAACTTTGCTTGCCTGATTTATTCAGGAAGTCCGAACAAGCAAGACGAGTTCCAGCTGTCATTAAAGGCGGCAACGACTTGCCTAATTTATTCAGGAAGTCTGAAACTTCCTATTCCTAATCCAAGAGAGATTAGGAATGTGAGCTGCTATAAAAAGCGTGAAGCTTCCCCATTAGCAGTCATCCGTTCTTGTTCTAAAATTGCAAGATTTCTCAGAGCTCTTAACCATGCACCATTGGCGTGTTGAGAGGCTGATTAGATTTGCTAGAACGGCTTTGCTCCGATCAAACATCAAGTCGCGAAGATTGATTGCTTGATCGGTTAGGGTTCTTGTGTTCGTGATTGAAGATTCACAAACTCCTTCAAAGAAGACTACGACACCGAGCATAGGAGTTTGCTCGAAGGGTGGAATTGAGAGGATCTCAAAGACAGGGGGAGAGGCCCTTGGTCGAGGTTGTTCACGGTGAGATCTATAGTAGCTTAGGACAATAGCTTGTGTGATAGCTAGTTGGTGCTTGAAGTTGAATTATTGACTACCATATAGTGAAACCTTTTCCACTGGCAAAGTGCCCCCAGACGTAGGTGCGGAGTTACCAAACTGGGTAATCATCTCTGGTGTCGTTATTATTGCTTGTTTGCTATTTACCACAGTCTGCAATTTAGGCAAGAAGTTGATACACAAGTACGACTTTGTGTTCGACTTCTTGACTCGGCTACGATTCAGAATTTCAATTGGTATCAGAGGAGGCACCTTATCTCTTAGGTGATTTTCCTGCAAAATTCTGAATAGCTAATATGGATTCGAAGGAAGGAGGATCTGTCAATCGACCACCAGTGCTCGACGGAACAAACTATGGGTACTGGAAAGCACGAATGTGTGCCTTTTTGAAGTCTCTCGACAGCAAAAACTGGAAGGCTGTCATTAATGGATGTGAGGAACCTCACTATGCTGATGCTTAAGGAAATCAAACCAGCATCAAACCAGAAAATGAGTGGAGCGCGGAAGAAGATGAAGCCGCCCTAGGTAATTCTCGTGCACTCAACGCTATATTTAATGGAGTAGACAAGAATGTGTTTCGACTTATAAACACGTGCACAAGCGCCAAAATTTCTTGGGACACTCTTGTTGTTGCTTATGAGGGTACATCAAAAGTCAGAGAGCAAAAGTTACAGTACCTCACGACCAACTTTGAGGCCCTTACCATGAATGAAGACGAAACTATTGCTGAGTTTAATGTACGCATCAAGGATCTAGCCAATGAATCATATTCACTTGGCAAGTCTATGACCGGTGAAGATTTGGTCAGAAAAACACTGAGAGCCCTAAGTCCCAGATTCAAGATGAAGATTACCGCCATCGAAGAAGTTCATGACTTGAAGACGCTAAAGTTTGATGAACTCATGGGATCCCTAATGAATTTCGAGCTCTTCCTACCGCTAATCGAGAAGAAGCACAAAGGTGTTGCTTTCAAAAGTTCTGTTCAAAAACAGAAAAACTTGGTATGCTCTGATTCGGACAGTGACATTGATGAAACTATCGCTATGCTGGCCAAAAATTACAATAAAGTCATGAAAAGATTCAACCAGATGACAGGACAGAATGTCACCCGAGAAGTCAGAGACAAGCCGCAACACAAGTTCCAGATGCTCGAAAGGACAAATAGCGATGATAGACGAGGAGAACGATCAGGAAAAGGAGTTCAGTGCTTTGAATGTGAGGGGTATGGACACATGCAGAAAGAATGTCCTAACTTCTTAAAGAAACAGAAGAAGGGATTCAATGCCTCTCTAACTGACGATGAAGATGAGGAAGACAATGACTTTGAGCATACAAGCAACTATGTTGCTATTACTGCCTCCACAATAAATCAACCATCCGAGAGTTCAAAGAAGTATGACTCTAATGACGAGCTATCTGATGAGACACTCAACAACGCTTACAATGACTAGTATGTCAAGTGGGTTGAAGACTCTCAGGTAATCGAAAAACAGAATACTCTCATTCTTTCTCTTAATGAAGACAAGTCACGACTTCTCGAAACTACTGTTGATCTAAAAAGGGAAGTGGCTCAGTTAAGAAGCGAGTTTAAACAAGTCACCAAGTCTGTAAAGATGATGAATCCAAGCACCGACACTCTAGACCAAATCCTCTCGATTGGAAAACCAGCTAGAAATATAGAGGGTCTGGGATATACGAAAGAAGCTTCATCATCACACACCGTCTTCGTTCCTCAGAAGGTCGTCACCCACAAGTCCCGTCAGAAGTCTACAAACTTCACGCCTGACCAAGCGACCAAAAAGCCTCATACCCTGGTCGCTTCAAAGACACAGAACAAAAGACATAACTGGGTATGTCACCACTGTGGACGAAGAGGTCATATTCGACCTTTATGTTATCGCCTATATGGAAGGAGCTTCGTCAAACAAAGGACCACCATTAAGAAAGCACAACCACGAAAGGAATGGCGAGTCAAGGAGGTAAACTATCGAGCAAATATTGAAGGAAAAATTTGTGGAGAATGCCAGATTGGGAAACAAGTTAAGACGTCACACAAGAAGGTACAACATCTTACTACTTCTCGTGTTCTGGAACTTCTTCATGTTGACCTTATGGGACCTATGCAAGTAGAAAGTCTAGGAGGGAAGAAGTACATATTTGTCTGTGTAGACGACTTCTCGAGGTACACCTGGGTAGACTTTATTAGAGAAAAGTCAGACACCTTCTCAGTCTTTGAAGCCCTATGTCGGAGAGTTCAACGAGAAAAAGGAGAAGTCATTGGCAAAGTCGTCCGTCTTCAAAGTGATCATGGAAAGGAGTTTGAAAACATCAGCTTCGCAAATTTTTGTGATGCTGAAAGAATTGCACACGAATTTTCTGCTCCCATCACTCCTCAGAAAAACGGGATCGTTGAAAGAAAAAATCGCACTCTTCAAGAAATGGCAAGAGTCATGATGCTAGCCAAAGACATCCCGCATCACTTCTGGGCTGAAGCTTTGAATACGGCTTGTCATATTCATAATAGAGTGACCCTCCGCCTTGGTACATCGCTCACTCTTTATGAAATATGGAGGGGGAAGAAGCCTAATGTCAAATATTTCCATGTCTTTGGGTCAATCTGCTACATACTTGCAGATAGGGAACCTCGACGCAAACTTGATCCTAAAAGCGATGAAGGCATCTTCCTTAGATACTCCAGAAATAGTCGGGCTTTTCGTGTATTCAACAAACGCACCCGGACTATCATGGAATCCATCAATGTCGTGATTGATGACAGTAACGAGCAACCCAGTGACGAGGATAAAGAAGTCCTAAATCTCTCAGGAGAAGTCAGACCAGAAGTCAGAGGCGAAGAGCTCAACAAAGAATCTGAAGACAAAAACCCAATCATCTCAGACAAAGAGACATCTCCCATAGAACAGAGAGCTCCGTCAAGAAGAATTCAGAAGAATCACCCATCCAAGGATGTGATAGGAGACATCAATGAAGGAGTGCAAACTTGACAAAAGGCACCTATAGACTACAAAAAGATGATAGGTAACATTTGCTTTATTTCCAAAATTGAGCCAAAGAATATACAAGAAGCCATCAATGATGATAACTAGGTCTGCGCCATGCAAGAAGAATTGGTTCAATTTGCAAGGAATGAAGTCTGGGAACTAGCACCCAAGCCAGACAATGTCAATGTCATCGGGACAAAGTGGATATTCAAAAACAAGATTGACGAACAAGGAAACATCACTCGAAACAAAGCAAGACTGGTGGCTCAGGGGTACACACAAGTAGAAGGAGTTGACTTCGAAGAAACTTTTGCTCCGGTAGCCAGACTAGAAGCCATACGACTTCTTCTCAGCATAGCATGCCATCTGTGTTTCAAACTCTATCAGATGGATGTAAAGAGTGTCTTCCTTAATGGAAATCTCAACGAAGAAGTCTATGTTGCTCAACCAAAGGGATTCGAAGACCATGACTCTCCTCATCATGTCTACAAACTAAAGAAAGCCCTCTACGGCCTCAAACAAGCTCCACGAGCATGGTATGAACGTCTTACCCAATTCCTAGTACAGAATGGCTATATTCGAGGGGGAGTAGACAAAACTCTCTTTGTGAAGAAGGAAGGAAGGGATATCATGATTACTCAAATATATGTCGATGACATTGTATTTGGAGGAAAGTCAGACAAGATGGTGGAACGTTTCGTACAACATATGCAGTCTGAGTTTGAGATGAGTATGGTCGGTGAGCTCACATACTTCCTAGGCTTCCAGATCAAACAAATGACAGATGGAATATTTATCTCCCAAAGCAAATATGCAAAGAACATTGTGAAGAAGTTCGGGTTAGAAAAGGTCTCTCACAAAAGAACTCCTATTGCCACACATGTCAAATGCACAAAGGGCGAGATGGGAGAACCAGTTGATCAAAGCCTTTATCGAAGCATAGTAGGAAGTATTCTCTATCTAACAGCAAGTCGACCCGACATCGCTTTCTCCGTGGGAGTCTGTGCTCGATATCAAGCCAATCCAAAAGTCAGTCACTTAGCTCATGCCAAGAGGATCATAAGGTATATCTCGGGAACCTCTGAATTGGGTTTGCTATATTCCTTTGATACCTCTCCTACTCTTGTTGGATATTGTGATGCTGACTGGGCGGGAAGCACAACAGATCGAAGAAGTACCTCTGGAGGTTGTTTCTACTTGGGGAACAATCTTGTTTCTTGGTTCAGCAAAAAGCAAAATTGTATTGCTTTGTCTACTGCTGAGTCTGAATATATTGCAGCCAGAAGTAGCTGTACTCAACTTCTTTGGATGAAACAAATGTTGGCAGAATATGGTGTCAAGCAAGAAGTCATGACTTTGTTCTGTGACAACATTAGTGCAATCAATATCTCGAAGAACCCAGTTCAACATAGCAAAACAAAGCACATTGATATCAGGCACCACTTTATTCGAGAGCTTGTAGAAGACAAGAAGATAAAGCTCGAGTACCTACCCACTGTGAAACAAGTCGCTGACATCTTTACAAAGGCATTAGATGCTAACAGATTTGAAAGTCTAAGGTTATCCCTCGGACTTTGCTGTCTGGAGTAACCAGAAGTCAAGACAGAAGAGATGGAGCTTTCAGTTGATTTTTACTCTCTCTCTATCAGGACCAACCAGGGTCCACAAAATCAAGCCGGGCCCAAATTTCATTATCAAAAGCCCAGTTGGAATTTTTTTTTTAAATTCAAAAAGGGGAATGATTGAAAAACTGACGACGAACCAATCGGCTCTCAACCCCCTTCAACTTCCGCAAAAAAGCCTGCACATCCCCTCCACCTTCCCAAAACCGCTAGGGCACCACGATAAAGCAAAAACAAATCTGCAAACGATAGCAGTTGCTCTTTCTCTCAAAATCAATTCCGATCAAGTCTTCTGTCAAATGGTTGGTACCCGAAGTGGACGTATACTATCTACCTCCAAGACACTACGAGCAAAGATGAGGGCAAAAGTGATTGCCAAGAAGTTGTCGGCCTCAAAATCAACAACGAACAAATACGGAGTAAAGATTCGTGGAAGAAATCTCCCGGGGAAGGTTCGGCGAAACCTCATGATGCACCAATGGAGGCGATTACCTCCACTGTAGAGAAGGACAAATCTGCTAACCTAGAAGAGGAAGGCTCTCACACTTCGCAGACGCTCCTACTACCCCTTCTGTAGTAAACCCTGTAGACAAATAGGTGTCTGAAGAGGCTCAAGGAACTCTCGCCCCTGAGATCCATGGTGCCGTCTATGGAGATAAATCTAGCCCCCAAAAATCTGCACCTACGCCAGAGAAGTCCCCACCAAAAGAAGCCTTGCGGAAAGACGACAGTCTACTTGTTGCCCAGGACAGTGATCCAAGGATGAATGAAGATACTGAAGTTATCCCAGAAGTTGCTCAACCTGTAGAGAATATTGTCAATATAGAAGAAGGAGATACAGCAGAAACCATGGAAGAAGAAGTTGTGCCTAAAAGGCTTGAGAGAAGGAAGCTACCAACAAGAAAGTTGGTCGATGAAGAAGAAGAACCCTAAGTACCAAGGAGATTAACCCCAAAAAGAAAAACCACAGAGAAAGGAGGAGCATCGGCTTCTAAACCACTAAAGAAGTCTAGAAGGAAGTCATTGACTTCGGTAGCAACTTCTGCTCCAGAAGAAGAGGAGTCTGAAGAAGAAGAAACCCGTGTCATACTTCCACGGGTCAAAAAGTCAATGGGAGGCCTGAAACTCCCCAAAAATGTTCCTAAGGCTCCGACAGATAATGTCTCATTCCACTCTGTAGACAACGCGGTCAAATGGCAATATGTGTACCAGCGCAACATCTACCCAGAGAGAGAGCTCTCCACAGAAGCACAGGGGATGAACACAATTGTGGAACTCCTCCGTGGCTCAGGCCTGACCAATACGGTCATAAACATCGGGCCGTTCTACCCAGCGCTGGTCAAGGAGTTTATTGTCAACCTCTCAAGTGAGTTTAATGACCCGGAAGATGCGGAGTACAGAAAGGTATTTGTTCGGGGAGAATGCTTCAGAATATCTGCCACGACTATCAATGCTTATCTAGGCAGAGAGGACCCAAAAGTCACTCCAGAAGTCCCGCACTTGAACAAAGTGGCGGTTGAGATCACTAGAGGACGGAAGAAGGTCTGGCCCTTCAAGGACACCATTGCGGCTGCTGAGCTAACTGCCAAATATTCAATTCTGTACCGCATTGGCTTGGCAAATTGGGCACCCTCCACTCACGGGTCGAGCATCAAAACTGAATTGGTTAAACTCATCTACCAAATAGGTACGCAATCTTCTCTTGATTTTGGCTCATATGTCATTGAACATCTTGTCAAACATGCCAAATCATGTGCTGTCAAGCTGCCTATTGGGTTTCCATCATTGATCACCGGACTTCTCCTCCAACAATGTCCTCACATTGTTCGAGAGACGGATGTTCCGGGTAAGAAGCCACTGCCCCTCGCTATCAGCCTCAAAAACTTCGAAGGTAAGCATATGAGGGATCTCACTCCTCCCATGGCCAAAGCATCAGAAGCTGGTTCCAGCTCCCGACCTTCAGGACCACTTGGCACCAGGATGGAGGAAGAGTTGGTAGAGGTGATCAATGACTTGGAGAAGTCAATTGCTGTTCTGACGACCCGCAAAACTGCCTGTGAAGCTCTTCTCAATGACCTCCGCTCTGCTCCTGCTGAAGATGACGATGTCGATGACTCCACCTCATTTTAAGTATTTCTCTGATTTACTCTAATAACTTGTTCCAAACACACTCTTAAATTCTCGGGGACTGTCCGAGTTAATTTTCTGCACATTGAGACATTTATTTTTTTGGGATATTTTGCTCATGTTTGAGCTGGTTTATGCCCTGCTGTTATTTGAATTTCGTTGTATGATTGCCTTTGGCAATATTGTTAGACAAACAGGGGGAGATAGATAGGCTACACCAGAAGTTGCGCACAGAAGTTGCCGCTCCAAAAGCCGATCCAGAAGACGAACCAGAAGCCACACCAGAAGTAGCATCGCTTGATGTGCGTAACTGCCACAAGATGACGATGTACTTAGAATGGTGTTTAAATCGCATCACTTGCTGTGCGTAACTGCCACAAGATGACGATGTGCCTAAAAATGTGTTTGCCTAAAAAATTGCCAAAGGGGGAGATTGTTGCTACGTTCAAGTGTTGGCATAATTTTTTAGCGCAAAAGTAAGAAGTCAGTGCAACATGTTACATGACATATGGAGCGACTAGTTACGATCCAGATTAGAAAAGATCTGAAGCTTTCCTATTTAGACGCCACGAAGACTTGGAGCGCAAGAGAGTGACGTCGACAAACCAGGCGACTTCCAGCTGTCACTAACACGCCAGCAAAGGCGGCAACTTTGCTTGCCTGATTTATTCAGGAAGTCCGAACAAGCAAGACGAGTTCCAGCTGTCATTAAAGGCGGCAACGACTTGCCTAATTTATTCAGGAAGTCTGAAACTTCCTATTCCTAATCCAAGAGAGATTAGGAATGTGAGCTGCTATAAAAAGCGTGAAGCTTCCCCATTAGCAGTCATCCGTTCTTGTTCTAAAATTGCAAATTTTCTCAGAGCTCTTAACCGTGCACCATTGGCGTGTTGAGAGGCTGATTAGATTTGCTAGAACGGCTTTGCTCCGATCAAACATCAAGTCGCGAAGATTGATTGCTTGATCGGTTAGGGTTCTTGTGTTCGTGATTGAAGATTCACAAACTCCTTCAAAGAAGACTACGACACCGAGCATAGGAGTTTGCTCGAATGGTGGAATTGAGAGGATCTCAAAGACAGGGGGAGAGGCCCTTGGTCGAGGTTGTTCACGGTGAGATCTATAGTAGCTTAGGACAATAGCTTGTGTGATAGCTAGTTGGTGCTTGAAGTTGTACTATTTACTACCATATAGTGAAAACCTTTCCACTGGAAAAGTGCCCCCGGACGTAGGTGTGGAGTCACCGAACTGCGTAATCATTTTTGGTGTCGTTATTATTGCTTGTTTGCTATTTACCACAGTCTGCAATTTAGGCAAGAAGTCGATACACAAGTTACGACTTTGTGTTCAACTTCTTGACTCGGCTACGATTCAGAATTTCAAATACATAGAAACTCATTGCACTCCACCGCCAACACGCTATGATCAATTCCAACATTTACGAGTGCTCCACCCATCCATCATCGATTACATTAAGAATGTGCTCAAGAAAGCCTTCAATTTATTCACCAAACCTCGTTAAGTGTGCCTTTATCATTATTCTTCTCGCCTCTTCGATAACTCCATCATAGTCCTCTGCCACTTTTTTACCATTTCCGTCACCGACCGGTCAACGAATGACTTAACCTTCCTCATGTCGCCGCTAATGATCCAATTATATGTTTCATTTGTGAGCATATCACAACTTTCCATGTACATACCAGGCTCGAGGTTCAAGGCTCGAGGTGCTTGTTTGAAACCGTATAGATTAACACGTGGCAACTTGAGGATTTTCCTTTTATATAGATAGATAGATTTACGAGTTTAGGATAATTACATTTACACATTACATCCCCAATTTTAAAAGAAACGGGGTTAACAAATTATTTTATTTTTAAAATTTTAATTATGTTGAAATGCCTTAAATACCCGCAGTTAACTTTCCAATTTCTAAATATTGACGTCCAATCTTTGAACAGACCAGTAAAGATACACCCACGCATTCAATCAACTCTCACAATCTCTCTACTAAATAACTAACCGAATAAAACAGACTACACATTAACACAGTTCTGAAAACAAACAAACACTCTTCCATAACTGAGACATATTTTCCAAGAAAATAACCAAAACTTCCCAATCTCAGAACCCACCAGGCTGAGAATGCAAATGA
The DNA here is from genome assembly GCA_963920655.1 of Geranium rotundifolium. Taxonomy (NCBI): domain Eukaryota; kingdom Viridiplantae; phylum Streptophyta; class Magnoliopsida; order Geraniales; family Geraniaceae; genus Geranium; species Geranium rotundifolium. The sequence goes on from OY987319.1 coordinate 30,793,681, forward strand.
AGCAATGTCCTCAATATTTGACCCCATGAAACTGACATTTCACCTTCAGATAATAAAAAAATACTACATGATATAGCTACAATATATGTATAACCAATAACGATAAATATTGTAATTTCATACGCTAACCAAAAGACGCTGCATCCAAATAGAACTTATGTATGTAGAGAATCCATATATAGTTACGAAAACATTATCATGACTAGAAGTCCTCGTCGAGCTTGAAGACAAAGTTGTTGCCTCCATCTTCCAGGCTTGACATAACGGACGCTTTCTGGTAATCACCGACCCTTCTCTCGAAAAAGTTGGCCTTTCCTCTGATCAAACAAACCGATTAAGTAAAACAAAAGATGGATGTAATCAATTAGAGAAGCAATTAGAACTGATGATAACGATTTTTATAATCGTAGACCAGATGAGGGCATGAGTAACATTGGCTACAAAGTCAAACAAAAAGTCCTATGAGTCGTGAACAGTGACAAAGTAACAGACTACAATTTATATTTAATCACATTCCCCAGCTAAAGTAAGGACTCGATTGTTATTTCAAGAGTGACAATGTTCCCCAAATGTTTTTTTAAAATGCAAAAAGAAAAGTTGTTCCGAGGAAGCTCTGTGTTTCTTATGCACATGGTTTGACAATGCAAGTCTTTGGATAAATATAATGGTTGATTCCTATCGAAAGAATTCTTGTAAAAGACACCATCTAGAAATACCGTCGACATTTTAGTCGTGGAGGCCAACTCAATATATATATATATATATATAGCATTAGCGTTTTGAAATGGCAAACAGGAAGAAGAAAAATGGAAACGTAATCGGTACTCACTGCAATGAAATAAACTCCATCCAGTCAAAGGGATTTTCCACTTTATATTTCCTTTCGCACCCTAAAGAAACCTGAAAACAAAGACGAAAAAGGAAACATTTAATTTCATATTTCCCCCACGAAAGAATGTAAGAAGAAAACCGAAAATAGCAAGCATATACCAAGAGGCGATCGGCAACAAACTTAATGTATTGGCTCATGAGAGTTGAATTCATGCCAATCAATGCACATGGAAGGGAGTCGCAGACAAATTCAATCTCAATTTCCACAGCTTCGTGAACAATGTGGTGAACTCTTTCCCAGTCAAGTTGCTTCTGCAACAAACTGTTAAGTAACAACGTCAAGCAAATATTCTAAAAACGTAGCATGTTTGAGCCAAACCAGAATTGAAAACATGATAACATCTAGTAAGACTGATGAATATGTGCCAGGAAAAAAATGGGGAAATTGTGAGAAGTTGACTTGTATTGTACACTTTTTGCATTTCATAACCATGTTCTATGTTTTGTACAAAATCTTAACCGTCCACGTGTTTAACGACAAATAGGTATTGGAGTCATGCATGCGACTTCCCAGTTTTTCCAAAATGACAGATTTTCCCTTCAAGTTAAGAAAATTCAAACCCATACATTCACGTTCCTAGGGAGTGTGTGAAGGTGACATATGGATGACGTCATCCTTTGGTTAATTCTGTATACAAAATTTTATAGGTAATTCTTGTTATTTGAAGGGGTATTTTGACATTTTCTTTCATTTTTAACGAAGTCGTTAATGGTACAAAAGAGAGGAAAACTGAAGGATTTAAGTATTTGGCAAGAAAAAAAACACGGTCATGACTAGCAAAACGCGTGTATTACATCGCAACTTTCAGCACTTTCCCCAAAAATTACCTGTAAAGAAGGCAAGCAAAGTCACAATGCAGACCCTCATCTCGGGAAATGAGCTCATTTGAAAATGTCAAACCTGGCATCAATCCCCTCTTCTTGAGCCAGAAAATGGCACAGAAGCTGAGAATCACAATGACAATTAGCAAGCATATATGAAAGAAAAATGAAGAAAAACACCATATCTAATATATAAATTCAAACTGTAAAAAGAAACATAAAAGGGCTATAATCGCAAAAATAAAACTACCTTCCAGAGAAAAAGATTCCTTCTATACATGCAAAAGCAACAAGTCTCTCAGCAAACGAAGTGGAACTGCTCATGGGAACAAAATGCCATAGTTAGAACTTAAAAGCAGTCAGTCACTCCCTTGCGTATATATGAACATTGTCAACATTCTAAGTGCAAATGAAGGTTCAGATCATACTGCAAGACCAAAGAAAATGTACATATAAAATATCATGATGTATCAAATATCAACTTTTGTGTTTCTCTAGGCTACCTCAACGAAGTCAAGCCATTGATAGTAATATCGTTGAATAATGCATACATGTCAAAATGTCCATGTCTGAACTCTTAACATTTAAAAACGTCAAGCCATTGATAGTAATACCGTTGAATGATTATGACATATGGGCTACAGAACTTGCACATGTTAACATACCACTAAATTGCTTCTATGCACGTCTAAGATACATTTAACTACCTAATACTTACTCTATTATTTGTGAGTTGTGACACTGTTGGTGAAAAAAAAAAAACATTTCATGTTATTTTCTTAGGGCGGAGATTGTGATTTCATCAACGAAAACAACTAAAGTATAGTGCTTCATTTTAGAATGACATATTTATATTCTTCCCCGTAGAAGAACAGAAAAGCGCCCCATAACCATGGTGCTACTGCTACATTTACATCTTCTTCATTAATTGTCATATAGTTGTATACAAAAGTCATACGTACTTCAAAATTTGTTGATTGTGTGAAATTACGTTCATGGTACGATAAACTGAACTCTTAAGAGACACAGGACATTCACGTGCACGCACAAAAAGCACGAGAAACACAGGACACTTGTCATTTTGTTATATTTAAAGAGCACGGAGCAAAGCCATGCCTCTTTGATAATTAATTCCACAAGTACAGAACTAAGATGCACTAGTACCTCTGAATCCAATCCAATGCCCAATTAGCCTTACTACGCACACAAGGAATGTTTTCAGTAGCATTAAACAATCTATGCTTTTCATTTGAATCCTTGATATATGTCTCCAAGAGCAAGCTATACATCTCTGTCCATATAAGATATCCCCAATCAGTTTAGAATGAAGCAGAGAATGAGCAAATAAAAAACTGTAAGAGGCTCTACCAGAATGAATATTCTCCATTGCAATCTGAAACCCATAGAATGCCCGGGCCTGCAGTAATGAAAACCCTTAGCATCAGATCATAATCAAAAGAAACCCAAGAAATTAACAGAACAATTATAATGTTTGCTTTATACTTCTTTCGGGTGCTGAGTCTATAGCCCCGCACCAGTCAAATTAACAAAATGAGAATACTTGAGTAAGATTTATAACTCGTACTTCAGCATATACTGATCTTGCTTTTATTCAATCACTATACTGTTTGCATGATAAATATGACATTTTAAGATCGAACAAAATTATAAATATTGATTCTGAATTACAAGTATCAACTTTCATATTTTAAGTGAACAAATCTTTACTCACACTTTACATGTACAAATGTTCTCCTACTTTTTTATATTTAATTTTTGAAGAAAGATGATTGCAAACAGAATAAACTTATTATGATGTAATTTTCTTATCTGTTGTTTACAGGAATCATATAAACTTGAACTTTTAAATCGTGACGGCAACTAAGATTGTAAAGAGGGAAAAATTTACTCACACTTACTATTCTGAATTACACGTATCAACCTTCATATTTTAAGTGAACGAATCTTTACTCACACTTTACATGTACAAATGTTCTCCTACTTTTTTATATTTAATTTTTGAAGAAAGTAGTGATTGCAAATAGAATAAACTTATTATGATGTAATTTTCTTATCTGTTGTTTACAAGGATCATATAAGCTTGAACTTTTAAATCGTGACGGCAACTAAGATTGTAAAGAGGGAAAAATTTGAGAAGTATGATAGGGTATGACAGATTTTTTTGGAATAAGAATAATTTTATAATAATATGTCTAAGTATGTCCCAGATATAAAAGAGCAAAGTAAAGAAGTTCACCTCTGGAATTTGAACATCATTTAGAAATCTTGCAGCCAGGTTCTCCAAAACAATGCCATCAGATGCAGCAAAGAAGGCCAACACATGGCTTATGAAATGTCTTTCAGAATCAGTCAAAGTCTCCCAATGCTTCATATCTTGAGAAAGATCAACTTCCTCAGCTGTAAGCCCATTTATAAATTATTAGAACATATTATATAGGAAACAAAAGTAAATAAGGGAAAAAGCAAACATACATTGGATGAAGTAGATCAATAAAGTACGTCCCAAACATTCAATAATCTGATTTTAAATGAGATACGAGAGAGGACAAAGGATCAAGTATTTTCTTCTCAAATACAATGTTTTTGCACTTCATAGACTGATATGATAATGTTCCAGAAGCAATGAAATAAAAATAATGACAGCCCAAAGTTCCCAAAACACCAATTTCACTTCCCTCAAAATAGTAACTCTCACTAAGCTTACAGTAAAAAGGAAAATGCTTTGGTATACACAGAATTTCCTTGTTCTATAATCATATCTCAAGTCTCTTAACAACCACTCATTTGTTGTTACCATGTTTGCAATCAAATTAGGAAACAAACCTGCCACCAATTAAGCAAATATAAACACGCCCTAACAAATCAGGACCCATTATGTCCAGAATGTTCAAAACTGCATGACAAAACAACTAAACAGAAGATTTGAAAAATTAAACAGAAACAATAATTATCTTTTCTTTCCTTCCCAATCATTGATATAAACAGAACACCAGCGTTTAGAGGCTATACACAAATATTGAATTCCAATACAATGACAAGAAAAACAACAGAAATTTTCTAGAATATGTCATGTTTTAAACAAAACAACAGGGGAACAACCAATTAACCAAATATAAACACAATTTAACAAAGCATGACCCATCATGCCCAAAATGTTCAAAACAGTTTAACAAACAACTGAAAATGAGAATTGAATAGTTGAACATAAACATCAATTCTATTTCCTTCCCAATTCTAAATATAAATACACGGCCAAGAAAAAACAACAGAAACTTTAACAATCTGCCGTGTCTCAAACAAAACGATTGGTCCCGTCGATGAATTAAACATACCATTCAGAAATTAGTGATTACCCAGTTGAGAAAAGACAAAATTAAAGTAATCCAAATAAAAGGAAGGGGTAGTGAAAATGAATCACCAGTCCAGAAACTAGCCTCGGCCTTCTTGTACATCTCCCAGAGTTGCTTGTATCTGATGGGAAACATACAGAACCTCTGGGTTTGCTCCCTGAGAATGGGCTCTTCTTGTTCCTCTCCGTCTTTGTTCCCATTTGAGAGAGAACCCATTTCTGAAAGAGGAAGGAGGCTATGGATTGTAAGGAAGAGAAGAAGATAGAAGAAAAACCCTACCAAAACCCTTTCACGAGAGAGACAGATATCGAATTGCGCAACCAAACGTGAGTGAGAGTGATTGCGTGATGATGGTGACTTATCTTTTGTTTGAATTCTCCTCAGATTATTGATTGCATGTGAAATGATCTTATCAAACAACCTACAACCTTAACTTCCATCAACCGTAATATTAAACATAATTTCATGTTACCATGGCTAATTATGGACAAAAATCATATTGTCATGATCAATTTTGTTGTTAATCATATTACTATAGTAAATTAATTTTAACTGATTTTCGGTCACGTGACTTGCACGTGACCCAACATATTTTTAAATGGTTAATTTTCGTTTAAATAAAAAGTATAATAGAAAACTAAAAATGTGATTTTTTTTTTCTTCTCCAACCATGGGGTTGTGGGCTAAAGTAGGTTCGGTCGAAGGTGTCTTTGTCAGAAGGGTTGGACCGGTAGAGTTTGTTAATCCATAACCATACTTTAAAGTTTGATTGTTGATGGAGATTCGATGAGACTGCAACAGTGGGGAGCGATTGGGCGACTCCACGGGGTTGTGGTTATTTGACGGTGTGAAGAGTCAACAACCTCCTATGAGATTCTTCAACATGCGGTCAAATCTAGGGTCATTCTTACGTCTTTCTTCTCAAATCGGAGAACGAATTGTGATAAAACATTAAAAAAATGTCACGAAATTGACGAATAGCAATTTGGTCATTTCTTCTAGTTGAACAAAAGTGAATAAAATGGCAAAATTAAAATGTGTTCTAACTTACGATTGTAAGATTAAAATAATTTATTTAATCTCTAAATTGTGACCCATTAACTGTGTAATGAATACTTCATTATTGGTTAATGAAAATGTATGAAATAATGAAAGGTTTAGTTGAAAAGTCACTTTATACATTAATGGAATGTATAAATTGAAGAATCCTTTTCAGAGAATAGGTTCTCTCTCCTCATTCCATACAAAACCACTATATTCAATTCCATTTAAAGAAATATAGATCAAGAATCAAGGCAAAGGTTGGAAGAGAGAAATCATTCTCTACGCATTCAAGTCTTTATGAATTCAAGTAAGTGTGTTTATATTTTACTGTAAATTGCATATATTCTCAAGATCTTCAATAAATGTTTAGTGTGATTCTTTTGTGTTAAGAGACAGAGATAGAGTAGAAAATATGAGATGTATTTTATTGAATAGACCACACATCATTATATAGGTACAATGAGATCAATCAAATCCCAATCAATAAGGCAAGGATTATTCTTATAACAGAATAATATCTTGATAATATCGCATATTTTCTAATACCCCCCCCCACCAAGTTGGAGCGTGAAGATCAAGAATGCCAAGCTTGCGAAGGATGTAGTCGAATTGAGGCAACCTCAATGCCTTAGTAAATATATCAGTGAGTTGTTCAGTGGAAGGGACAGGATCCGTTTTAATTAACGAGTCAATGATGGCATCACGAATAAAGTGACAATCTACCTCAATGCACTTCATACGCTCACGAAAAACGGGGTTGGAAGCAATATGTAAAGCAGATTGGTTGTCACAGAGTACATGCATGGGTTGTGAGTGATCCACACCCAAACTTAATAGAAGACCTTTAAGCCATTTTAGTTCGCAGACAAGAGTGGCCACAGACCTATATTCGACCTCATCGGAAGAGCGTGGCACGGTATGTTGTTTCTTTGTTTTCTAGGAGATAGGAGAATTACCCAAGAAGACGAACCAACCAGTAGTAGATCGTCTTGTCAAGGGACAACCCGCATAATCAGAGTCGCGCCATATGGAGATGTTCAAATGGCTATCAGCCCGCAAAAGTAATCCCTGTCTGGGTGCACCCTTCAAGTATCTTACAACACGTAGGGAAGCATCCATATGTTTTTGACAGAGCTTTTGCAGAAATTGAAACAAAAGATGAACGACATAAGAGAGATCAGGTTTAGTAACAACTAGATATACTAGTCGTCCAACAAGACGACAGTAACCTACGGCATCTTCAAAAAATGGAGCCTCGTCATTACCCAATTGATGGTGTTGTTCGGGGGGGGGGGGGGGGGGGGGGGGGGGGTGTGGGGGCCGGTTTGCGACCAAGAATACCTGTCTCAGAAATTATATCGGGATTATATTTCCGTTGATTGAGAAAGATAACCTCCGTACTTTGAGCAACCTCAATGCCCAAAAAATATTTCAACTGACCAAGGTCTTTCGTATGAAAACATTGACCTATGTAGAATTTGAAAGAGACAATAGTAAGTGAATCATGGACACTTATGACCAAGTCGTCTAAATAGATCAAGACATGTAGACACACCTCGTCACGAGTATAGCTAAAAAGCGAATAGTCCGAATAGGATTGATGGAAGCCATAGTTCTTCAAAACGGGGGCTAACTTTGCAATCCAACATCGTGGGGCTTGACGGAGACCATACAGGGATTTTTGAAGACGACGGACTTTACCGTCTTTTCCATTCCCGAAACCAGGAGGAAGCTTCATGTATACCTTTTCCGGTAAGTCATTATTGAAAATATATAATAAATAAAAGTATATCCAATTATTTTATTTCTCTCTTAAAATAATGATGCATATTTTGACACATTTATGTAAACTGTATTTTAATGCATGTACACATGAAATGTATTCATGTATAATAATCAAGGGTTAATTACAGTTTGCCCATATTACACTGGCGCGTTTTACAGTTTGCCCCAGCTACAATAAAAAGTTCAAATTAAGACACGCTAATTGTATTTTTTTACAATTCCGTTAGAAATTGGATGGAAACCTAAAAATTTGGACGGAAACCTAATTTTTTTCAAAAAAGACGAAAATACCCCTTCAGCTGGTTTGACTTGGACCATAAATAAACCAAAATTAATCGGAAGATCAACAATTATTTTAATTATTAATATTATTAATATTATTATTTTATTTTTTATTTTTTATTTTGAATGTATAATTATTAATGTCATTTGGGTCTAATTATTGAAAAAAATTATATAATTAGAGAAATTTTTTTTAAAGTTGTTGATCTTCCGATTCTCTTCGATTTGATATACTACGAGCCCGAAACAGAGCTCGTATGAGAGAGTTATGACATTCGAAAGTTTCAATATATTATTAATTACATTATTATTATTATTATTATTATTATTATTGTATAATTTAATACAAAGCCGGTCCAAGTCAAACCAACTAAAGGGGTATTTTCGTCTTTTTTGAAAAAAAATTAAGTTTCCGTCCAAATTTTTAGGTTTCCATCCAATTTTTAACATAACTGTAAAAAAAAAATACAATTAGCGTGTCTTAATTTGAACTTTTTATTGTAGCTGGGGTAAACTGTAAAACGCGCCAGTGTAGTATGGGCAAACTATAATTAACCCAATAATCGATGAGAACTCATTCTTTACATGAGAAAATAAGAATAAATTTTGACCACAAGATGAAAATTTGGTTGGCTTGAATTTATTCTGACTCATTAATGACAACTGGGCGTAATTATTCATAATTTACTATTTATTTTTGTCTTCTAACACAAATATAAGAGTGTTTTTGTATTTTTACATTATTACACCATTTAATTATTTCTTTGTATAAATTTTAATATCTCATTTACTTATTTTTCATTTTATTTCTTTTTTTACGATTTTATTATTTCATCATTGAAATTACAAGATTTACGCATTAGTTTTACTATTTCATGATTTATTTCAAAATTTTCAACTTCATGATCATATTATAACTCAACTTCATGATTTTATTTGTATGATCACATTATTTTCTCAAACTTTTTAATTATTAACTCTACTTCAATTTCATGTTTTAGTTGTATGATTAATTTGTTTATACTATTTCACTAATTTTGATTTCATGTTTTTAGTTGTACAATTTCATGATTTGCAAAAATTTCATATTTTTACTTTTGCGATCGCATCATTTTTCACCAATTTTTTACGATGCGAATTTCATTTTTCATGAACCTAATTTTCGTTTATTTATTTGCATGTTTCATTTTCACTCGAGTCCATTTCCTTTAACACGCTTCGTTTCTTTAGTCAGCTACATGTGTTCATCAGAACCCACTTGAATGAAAATGAAACTCATTTCAAAAATATAATTGAAAATTAAACACAACCAATGAAAATAAAACACAATTTTATATTATAATAAAACGCATTATATGAAAATGGAACGCAATAGTAATGATGTAATTAACTCTTGAACATATTTTTGTTGGTTTTAGGAATAATGACACTTTGTTACACCTAACTATAGCGAAATGACACTTTAATACCCTAACTATTTTTCTCTCTCTTTTAGTACCCTGACCATTTTTTTGTGACAACCTACCTCTAAAATACCCCTGGTCGGGTAAACGAATATGATTTGGACCAGCCCAATTTGAACCAGTTTGATTTCACTATTGGTTCAATGTTATTTTTTGGGTTAGTTACAGTTTGCCCATACTATACTAGCGCGTTTTACAGTTTACTCCAGCTATAATAAAAAGTTCAAATTAAGATACGCTAATTGTATTTTTTTACAATTCCGTTAGAAATTGGATGGAAACCTAAAAATTTGGACGGAAACTTAATTTTTTTCAAAAAAGACGAAAATACCCATTTAGTTGGTTTGACTTGGACCGGTTCTGTATTAAGTTATATAATAATAATAATAATAATAATAATAATAATAATAATAATAATAATAATAATAATAATAATAATAATAATAATAATAATAATAAAGTAATTAATAATATATTGAAACTTCCGAATGTCATAACTCTCTCATACGAGCTTTGTTTCGGGCTCGTAGTATATTAAATCGAAGAGAATCGGAAGATCAACAACTTTAAAAAAAATTGTCTAATTATATAACTTTTTTAATAATTAGACCCGAATGACATTAATAACTATACATTTGAAATAAAAAATAAAATAATTAAAATGATTAATTAAAATAATTGTTGATCTTCCGATTAATTCTGGTTTATTTTTGGTCCAAGTCAAACCAACTGAAGGGGTATTTTTGTCTTTTTTGAAAAAAAATTTAAGTTTCCATCCAATTTCTAACAAAATTGTAAAAAAATACAATTAACGTATCTTAATTTAAACTTTTTATTGTAGCTGGGGCAAACTGTAAAACGCGCCAGTGTAGTATAGGCAAACTGTAATTAACCCTTATTTTTTTTCAATTGAACCAAGGGTATTTTAGGTATATTAGGCATTTTAGAGGTAGGTTGTCACAAAAAAATTGTTAGGGTACTAAGAAAGAGAGAAAAATAGTTAGGGTATGAAAGTGTCATTTCGATATAGTTAGGGGTAACAAAATGTCATTATCCCTAGTTTTTATATTCTTTTGTAAAGTATGGTTTTTATTTGATTTCATCCCTATACAACTAATGCATAATTTATAGGTATTATCAAATTAGTTATGATTTTTCTTATAAAATGCATGTTAGTACGCATATTATGTATATTTTATGTCTTTTATAAATGATTGGCTTATGTAAGGTTTTTTTATCGATGTGGGTGTTATTAATGTGTGAATAATTGTCACATGTCTGTTTAAGGTGGACCTATCATAGTTGTGGTTTACTTTAATTTAATATCTAATTAAGATTAATTTGTTAGTCACCAAAGTGATCAAATTATAAAGTTGTATAGATACTAAATTATTGTAATTATAGTTTTTATCATTTTGATGTCAAATTAAACTAATTTGTTAGTCACCAAAGTGGCCAAATTAATATGTATTGTTGGTATCAAATTGAAATGTAATTGTTAGTTATTTAATTTTAATATCTAATTAAGTAATTTGTTAGTCGCCAAAGCGACCAAATTATAAAGTTATATAAATATCAATATCAGAATAATTCAATTACCCATGATTATGTGATGCTATAATTGAATGACATAAAGTTTTATAATACTGATTGGGTACATTGTTGTTTAGTAATTGTGAAATATTTAAGAGTCGGCCCAAAGGTTGATCAATCATTTCATATTTATAAACATTATTGTAGTCGATTATTATATTCAATTATATCGTTTATCATATCCAAAGATAGCGACACGTGTCTAGTTGAAATATACTTAATGACCAATTATACGAGTAAAAATTAAACATCAAATTAATTTAATATTTGATATTGATTGATCTCCCAAAGGAGAACTTCAATCTATTTGATTGTGTATGAGTGTATTATGTGAATATGTTGTGTATGTGACATTTATAAACATCATGCCTACATTACGAAACATTGTTGATCAATGTATATAATTGAAAGTTAGTGGGAGTAAGTTTATAAATAAATAATAATTTACATTCATTACTCCAATTCAGAAGGGAGATAAGTTCATTCTTATGTATTGTATGAATTATGAATTGGAGCGAAATTGAATGAAAAATATTTCTTACGAGTAAGCAATGTTTATATGCTCACTTATAATACATTTTATTACGTCTATGTGATTGAGTAGTTGAGAGCAGTCTGTCATTACTGTACCCATTATGGAAGTTTGTGTTCGTAGCACGATTCGAAGCTAAAATTATGAATTTTATATGTGAAACTTTATTTCAGGACTTGAAATTATCGACACAATTGCCAAGCCGCTGAAAACTTATTGTGATGATGTCACATACAATGATAAGTATATAAGTGGTGCTAAATTTACTGTTTTGTAAGAATCTTGTCATTTAAAGAAGATTTACGGAATCGATAAATATCAATTGAGCACATTAGCACTAAATTAATGATTACATACTCACTACTAAAGGATTGTCATCAAAGACATTTAATGAGTATGTCGAAAGAATGCGCATTACTGATAATTGATTACAATTTTATGTTCATGATGTTTGATATTTCGAGCTCAATTTTCGTTTCTGTTCTTAAGTATCTTGTTTAATTTATGAAGTATATACATTAATGTTTATGTAAGTATAAACAAGATGATCTCTAACAAAGACTTTAAGTTTGGACCATTTTGATAAATATCATTATCGATCATTAAGTTTGAAATTGATATTGTGATACATGGAAGGAAGTATGTTAAGTAACTACGTGTGACCGTCATGATCCTTATTAATTACTTATTTAGTCATAACTTATGTTTGACCAATATAATTAAGAAATTAACTTATTATGTACATATTACGTTTTATCATTAAATTATATTTAATGGGTCAATTGGGAGACTGTAAGATTAAATTCATTTAATCTGAATAATTCATTTAATCTCTAAATTGTGACCCATTAACTGTATAATGACTCTAATGAATAATTACTTATTGGTTAATGAAAAAGGATGAAGTAATGAAATGTTACTTGAAAAGTCACTTTATACATTAATGGAATGTATAATTGAAGAACTCATTTTCAGATAGTGGGTTTTCTCTCCTCCTTCCATACAAAACCACTATATTCAATTCTATTTAAAATAATATAGATCAAGAATCAAGACAGAGGTTGGGAGAGAGAAATCATTCTCTAGACATTCAAGTTTTTATGGATTGAAGTAAGTGTGTTTATATTTTATTGTGAATTGCATGTATTCTCAAGATCTTCAATAAATGTTTATTGTAATTGGGTCAACCTGAGCTATGATTTTGGAACGCTAAAATTTAACCTAGATTAATGTGAAACACGTTCACATAATCTAGAATATGAGATCTTTTGAACGGTATATCACAAGTTCTAAACGAACAAGAGATGAATGAGAAATTGAACCTCAAAGATGACCACTTGTAATGATGTTGTTGAGAAATTGAGTTGTAATACTTCTCAAAAATTGTGCACTTCTGATGTTTTCTTAAAAGTATCACATAGAAAGATTACTAGCTTATCATAAGGTATATATAGCATCACGCTTCCATGGACTCGTAAGAAGGCTTAGGGGTAAGGCTCTGTCTCGCGTGTAGAGGTGCAAATAATGAGCCGATGAGCGGGATACAAATTTGAACATGTGGGCGACGCGAATGCCCCAGAAAATTTGGTGGCTGGGAAGCCTGCCACATATTTTCTTAGGCCCATAATAATTCTCAACAAAGTTTCCAAATTGTAATTTGAAAATTAGTTTATTATCTAATTCTAATTTCGTCAAATGAAAATTGGGAAGTCTTTTCATTACCATTTCCCTTAGGTTTCGGGTCCCTTTTGTTACATATATTCGAACGCTATGCTAGATCTGAACACATCCAAAAATCACTCAACGAAAAACCCTGTCCTCTCTCTCTCTCTCTCTCTCTCTCTCTCTCTCTCTCTATATATATATATATATATAGAAAATATCAGCTACAAACCAATTAACAATGCCAAAACGTCCGAATTGTATAACATGCAGTGCAATGTTCTATAACATCTTGGATCTGTGCAAAATTGAAGTCATGTATAACATGTTGGACCTTGCCACGTGTGGCAATCTTAGATAACGCGCGTCTCAGATCCGACAGTTCTACATGGTTTGGTTGTTTGGACGTTTTATATAGGTTTGTAATGTTGTATAATTGCCACGTGTCAAAATCTAAAATAACGCGCGTCTTAGATCTGACGGTTATACATTAGTTTGGACATTTGGACATTTTGGGTGAGTTTGTATTGGAGTGCATCCTTATATATATATATATATGGGGGCTGGTTCGGCTGAGAACCAAATGTGCAATGAGAACACTAGACATTCACAAATTTACATTGAACATTCACTTATTCTCGTTGGAACATTCACTTTCATTGGACATTCACTTATTTTTCGTTGGACATTCATTTTCATCATATATCACTTACTTTCATTGTACATTCATTTATTTCCGTTGGCCAAAGATAGGTTCTCAAGTTTTAATAAAAGAGTTTGGTTCTCACCTGATCCATCCTATATATATATATATATCGTTACTCCTCGATTACTCTCCGCATCTCGGTTAGAGTTTGATCTTGTTCATCGTTGTACCCTGGGAGCGAGTTGCACATACATGGCAATAATTGTATTAAGGAAAGCGGACAATCATGCCTCGACAAAATTTTACTCGGTCTCGTTCATCCATCATATACCAATTGTCAATCAAGTAATATTTACTGTATTTGTATTGAGATATCAAATAATTAAAGTATTTATTTCTATATGTTAGTCTAACAAGATTTTCTTTAATTATTGCATGCTTGAATGTACGATTAATTAGTCTATTTGAATTTATAAACTAACTCGCATCTACCACTTCTGTCAAACCAGATATCGTTGAGGCTCTTGTTAGTGGTTGGAGATATATGTGGCAATGAAGCTGGCTCTTCTTCGAATCTGTCAAACCATAATGGACCTCATCTTTGAACGAGCATGATCTTTTTTGCTATGTTTCTGATGAAATTATATATGTACATGTGGATTTCACTTATTTTACAAGGAAACATATTCGATAAGCATATATTGTTTAATCTATTTTACACGTCTCACGTGAGAACATAATCAGTTAATTAATAAACTTAATTTAATTGTTCATACGTGTTTTGGTGTAGAATAACCTTAACGTGTAGTAATTAAAATATTTATATTGTCCAATATATTCTGTTGTGCCTTCATATAGAACTGAATCATAAGAACTCAATTTTAAATTTCTCGTTAGAAACAATCTTGTTCTAACCTAAATTGAAATCTTTCAATTTGTCCGTACGTATTAGTAATGTGAATTGAATTAATCACACAACGGACGAAATGGGGAAAACATATTACATGAATAGATAGTTACTCGATTATTTATTCGTCTATCGACTGCGAAATAAGTTTCCACGTTGCATGAACCTGTTTACAGTATTGGTGGACTGTGTTTCCACAATCCAAAGAGTTTGTTCACAGAATATGTGAACGTGTTTCCACAATACAAGAACATATTTCCACAATGCATGAACGTATTTTCAGAGTATATAGACGTATTTACATAGTACATGAACGTATTTCATAAGTATAAAAACGTATTTTCAAAGTAAACGAACACAGTTTTACCAATAGTAGAACAACTTTTCACTGTAAATGTAACTTATTTCCACTGACATGGAACATATTTACTTTGTTTATAGAACATGTTTCTATTGTACATGGAATATTTACTTTTTCTATAGAACATGTTTCTATTGTACATGGAACGTATTTTTATTGTACTTGGAAACTGTTCAATCGATTCCTTCATGCTCTTAAAATGAAACAGACTGAACCGAAAACACATTTCCCATAGTTTCATGTTAATCTTCTCTACATGTTTCACTTGGAAACATATCAATTACATGACGATTTTGATTTAACTGTTAAATTTGATTAATCAGGTGTTCAGCACTGTTTGACCATCATATATTAAGGTCATAATCTTGTTTAACCAATTATGTCAAATCAAATTATTCAATCAAAGTTTAACTCCACATTTTGATTTCTCCATCTTCAGAGGTGCTCGCTTAAACCTCCATCAATTTGAGGTCTTTCTAAGCTGGATTCAAACTAAGTATTTGTTTGTTCGCCGTCTATGAACTGTTACACATCAAATATGTAATCTTAATCTTTTTAAACAAACGGGTTAGTGCATAACCGATAAACAAACTTAAATTAAAATTGTAATGAAAGATTAACAATAATTTACAAAAGATTATTTTCAGAAATGTTGTTGTCCGGAGAGTGTAATAGGAGCCACACATCTGAAAAATATAATTTTTCTTGTGTTGGGTTCTTTGTTTTGTTCTCTAAAACTTTGTAGGTTTGATCAAACCTTGATTCAAGCAATAAGAACTTCGTTCGGACCTGAACAGATTTGCTGATGAAATAGAATTTAGGACAGTTTCCTAATCCTTTGTTGGATGCTTTAGAAAATAAAACTTAAACAATAATAAAATATGATTATTCTAAAAATGATATCATGTTCGTTGTGTTAATCCTTATTGTGTGTTTTACTTAGATATAAAGTCGATTAATCTAAAATTACTAGAGAAAATGGTTTCAGATTTTTTTTATAAATTGATTACCTGAATTTGGTTGATGAATATAAAATCATATTGTTTCCACCAATAAACTTGTTTGTTGGATTAAAATACATCTATGGAACATTATAAAATAAACACCTTAATATAGTTAGACTTGAGGTTAATCCATAAGCGTAAATTGTGAATCAAACAAACATGCATACCTGATAGAAACAATATATTGCACAATACAAACAAATTCAAAAAATAATACTTCGATGTGATTGATAATTTCCATACAATACGAACATTCATTATTAAATATTATTAAACTTGAAATTGGTACAAGCTTGATTGATCGAGACATGATCGGTTATCGTCAAGCCCTGGCATCCCACTTTACTTAAGACGTTCATTGCCCCGTATGGGTAAATGTGTCTTAAGATAAAACAACGAATGTAGGCAAACTCTAACCTCGTGCAAAGAGTAATTAGAGAGAGACGAAATTGACAGAGGTTTGACGTTAGGATTTTTGGCCTGTTAGTCTCCAGCATTTCATCTCTAACTTGTAGAAGAATAAGTGTCATTCAAGAAAAAAAGTCTTTTTAGGGAAAGAATTTGAAATATCGTTGAAAAAAAAACAAAACTTATCAATTCAATCTTTTGGGAAAGTAGGACTCTTGCACGACGTTATGATGGCGTTCAGTGACCTTCGGGGTCATTGCAAATTTTCATTTTTATATTTTACTATTTATTTAATATAAATTAATGTATTTGTTCATATTAAATTACCAAAATTCATAGTCAATTACCAAAAGTTTAGAACTCATATAAAAACTAGAAAGTCCTTACAGCAAAAGTGCAATTAAAATTCAAAAGTAGACTTCAATTAAAATTTCAAAAAAAACTAAACTTACAATTTAATCATCCCAAAAATAAATAAAATCATAATAAAGATCACACTATTCAACATTAAACTTGAAAGTTTATAATTTCCACACTATTTAATATTGATAACTCATTTTGATACAACAAACTGGATGTACATGCAACAATAAACTTCCAACTCAAATACCCAAAATACATTGATACAAACTCAAAATTTAATCTAAAGTTTTTCTTATTTAACCTATAACTCATCATTTTAAGTAACTCAAAACTTTTTTTCTTATTAAACATTATTTGATATTTGAAAATACTAAATACTAAATAAATCATACCCAAGAACCTAAACTAAACAATATATACATAAATAAATCAACCATACCCATAAATCAAAATAAAGTAAAACTAGAACCCAAAACCCAAAAATAAATAAATGAAATTATTAAATAAATAATAAAATATTGCATTCTTCCTTACCTACTGCTACTGTACGGGCGATCAGAGGCAGGAGGTGGTCGCATGAGGTGGTGATCGGAGTTGTGGTGGTCACTGACGGTGAAGAGAAGATGCACAGACGCACAATGTGTGAAAGAAGAAGAATGAAAAAAGGGACATTACCTCCCATGGCCCTACCATGGCCTGCCAAACGCCTGTCTCGGCTTTCCATCCACCATACCCGCCGCGATACGTGATTTTCCTCGTGCCGTTGTTGATTTTGACATCGTAACGATCGTGACATCTACAACACGGACATCTTATAATACTTTGAGAACTCAATTAGTGTTTCCACTCAAAAGCCAAAATTAAAACGCTAAATTTGTAAGAAAACAAAAGGATAAAAGACTTTAGGAGACATTGAGTTTTTAAAATTGTGCATTGCAAGTTTATGAATTTTGAAGAAGACCAATAAGAATCTTTAGTTTTATTTTTCAAGGCATGTCTTATAATTAGATGATCAATAGTCAACAATTAAATGGTTTATGTTGCATAAATGAATATTTTAAAAATATATATGAGTATAATTATCATATTTAGAGGTATGCACGAAACAATTATTCGAATCTGGTCCAGATTTGGAATCGAAATACACACTATGTTAACAAAGTTCCTAAATTCAGGTCACTCTTTTCCTATTTTATAGTTCTGCAGATGGGTTGAGTTTAAACTACCTTAATGAAAACTTGATTTACTTAATTTATTTATATTTTACTATAAAATTGTAGCTATAAAAGATGTCGAATTAAAAAATAGTAGTAGATTGTTACTAGCACTAAATATAATATACAGAACAAATTTTTATCAATTGTGATTTAAAAAGGTTAACAAAGTATTTAAACTTATTAAAAATAAGAAAATAATTATCAAAAACTTATTTGTTTAACAGGTCAAATGCTTGACTTCGTAGTGAAGGTCGAGTCCAATCAACAATATTTTTCTCTCATACTTAGTTCCTTCGTAAAAGATATGTTTTGGCCCAAATTTTGATACATCTATAAAGTTGATACACAAAGTAGAAAGAGAATTAAAAAAATAAATATTATGCCTAATTTATTTATAGGTTGGGACAACTTAAATCTGAATTTTTTTTGAAAAAAGAGGAGACAAGCTCATCAGATTGAAGAAACGTTTGTCAATATAATACGAGTTAAAGTGTGGTACATCAGCATTATTAAACTCCAGATCAGGACTCGAAAGAGCATTAGTAGCTAAGTAATGTGTTATTTGATTACCTTACATAGGGATAAAAAAATGGGCAAATGTCACAAAGGTACAGTTAGTTTTATACATTTTGTAGCCGGATACAGTTAACTTAAAAACGTTATTTTAAGGTCAGTTAGTTTTGGTTTAGTGTCAAGTTAAAAAAAATGGTTAAGTTTCAGTTAATTTTGAGTGTAAAAAGACCAATGCCCTTGATTGTCTATCATTTACTATTAATTTTTATGAAATAATTATTAATAAAAATAATTATTTTTAAATAATAATAATAATTTCAGTTTTTGTTAATAAAAATTATTTATTATTAATTAGTATTATAGTTTGATGAATTATGAATAATTTGGTGAATAATGAATAATTTGGTGAATAATGACAAGTATTTGAAATTTGGTTTAGAATCAAGAACATTTTGGTCTTTTTACACTCAAAACTAACTGAAATTTAACAATTTTGTCTAAGTTGACAGTAAACCAAAACTAACTGACTTGAAAATAAAGTTTGTAAGTTAATTATATCTTGCTGCAAAACGTGTAAAACTAATTGTACGTTTGTGACATTTATCCTAAAAAATGTAATATTTACAAAATTACAACAATAATTTTTACAGTCTCTAATCAGTGAACCAATAGAAGAGGTTGGAGTGGCTTGAGTCTTGAGAAGAGACCAGAGGATTTGAGAGTTAGTCTCAAATACTACTCTGATCTCGCCCTTTTGAGCTGCCCAGACCATCCCTTCCTTGAAAACCATAGCATCCGGTATCAACAGATGCATTCTGCCCGGACGAGTGAAGCACCACACTTCCTTGAAACGACCGTCGTCGTTGCGATAGGCTAGCCCTCCTCTCAATCTGTTTCCAGCCAGATCTAGAGCCACATCATAGTTTATTTTGACCTAACCTGAAGAAGGATTCGTCCACTTCTGAGGTATGGTGACCCTAGGCCGCAGAGGTTTTGCATGCATCCCTAACCAGTCAAATTTTGAGTAAATTGTCATAGAGGAGATCAAGACGGTATTCAGGTTCAGGTTCTTCCACACTATCATTTCTCATCCTCCATATAGACCACCATAGATGCACTAATTCCACTAACTTCTATACACTTCTAGTCAATAGGTTTTCACGAGTAGAGATTGACTTTAGTTTCAAATTTTATTTTTAACTCTATGAAACATATCATAATTTATAGTTTGAATTTCATAAATTATGATTAGAGTTGGGGGTGAAAAAATAATTGAACCGAATCGACTTGAATGTAACTGAATCAAAAGGAATCGATTTATTTTGGTTTAAAATTAAACCAAACCAAACCAAAATTTATCACTTTGATTTTGATTTTGATTTATAAAATAAGAACTGATGAAAAAATGAACTGAATCGAAGAATAACCAAATCGAAAGGAATCGATTTGATTCGGTTCAAAACCAAACAAAAATTTATCATTTTAGTTTTGGTTTATAAAATGAGTACTGATAAAAAACTGAACCAAACTGAAAATCGATCAATTTGGAAACTTGAATCATTTTAAGTCATCAATTTTTATTAATTAGGCCTAAAAATATGGGACTAACAATAAACACATCAATTAATCAGTAAAAATCGGTCCATAAGGTGAGATATTCATTAAATTTAGTTCGTAAAATCTGAACCAAAAATAGACGTGTTCAAAACCGAGTCAGTCCGGTTTCAATTTTTATTTTCTTCAAACCGAGTTTATCAGTTTGGTTCAACGCTGAACCAAAGCAACTCAAAACCAACCTGTGAACGGCTCTAATTTAAGTAATTGAACCGTTTTATCATTCAAATTTTATTAATCGTACGAAAAAAACATTAAATTTGGAGTGGCCCTAGCGCAAGTGGTTCAGGATGATTTTACTTTGGTCCCAGCCAAGGTTCGAAGCCCAGCCACGTCTTGTGGGATGAGAACTTTAAACAAAAGAGAAACAGTTTTGTACACCTAACTATACCACTTTTCCAAATCATACCATAACTATTTTTTCTTTTTTAGCACCCTAACTATCATTTTGGGACAATATACCTGAAATACAAAAAATGACTAAATAACCCCTAAAATTGAACCGGTTCAATTTCAACAATCTATGGCTCAACCCGATCTAAAGAAAAGATTAAACCATGATTTGATTAATTTGAAATTACAATTACACCATCTTCTTCAACCTCTCTTTCTCTCCGACCACCTTGCTTCCAGCAAGTAAGCTCCATTTTTTTAGTGAGGGATCTCCATTTTTTCCGACGAGTGAGCTCCATTTCTCGAGCTAACCTCTTCCATTTTTTCCGACAAGCGAGCTCCATTTTTCTCGGTGAGTGAGCTACATTTTTTCAAGCTCACCTCTTCCATTTTTTCCGGTAAGTGAGCTCCATTTTTCCTGGTGAGTGAGCTCCATTTTTTTGAGCTCACCTCTTGAACTTTTTTGGAAAGTGAGCTCCATTTTTTCCAGCAAGCGAGCTTCATTTTTCTGAACTTACCTCTTCCAATTTTTCGGCGAGTAAGCTCCATTTTTTCCGGCAAGTGAGCTCCGATTTGTTGTCATCGCCGATGAGCTGAGCTATCATTCCTACTTGTATTTTGATTGAATTTCACCAGATTGTTTCCTTTCTCACGACCCTCATAAGGTCATTAAGATTACTTGAAGAGACTCCCCTATCATTTGAGAGGTGGTTCATCCAAGACTCAATTTTACCGTTGGACAATTTCTTAATTTCAAAATTGAACCGGTTATGATTTTTTAAACCAGTTCAATCCCAATGATAGTTTAGGTAATTTTGATATTTTAAAAGTATGTTGTCTAAAATGATAGTTAGTATATTGAAAAAGAAAAAAAAATTAAGATATGAAAACCAAAAAAACATTATAATTAGGTTTACAAAAGTGTGTCTTCCCAAAATGAAACCCACAATACAAACAGCAAAAACATGAACCTTTAATCCATTCCAGACTGTTTACTGAGGGTGAGAGTACACAAGTTTGAAAAAGGAACAAAAAGGACGAAAACGCCTTTCTCATTCCCAATTTCCCTGAAAAGCCCCAATTCAATTTTACTCTTCTTCACTCACTCGCAACCCATCACTCCACATTGTCTTTGCTTTTTAGGGTTTATCATTTTCTCTCTCTGAAATCGGACCGTTGCCGGAGGGAGAGACAGATGCACAGGTTAGTCGAGACCCATGATCGGCCTATGCTTTTTGTATCTTCCAATTTAGAGAAATTCCAGATGAAAACATTCATTCTAGGCTAGAAACGCTTAAAGCTTCCAGTTTTGGGTTTTGGGTTGTTGCTTGCTGCTGTTGATTTAATTCATTTTCTTATTGGTAACCTAAAATGTCTCTGTTTTCTTATCTTATTTTGATTTGTTTGTCAACTTGTATCGTACTGTATGAACAGTGACCCCTACTCCTTGAATTATGAGGGTTCTTTATATTTATAATATATGTGCCTCTTCATTGTGAGCATAACTTGTAGGAGTTTGTGTTCATGTGTACTTTTAGCATAATCCGACTTTGGCTTAATCTTTCTTTGTTTTTCTTCTTTATTTTGCCTACATTTTGTTGTTACTTCTCCTTGACAAGGATGTTGTCATGATGCTATCAGAAGCAACTGAAACAAATGAGAAATTTGAGCTTTGCTCATTTCCTTGTGTTTTTAAAAGAATTGAAGTGAGATATTTATTGAAGTTTCTGCTCTAGCTAAAAATCAGGGAGATAAGAGCCCCTAACCTTGGTCTCACTTTTTTTAGCACCAAAATGTGTACTATGTTCTTCTATCAAAATATGTACTGGAAATATTTTATGTGAAATGATCTTGTGCCTGTGATTCTGTCTAAATATTGTGCTAATCATGCAGGAGCCAGGCTTTAATCATCACTTTTGAATCAACTTGGATAGTGCATTGTGTCTGGAAATCATGGAATATGAACCAACTGGAAACGAAACAGTGGTAACTCAACTTAGTCTTGGTGGATTTGACAGTGAGGTTACTGTAGATGAGCTAGTGGAATACATTGAAGATACGCTAGGACTTATTTGGAGGTGCAGATTGAAGACTTCTTGGACCCCTCCGGAGTCTCAACCAAAATTTGAGATCGCTGATACGACTCACATCGAGAGATCAGATGAATTCCAGAAAGTGGAGCCCCATGCATTTGTTCATTTTACCTCTGCCAAAGCAGTTAATGATGCCATGGACGCCGCGGGCCGTTGTGAGCTTTTCCTGAAGAATAAGCCGTTGAAGCTCAGTCTGGGGCCAGAGAATCCATACCGCATGAACCATAGGAGGAGGAATACAACACCATATAAGTTTTCGGATGTTCTTGTTGAGATTGGAAGCAGAGTTAGTCGAGATGAGTTATTTGTTGGCTGGAAAGGAGCTTCGTCCGGGGTTGATTTTCTTGTTGATCCCTTTGACAACACCTGCAAGTTCTGTTTCCAGAAAGATACTGTTTTTGCTTACAAAAGTACTTCCAAGCGTGCAGTTATAAATTGTGATGTTAAGGTGGAATTCTTGGTCAGGGACATCAATGAAGTCAAAAAATATACGGACAGATCAGCTATGTCTATAGTAATTATCGTTCAGTTGGCTTCATCTCCCTGTGTCTGGTATAGAACTGCCGATGACAAAGTTAAAGTGTCAGTGCCATTTGATCTGTTGGATGATGATGATCCTTGGATACGTACCACTGATTTTACTCCCAGTGGGGCCATTGGCAGGTGCAATACCTACAAAATTTCAATAAAGCCCCGTCATGGTAGTAAATTGAAGACAACGATTGAATATCTTAAAAATAGAAGGGTACTAGTCATGGAGGAGGAAAGCCTAAGAAATCCTCTTAGGATATGTAATGAACCTGATTTTGGGGCTCCTATGCAGGATCCTTTCTTTTGTATCCAATACAAGAAAGGAATAACCTTTGAGATCTTGTTCCTGGTGAATGCCGTCATGCACAAAGGGATATTTAATCAGTACCAATTATCAGATGGTTTCTTTGATTTACTGAGAACTCAACCAAAGGAGCTTAATGTAGCTGCACTTAAGCACCTATGGTCGTACAAACGCCCAATATTTGATGCCCATAAGAGGCTTAAGCTTGTCCAAGAATGGCTTTTGAAGAACCCTAAGCTGTATTTGAACCGTAAGGAGTTGGATGGTATTGTTGAAGTCAGGAGGTTGGCCATTACCCCAACCAAAGCCTACTGTCTTCCACCAGAGGCAGAACTATCCAACAGAGTTCTCAGACAATACAAAGATCTTGCTGACCGGTTCCTAAGAGTTACCTTTATGGATGAAGGTATGCAGAAGATGAACTCCAATGTCCTCAACTATTTTGTTGCTCCTATTGTGAGGGAGCTCACATCAAACTCCTTTCCTCAGAAAACTAGAATTTTTGGAAGGGTAAAGTCCATCATGTCTGACGGGTTTCATTTGTGTGGTCGGCGGTATTCTTTTCTTGCCTTCTCATCCAATCAATTGAGGGACCGTTCTGCCTGGTTTTTTGCTGAAGATAGTGATATACGTGTGCACACCATTAAAAGTTGGATGGGTAAATTTGACAACTCAAACGTCGCCAAATGTGCTGCTAGGATGGGTCAATGCTTTTCATCTACTTACACTGGAGTAGAAGTTCCAAAAGCTCAGACTAACGAGATTCCAGATATTAAGAAGAGTATCTACACCTTTTCTGATGGGATTGGAATGCTAACTGCTGATCTTGCTACGGAAGTTGCAAGGAAATTGAAACTGGAAATGAACCCACCTTGTGCCTATCAGATTAGGTATGCTGGTTGTAAAGGGGTTATTGCCACTTGGCCGGCTACACGTGATGGAATTCGGCTGTCTTTGAGGCCTAGCATGAACAAGTTCCAGTCAAACCATACTACCTTGGAAATCTGTTCATGGACAAGGTTTCAGCCTGGTTTTCTCAATAGGCAGATAATCACACTGCTTTCATCCCTGGAAGTTCCGGATCGTGTATTTGCAGAGATGCAGAACAATATGGTTTCAAATCTAAACCAAATGTTGGTAAATGTGGATGTCGCGTTTGATGTTCTCACTGCTTCCTGCGCTGAGCAGGGAAATGCAGCGGCGATTATGCTAAGTGCAGGTTTCTTGCCCGCAACAGAGCCTCATCTTTGGGGCATGTTAACGTGTATAAGAGCAGCACAACTTTCAGGCCTTAGAGAAAAGGCGAGAATCTTTGTCGATAAGGGGAGGTGGTTGATGGGCTGCTTAGATGAGCTTGGGGTACTTGAACAAGGCCAGTGCTTTGTCCAAGTCTCTACTCCATCTCTGAAGAACTGTTTTGCAAGACATGGTTCTAAGTTTGCTGACATGAAGAAAGATCTACACGTTATCAAAGGGTTTGTGGTGATAACCAAGAATCCTTGTCTTCATCCAGGTGACATAAGGGTTCTTGAAGCAGTTGATGCTCCAGGGTTACACCATTTATACGATTGCCTTGTTTTCCCCCAAAAAGGTGACAGGCCCCACACGAATGAAGCTTCAGGGAGTGACCTTGATGGAGATCTCTACTTTGTCACTTGGGATGAAAATCTTATTCCTCCCAGCAAGAAGAGTGCAATGCCTATGGAGTATACTCCTGCAGAAACCAAGAAACAGCCACGCCCTGTTAATCATAAGGTAAACTATATACACCACTTCAATATTTTCTGTGTATCTTTCAAGTTTTGGGCTTTTCGTGACATGTTCAATTTCATTTCTCTATTTGCCTGCCTTCCATATTTGCTGTGTATATTTCAAGTTTTGGGCTTTTGGTGACGTGTTCAGTTTTACTTTTCTATTTGCACTGCTTACATATTTGCTGTGTATCTTTTGAGTTTTTGGCTTTTGGTGGCATGTTTAACATGACTTCTCTATTTGCACCACTTCCATATTTTCTATGAAACTTTATAGAATTTAGCTTTTGGCGACATGATTAACTTCATTTCTCCATTTTATTTGAGATTACTCATATTACCTTATTCTGTAAAGAACTATTATTCTGGGAAAGGGTATGAGGGGTACACCTTGAACCCCTAGAATTCAATCACCCCGCTCTATGCGAGGTCTCGCAAAGCTTATGTAACTTGGGACAAGAATCCTCATTTGACAATCTCTGAGATTGGTATTATAGTTGATTTGCTTGAATCGAATACAAGATAAGCTCTCCTTATATAGGAGGAGAAAGAATAATCTAGAATAAGAACATTCTAGATATGGGCCATAAGAATACTCTAATATGGGCCTTAGGAAAATTCTAGATATGGTTAATTCTAACAATCATAAACATGTATAGGATTAACATCATTTTATTTTTGTTCTTAAAGTTTGTGACTTATGTTATGACCAATTCTAATGTAACAAACCGTTGTGAATTTATTTTGGTAGTTTATACACAAAGGCCTAGTAAAATAATATTATTTGTCTATTTGCAGGACATAATAGACTTCTTTGTGAGGCATATGGTTAATGAGAATCTGGGGACAATTTGCAACGCAATTGTGGTTCATGCTGACCTTAGTGAATACGGGGCTTATGACGAGAAATGCATCAAGCTGGCAGAGTTAGCAGCTCTAGCTGTTGACGTTCCCAAGACGGGCAAGGTGGTTTCCATGCCAGCTAATCTCAAACCCAAGCTGTACCCTGATTTTATGGGGAAAGAAGACTACATGTCATACAAGTCTGATAAAATATTGGGAAGACTTTATCGCGGTGTTAAGGATGCTTATGACGTTAGCTTGTCTGAATCCTCCGAGCTGACTGTTGCTCCTGGTCGAATCACTTACGACGAGGAACTTGAAGTTGCGGGATCTGAGGAATTCATTGATAGTGCATGGGATCAGAAGCTCTCTTATGATGAGCAGCTTAATGGTTTGTTGGGGCAATACAAAGTTAGGCGAGAAGAAGAGATAGTGACAGGGCATGTTTGGTCTATGCCAAAGCATAACAGCAGGAGACAAGGGGAGCTGCAGGAGAAGCTCAAGAGTGCTTACCGCGCGTTGAAGAGAGATTTCAGACAGCATTTTGAGGAGATGGACACAGAGTTTGAGCAGCTATCTGATGACGACAAGAACAAGAAGTACGAGCAGAAGGCGTCAGCGTGGTACCAGGTGACGTACCATCCAAAATGGGTGGAGGAGTTGAGCAAATTGCAAGAGCTAGGTGATGATGAAGACGTGGCGAAGTTGAGCTTTCCGTGGATTGCAGCTGATTATCTTGCTCGGGTCAAGATCAGGCATAGAGAAACCCGAGAGATTGGCTCTGCTAAACCAATAGACTCGTTAGCTAAGTACCTGGCTGAACGCCTGTGATTAGTATCTGAATCTGAAGCTGACTACATGAGGCCGCAAGACCGCTCTGCCAACAATTAATACGTTTATACTGTGACTTATTGTCTTTTGTGATGTTCATGTTTGGATTGTAGGTGTACTGGTGGATGCTGAACATCGCTTTTAATTAATTAATCTGCATTGCATTGGGGTGTTTGTTTCCACCTTTGCTTTGCTTGTGTTTGTGAAGCCTTAATTTGTCATTCATCTTTGTTCTGAACAGCAGATTTTATGCTTTTAGAAAAATGAGCAGAACTATTGATTGAAGAATATACCTTAAACTTGTATCTATCTATTGGGAATTCGGATTATTGGAGTTTAGAATCTTTGGTCCGGGTAGATTGATTGAGTTTATTGAATTTTTAATTTCACTGTATTTTTAAAGAGAAAATGATGAAATGGTGTTATATATTATTAAAGAGTTATTGTGTACTTTGTTAATGACAATCAATGTGTACTTAATGACAAAAAAATATTATTAACTTTGAAATATATTTTATTTTACAAAATGTGTATATTTGTACAAAAGTGAAATTCAATCTACAATTAAAAATTAAGATTTTATAAAATATATATTTTAGCTTAAAAATAATTTAATTCAAAATTTTGTTTCTACAAGCTTTTGTTTAAAATGTTTTCAAAAGAAATTTTAAATTCTTTTTCCTAATTTTAAGGACAATTTCATTATTTTTGTACAAATACATATTTTACACAAAAAATTAAAAGTTTACAATAACTTTTGGGTATCATCAACACTTAAGTATGATAGTATACAATCTTAAAAAAATGATAATATACAATACATTTTTACCATTCTTCTATTTCTATTGATAAATTCGAATCCCTTCTTTATTTTGACATAATTTTACATAAGGGTATGCTTTAGGTGTTTGGGAGCTATTGTGAGAAGGTAAGGAGAAAACGTTAACCGTGAGAAATAACTCAAATATATATTGGCTTCGCCCAGGTTTGAAACTTGAGATCTTCAATAAGTTCTTTTTGAAGCCTGCACTGATGACTAAGAACATCTCCAATGTGGCTCTGTACAATAGCTAAAAACCTATTATAAAGAGTGAAAATGGAAAAAGTAGACTCCAATGGAGCTCCCTACATGACTCCTTACAATAGGGAGCTCCCTACATTTCTTTTTTCTCTCCATACATGTAGGGAGATTCTCTCATTCTCTCACATACTACTTTATTATTTTGTAGTTCACTTTATCTTACTTTAGTCTCTCTCCTACCAACTTTTTCTTATTAAAATGTAAAAAATATTATTAAATTAATATATATAACTTAAATATAGAGAGCATGATTGATGTTAAACACGAAAAAAAAGACTCTTTATCTTAATTTCAATGCAAATTATTCCCTATATTATTTTTAAAATAAGGAGCACTATTGAAAATGTTCTAACTACCCCACAAATAATTTGACAATTATTTGAAATTTTATTTGAAAAGGTACGTACTAAATTAGACTACTGAACTTATTTTAAAGTTTGAGGTTGAATGGGACTTTTGTAAGAACTAAGACAATTAATTATATGTAAGAAGAGAAAAATGTTGGTTCATTGAAAGGAATATGTTAAGTGTTAACGCCTAAGCTCAAAATTAAATACCAGTACTGCATTGAAATTAGAAGCCTAAGTTAGCTAACATGTGATATATACTGTAAAGGATTTGGCTTTAAATATGTAGAAACGTAACTTCAAATTTACTGTTTGGGTTTACATTGTCCTAGCTTATTCAATTGTGAAGAGCTAAGATTGTTGATCAAAATATAGTTCGAATCTCAAGTAATTATCTGCTTATTAAGTAAAGCAATTCTTATTGTTTAAGTAATGCCTGAATTTTAAGTTGTTCATGTTCAAAAAATGAGAAGATTATGCTTGTAATTAACTATTAATTAATTAATGATACCAATGTAAATTCAAGTAAAACTATTTCTTTTCAAAATAAGAAAACTGGTAATTATTGAAGGACATCAAATTTAAAAAACAAATAAATTTAAAAACTCATTGGTCGTGTTTTTATTATGTAAAACTACACAAAGACTATATTTAAGTTGTTTTGGATACCTGACAGGATATTTTTAAATGAATTACATGAATATCATTTCAAATTTCCAAAAAAAAAAACTAGTTAGGGAGTGAGGGAGAGAAAATGTGAATGACTAGTTTACTTAAAATCTGATGCAGCGTACGTGGTTAGGAAGAACTCTTTATCAAGATTCGTTGATTCCGAAGAATACTGAAGATGATAAATATAGAAGAAAACCTCAAATTTTATTAATTCATCAAAAATTACTGAATAACAAAGACCGTATGAGAGTGCTTAAATAATGAAACACAAATTGCAAAAAAGGAAAAACCTAATTACTAGAAAGAAAAAAAGGTTAGAAAGGAAAAAAATGAAAAGAAAGGAAACAACTATTAAAAATTATAAAAAACTGCCCGAAACTTATAAAACGCGATTTTGACCCTCCAGATGATCTCCGAAGGCCGAAATCCGTCGTACCCCGTAGCATAACCATGACTTTGACTCAGACCGCTGTTTCTGCCCGGAAAATACTAGTCTTTTGTACAAATCTGACACTTTCGCGATAACTTCGGGTGTTCTAGCTTTTGCATACCGACTTTCTCGACCACACCACATCATTCTCTCTTGGATGGAGAATATTCAACCTCGAATCTGGACCCGTAATATCCTCCTCAGAAGGAGAATCACCCCGGGACCCCATATCTTTGTATTACTTCCTACCAAATTTTCAGCTGTATCAAGTACTCCCACCTTGCTCGCAAACTAGATCATATATGTTGAATTTCTGAAATTTTCTTATCAAAGTACACGCCCCTTGATCGATTACCCAACCTTGAAATTCGAGCCTTCTATAGTTGATACATGATGCTAGTATTAGGTTCTCGTTGCTGACTAAGGCAACAATATACATGCAAGGCCCCCAATAATTTTCGGTTACTCTTGCAAGATTTTCAGTCATGCCTTCATCGTACAAGCTCCTGATGCCCTCCAAAAACTGTTCGTAACCATTGTTGTATGAATATGCTAAAAACAAGTATTTGACGCAGCATAACGTTTTATCCATTGCTAACAAAGCATCTCTTTCTCGAATATTCTGCTCATTTTGACTCAATTGTGCTTCTACAATTTCACCTTCTGCATCTGCATCTGGTTCAACATAATCATCATAAATCGGGGGTGATAGCCAATCTATGAACTCCTTAGGTTTAAGACTGTCATCGAATTGTGGAATTTCCACCTTGAAACCCTGTTCCCGCCAATGGTTAGGGCGTTCGGGTGAACGATTCTGATACCCAACGAAAGGATTTTTGTCTATGAGAGTATCATCATCACGACGATACAATTCGTCCATTCGTTGGGTCAATAATTCAACCTGCCGCCTCAAATCGTCGTTCTCACGTCGTAACTCAGCTTGATCATCATCAGCACATTGGGGAGCGGCTCGTTGTTGTCTACGGGGCGGCATACCTCAGGATCGACTAGAATCTGATACCAACTGATGCAGCGTATGTGGGTAGGAAGAACTCTTTATCAAGATTCGTTGATTCCGAAGAATACCGAAGATGATATATATAAAGGACAACCTCGAATTCTATTAATTCATCAAAAATTACTTAATAACAAAGATTGTATGAGAGTGCTTAAATAATGAAACACAAATTGAAAAAAAGAAAAACCCTAA
Source organism: Geranium rotundifolium (assembly GCA_963920655.1). Taxonomy (NCBI): domain Eukaryota; kingdom Viridiplantae; phylum Streptophyta; class Magnoliopsida; order Geraniales; family Geraniaceae; genus Geranium; species Geranium rotundifolium. The sequence continues at coordinate 30,824,645 of OY987319.1, forward strand.
TTCGCTAGAAAAGAAAAAAAGGAAAAAAGGTTAGAAAGGAAAAAAATGAAAAGAAAGGAAACAACTATTAAAAATTAAAAAAATTGCTCGAAACTTATAAAACGCGATTTTGACCCTCCAGATGATTTTCGATGGGAGAAATCCATCGTACCACATGACATAACCATGACTTTGACTCATACCGTCGTTTCTGCCCGAAAAACACTAGTGTTTTGTTCAAATCTGACACTTTCGCGATAACTCCGGGTGTTCTAACTTCTGCATACCGACTTCCTCGACCGCACCGCATCAAAATCTAAACATCAAAAATGAAATTCATATTCTGTATTTTGATTGAACCTTTTATATTTATCTGGTTATATTACTCATTAATTAGGGTATGTATAGCTAGTTCATATAAAATATTCACCAATATATTTGAAAGTTCGTGATTAATGTGTCACTTAATAAGTATGTATGTGTGGCACTTAAACTTATTGTGTCGCGAAAACCATATATTTTATTAACATACAATTTGTTTGTTTTTTAATTTTTGTTCAAATATAGGATATGGATGTAATGCGGCTCCGAAACAAATTTCCAAGGCTAAGTAGAAATGAAATTTATGACAAACAGATCAGTACTGAATTGGTTCTAAAGAAGTTGAACCTAAAAAGAAACTTATTAGCACAAGTTTTGTAAATTAAAAATATTTAAATTGAACATATGTGTCGAATTCCACACCTGAAATGCAAACATTGTTAGTCATGCACATCTTTTCACATTTTTTCGATAAGTTTGATATTATTTTTCCTCGTTCTTCTACGTTGTCAAGACTCAAGAGGCTTTTACTATACCCGATCCAACAAAAAGACTATGTCATTTTTCGAGAAACGGAGCCCCGTGAAAACAACTCAGACGAAATGAAGTAATGGGACGCTCTCATAAATTTGTTGCGATAATGATTTTTCGGGCATTTAGGGATCAAAAGGAGCTTATTGGACACTCTATTTCAGTTGGTTTTGTCAAGACAGTAAGGATGTCGGAGTTGTGGTCACGGTCCATGCAAATTTTTGTTGGAGCATAAGCGCCAAATTTTCGGATTCAACCAATGTTCTTGGAGATTGGCAAACGTATGAGTAAAGTATTGGTGTCGAAAATGAGACTGTTGGGTTTTGGTGGAAACGACATGTTGGGTGTTCCAATTTCTGAAAAAACCCCAAAAAGTAAGAGTCAAGATCGTTGTTTTAAAAATGTGAATCTAAGTTTGTGATCAAATATTCAAATTCTTAATGCAACGGGTTATTAAGAGTGAGAGACTTTCAAAATTGTTGTATTTTGATATGAAAATATAATTGAATCTCATTGCGGTATAAAATAAAAATAGAAATAAGGAGGTGAGTCGCGTATTCAGCGTACACAGTAATGATATTGTGTAAATTATTATGATTTTTGTAATTTTAAGTGAAAAAGTGATTCACACTTTACGATATATAATAAATTTACAAGTGAAACGCTTATAATCGCCAAATTTACTCATATTGTTATATGTAAAGCTTTTTTTAGAGGAATAGTTTTAATATATGAATTTTTCAAATCCGTCAAAAGATTTGGAGTGAGGATATGCAACCATATTAAACTATGCTAAAGAAAATGTCGTAGAAGAGAGAGAATGAATGTGCAATCATGGTAATAAGTTTTTATTTTAATTTCTAAATAGTCAAAAAATTGTAGGCTTCATAATTAACTTGGGGTTCAAATTAAAGCTCCCAACTTTTGTTCTTGGTATATACTTTGAAGAAGCAAAAACACCAAATTAACATACATGTAAACATATATTTTAAAAATGTATTGTTTTTTATTCAAATTCGTGTATTATTATTTGTTGTGTTTATAGATTTTTTTCTCTAATCCTTTATTGAAAGTTCATGAGCTAAATAATTTGCTTAATTTTGTGCGGTTGGTAGAATTAAAATAGTTATGTGCCTATATTTAGTCCAATCATACAAGATTAGGTAAGAAAAATAGAAATTGTTGTTACGTTTGTCATTGGCTTATTTTTTAGGCGATGCGAAAGATATCTTAGCATCTGGTCAGGAAATATGTCAAGCGTTTAGTCTCAACATCTTGGGTGACAATTTGTGAATCGCAGCATTGAAAAATTTCCTTAAATAGGAGACATATTGCGATTGGAAAGATCCAGCTGTGTACAAGGCTTTTGGTAAGTTTTGATTGAGTCATGATTCTGGAAAGCTTTCTGCCCTGATAGAGACTCTAAAAAGATATCGGCGTCAAGGATTTGGGAAACCTAAATCGACTAAGATTATGGTAATTCTAATGCGTCCCGGAATCAGTTTTGCGGCTGCTATAAAAGCTAAGGCTCCACCCTTAGCAGCGAGCGACTCATTGTAATCTCTTCGGTGAATACACAGAGCTTTTAGACGTGAAGGACTGGCGGGCTGAGAGACTGTGTGTTCCACGAAGGACGTTTGTGTATCACTACCAGAATCGGAAGATCAAGTGTGAGTGATTGAGGGTTTCGTGTGAATGCGTGATTGAAGGTTCACGTACAAGTGCATAACAGCGACTTGTTACATCCGGGCAGTGTGAGTGCTCGTAGAGTGGAATCAAGACGGAGTCTTGGATTCAGGGGGAGTCCCTGAGATAGGTTTGCACTAGTAATAGTAGCATATGATATTGATCTGTGTGATGATCATGTATACTTGTATATTTTGACTCATTACCATATAGTGAAACCTTTCCACTGGCCGAGGCCCCCAAACGTATGTGAGATTGCACCGAACTGGGTAAACAATCTTGTGTGTCGCTGTTTTATATTGTGTTTGTTCGAATCTGTTTGCTGACAAGTTGTTAAGAACATTGTCTCAACGTTGTTCTTGGCATCTTGCCTAACTAAATTAATCAGAATTTCAATCGTTATCAGAGTAGGCACCTACAACTTTAGGTGAGATCTTGGGCGTCAAATTCTGATTGTCAAACATGAACAACACTAGAGAGGGAGGATCAGTCAACCTTCCACCTATTCTAGATGGGAGTAACTAGGCATATTGGAAATCCCGTATGTGCGCCCTCCTGAAATCTATCGGCAACAGGACCTGAAAGGCGGTAATAAATGGTTGGAGCGCTCCGTGCTATCAAGATGCTAAGGGAAATGTTACAAGTCCCAAACCTGAGTCGGAATGGACCGACGTCGATGAAAAGGCAGACCTGGGAAATTTCCGAGCTCTCAATGCGATTTTTAATGGTGTGGACAAGAATGTGTTCAGATTGATCAACACCTAATGTTGCATATGAGGGAACCACAAAGGTACGAGAACAGAAGGTTCAGTACTTAACAATGAAGTTTGAAGCACTTATCATGAAAGAAGATGAAACTGTGGCTAAATTCAATGTGCGAATTTGAGACCTTGCCAACGAATCCTACTCTTTGGGTGAACTAATGTCAGATGAGAAACTAGTGAGAAAGACCCTAAGAGCCTTAGTTCGAGATTTAAGATGAAGATAACAGTCATTGAAGAAATCCACGATCTCAAGACCCTTCCCTTTAATGAACTAATGGGATCTCTAATGACGTATGAGCTGTCCCTACTAAGCATTGGCCAGAAAAATAAAGGAGTGGTTTTCAATAGCTCCATGCCCAATCATGCTGAGCAACTATGTTTGGACCCTGATGATGAAATTGACGCTACCATAGCTTTGGTAGCAAAGAACTATAACCGAGTCATGAAGCGGTTCAACAGAATGTATGGAAAAAAATGTCGCCGCAAATGACAGGAAGAATGTCACAACAGACGTCAAGAACATTGCTCCACATAAAGCTCAACGAAGTGGAAACTTCGACAAGGACAATAAAGCTGGTGAAGGAAACAATGACAGTAGAAGATTTCAATGCCATGAATGTGAAGGGTTCGGGCAATAGCAAAAGGAATGCCCTAACTACCTAAGGAAACATAAAAGAGCTATAATGCTACATTGTCCGATGAGGAAACTGATGACAGTAAAACAGAAGAGATAAGCAATTTTGTAGCATTCACTGCTTCTACTTCGTCCAGCAAACCTGATCATTCTGATAATGTTAGTAATGACATGTAGAACTTATCACTAGATGATGAATGCAATGATGATCAGCTCAACGAAGCATATTGCATCCTCTACACCAAGTGGATTGAAGAGTCCCAAATTGTAGACAAACAAGCTGCTTAGATTATCACTCTTACAAGCGACAAGACTAGAATGCTGGAGACTATCATTGAGCTAAAACAAGAAGTCACCCGACCCAATGGAGAAATAGAACAAATGACCAAGTCGGTTAAAATGTTGAATCCAAGTACAGAGAGCCTCGACAAAATACCATCAATAGGAAAGAATCCCTAAACTTACCTAACTTCTCATTTAACCCTACGATATTAAACTTTTTGAAAATTCAGTTAACTTTTTCAGAAATGTCAAAAATGCCCTCGTATTTAAAAAATTAAAAATATATTTTAAAAATAATTTTCACTTTTTTATTAAAAATAAATATTTTTATAAAAATAAATAATAGAAATCGATTTAGTATTAAAATATTAATTTAAAAAAAATAAAATACGATGTTTAAAAAATAATATTTTGTTTTAAAAAATACTTTAAGAAATAGTATTATTGGAATCAGTTTTTCTTATTTATTTTATAAATAATATCTTTAAGAAATAGTTTTTAAAATATTTTTTAATTGTTTTAAAAAAAATTAAATACAAGGGCATTTTGTCATTTCTGAACAAATTTAACAGAATGTTTAAAAAAGTTAACGGAGTTGGATGAACTGAGACTTTTGGTAGGTTCATGGGGTTCACAAAACGTTTTCAATCTTTCAAGAGATTTAAGTGAAAAACGTAAAAAGTTTGGGAGAGGTATGTGAAATTTTCTCAATTTCTTGTAATTATATTCATGCATTTAATACTTGATACCACTTCATGAGATTAATTAGTCTCTGTATAAATGATAGCTTTTTTTGAAATACTTAAACAACTCTAATTGTTTGGGACTTGTCATCAATCATAAAATTTAAAGTGATTCTTTCTTAAACATCATAATTGCAAATTGCATTTATTTACTTTCACTTCTAACTTTAATTATTATTTTGTACAACAATATGTTAATGAATAGGGTTGCTCACTTTCTCACTAAAACAACTCTTTCAGTTTAACTAAAAGCTGGGAAAAGAACTTGTTCCCCCAACTTTGAAAGAAATATATTTGAAGGTTTTCAAAAAGAAGAAGTTTTATTTAAGAAAAACATTAATAAACCTATTTTATATTTATTTAGTTACTCATTAATATTGAGGGAGTAGTTTATGTGAAATATTTACCAATATTTATTTCAAAGTGAATACTTTTTAAGTTCATCAATAATATGTCTTACAGGTAACTCCAACTCAAGAGGATAAATTGCAAATGTTATTACTAAGTCAAAATTTAATATTCCATTCACATCTAATTGCAGTGCATGTCAAAATTTGCTTCAACTTATTACAACTTTATAATATTTTAACAATAAAATGATTTCAAATATATTTTTAGTTCATTTGTTATAGTTATTAAATTGTTATTATAAATAATTTATTTTCAAATAAATTATCTATTTTCACATAATTTTATTCATAAAAATATTATATTTTCTATAATTATGATGGTTTATTGGTAATTTTTATCATGTATATTATTTATTGATACCTTAAATAATATACAATAAAATATAAATTTTAACTTTACGGGATAATGACACTTTGCTACACCTAACTATAGCGAAATGACACTTTCATACCCTAATTACTGTTTTCTCTTTTTAAGCACCCTAACAACTTTTTTGTAACAACATATGCTAAAATGACTAAAATACCCCTGATTTAAAAAATCAAAATATGATCGGTCTAATTTGATTTATCAAACCAGATTTGAAATGATTCAAATTTAACTTTAGATTTTGGGGCATAATTTTAATTGCATCTTAAATACAAATAAAATTGAACCAAAGATAAATAAAATTGAACCAATTCAATTTATGATTTCTTAAACGAATGGTAGTTTATGTATTTTAGGCATTTTAGAGGTAGGTTGTCACAAAAAAATTGTCAGGGTACTAAAAAAGAGAAAAAAATAGTTAGGGTATGAAAGTGTAATTTCGATAGGTGCAACAAAGTGTCATTATCCCTAACTTTAGTATAAATTATAATAAAGATGTAAACAAAAACCATCATTATAATCAACCTATTAAGTGGTTTGTTTATAATCTTTATGATAGTTGTTCATACATACATTATTTAAATTGACAGATTTTTTTTGCAAAATAGAAATGAAATTGGAAAACTAATAAAGTACTATCATATATTTATGCCAGTTTCCATATTTGCATATGCAAATGTCAAATTGACAAAAATATGTCAAAATGGCAACCCCTAAACTTACTCTATTGCCTAAAATGCAACCTATTTTTTTGTGCCACACAAACTTAATGATTTCAAGTATTATGCAACTTTTTTTTCTGAGTTTTTGTTTTAATTCAGGATACGGATTTACTGTGGCTCCAAAACCCATTTGTAAGACTAATTAAAAATGAAACATATGACATACATATCAGTACCGACGTTGTTCAAAAGAATGTTGGACCTGAAAAGCAAATTATCAACACATGTTTTGTAGATTATATATATATATATATATATATATCCTAACTTCTTAATTAAAATATAAAATCTTTGGTATCTTTTAACTTGTGCTTCTACACTCAATTAAACGGGTTTCTACTACATTCGATCCAACAACAAGACAATATCGTTGTCTGAAAAATGGTATTTCATGAAAGACAACTCGACAGGGATGAAGGAACAGGACGATCTCATGAACTTGTTGCGACAAGGACTTTTCGGGGATTTAGGCATCAAAATGAGCTTCTTAGATACCCTTTATTTCAGCGGGTTTTGTCAAGATAGTAAAGATGTTGAAGTTGTGGTCATGGTCCATGCCAATTGTCGGAGCATAAGCGCCAAAGTTTCGGATTTAATCATTATTCTTGGAGATTGGCAGAGGATTAAGGAGGTCGGTGTTGAAAATGAGACTATTGAGTTCTAATGGATGCGATATGTTGGATGTTCCAATTCTTGGAAAACCCCAAAAGATAAGAGTTAAGTCCAAATGTTTGAAAAATGTAAATCAAAATTTATTTAATTGAGTATTCATATTATTAAAGTAGTGAATTATTAAGAATGAGAGAGCTCGAAAATTATTGTATTTATCTTGAGATTGAACCTCTTTGCAGTGTAAAATAAAAAAATATGAATAAGGTGACCTGAGTCACGTATTGAATGGACACATTAATAATGTTGTTGTGTAAAGAACATGTTATTATGATATTTGTAATTTTTATGGAATAATGTGGTTCACAATTCATTACATGTAAATTTACAAGCAGAATAATTTATAATCGCCGAGTTTTTTTAGTTTGACTATTATCAATTATGTAAAAAATTTATATCAGAAAATTAACTTACTGTTTATCTTCTTATTTTTTTATTATTAAATTTTGGCAAGAAAGTTTTGAATATGAAATTTTCAAATTCGATAAAGAATATAGAGTAAGGAGATCGGAATCAAGACTGACAACATATGTAATAGTTTCTATCCACGCTGAAACAAAAAGCTAATATTATAACTACGATGTGTTTGTAATTAATAAACATGTCATCTACATCAATTGTGTATCCACAACCCCAACTTAACATATCAAATTACTCATTAACTTAACATACTAATGTTTTCATGCAATAACAAATGTTTGAGGAGTTAGTCATCAAGTTACCATTATTTAAATGAAAAGATTTGAAATGGATTTGAATTAGATTAGATTGAATTTAGGGGAAATTATAGATCACCAATGGCAAATGCTACATCTTAAATATATGGGTAAATTTCACATAACCCCTAACTATAAGCGTGTCTCACATGCTCCTCTGAACTACAAAATCAATATGTGAGGTGCCTTAACTATCCAAAAATCCCACTTTATCTTTTTTGTTTACTTTTTTCAAAATCCTGTTAAGTTTTTTGTGAAATGACAAAAATACCCTTGTATCTAAAAAATTAAAATAAATAAATAAAAATGATTTTTAACTTTTTTTATAATTTTCTCGTTGTACGAAATAAAGAATAAAATTCTGTTAGTAGTAAAAATAATTTTTAAAAACTTTTTTTTGAAAAAAACTTTTAAAATAAAAATTAATTTTTAAACATTGTTTTTTATTTTTATTAAATTTTTTAAATAATTTTTTTTAAAAAAATTTAATACCAAAATATTTTTTTCTTTTTTTGTAGAAGAAAATAGAAAAGGAAAGTTCAAAATTATTTTTATTTATTTACTTTAATTTTTCAGATACAAGAGTATTTTTGTAATTTCACAAAAAACTTAACAGAATTTTGAAAAAAAATAAACAAAAAAAGGTAAAGTGGGATTTTTGGATAGTTAAGGCACCTCACATATTGATTTTGTAGTTAAGGGGAGCATGTGAGACACGCTTATAGTTAGGGGGTTATGTGGAATTTACCTTAAATACATAATTATCATTTGTTTTATACCGAGTACATTCTTATTCAAATGAAGGGATAATCTCACTAGTCATTCCCTAGAATAAGCAGAATCTCACGTAACACTCCTTAAAATTATTCTTCTCACATTCACTCATTTAATTTGGTTATTATCTCACTTGAGCATTTTCCGTTAGCTTTCGTTCAACTCTATTCAAAATTGAGATTAAAAAGACAAAAAATGTTGTCATTTTTAACATCTCGTCATTTTTAACATCTCGTCATATTACTCTAAAAAAATCAAAACTCACATGCCAAAAACCCCTAAAACAAGAATCCACATCAAATCTATATACAAATTTGATGTGAGTTCTTATTTTTAGGGGTTTTGACATATGAGTTGTGATTTTTTTTAGTCCTTGATCTATTAAGGGGAGTCTTGATTTACATCTTCATTAATAGAGGTGGAGAAATGGAAAGGTGTGAGAAAATAATAAATGGTTGGGAAATAAGAGAGAGAAATGACGAGGTGAAAAATGACAACATTTAAAATTTGAAAACAAAAATAAGAACAATTTTATGTTTTTACCTCAATTTTAAATGGAAGTGAGACAATTATCAAAGTAAGGTGTACGTGAAAAAAATAATTTTATGGTGCATGATGTGAGATCCTCCTTTCTTTTCTAGTGGTTGTTGGGTGAAATTATCCTCCAAGTGAATTGGGTTATTGCACTGCCATAATTCTGCTTATATTTTGGATGAAAAGACGATTTTACCCTTGGGTGAATTTAAAATTTGAAAACCCATGTCAATTGTGTAATTAATTTTTGATGAATTGTGTTCAATATTGGAAGAGGTGGAGGAATGTCACAAATATGGGGTTTGAATTTGATGGTTGGTCAAAAGAGGCGTTTGGTTTGGCGGTGGTCGGTCGGGTTTGGTTAGTGATTGGGCAAAGCCAAACAAAGTCTGTGACCCCCCCCTGGCGCACGTTAGCCCGACCACCGAAGCGGTGGGCTGTTGGGTAGATCTCAAATTGAGGCGCCATATCTTGTCATTCTCCGCCCCCTATCCTGCGCTCCCCCACTTGTTATCAAACCCTAGATCTCCCATGGCCGATTCCGCCCCCTCCCCTCCGGCGGCGCCTCCCTCCTCCTCCGGCCGCCGCCTCCCCCCGCCGTGCTGGTCCCACGACGAGACTGTCGCGCTCATCGACTCCTACCGCGACAAGTGGTACTCCCTCCGCCGCACCAACCTCAAGGCCGACCACTGGCAGGAGGTCGCCGACGCCGTCTCCACCCGCTGCCCCGCCGCCTCCCCGCCCAAGACCCCCGTCCAGTGCCGCCACAAGATGGAGAAGCTCCGCAAGCGCTACCGCACCGACCTCCAGCGCTCCCGCTCCATGCCCGCCTCCCGCTTCAACTCCTCCTGGGTCCACTTCCACCGCATGGCCGCCATGGACAAGGGCTCCGACGACGTCGACCACCACCCCCACCGCCCCGATTCCGACAGCGATGACGACGACAATGAAGATGCTGATCAGGTCCTGTACGAAGGTGGTTTCAGGAATGGCCTTGCTGGTCATAAATTGTATCCTAATTCAGCAGCTGGTAATGGTAATGGTAATGGAGGGTTTCGGATTAGAATTCCAACTGGAGTGAGTATAGCGCAGCCTGGATCGAAATTTTATGGGAAAATTGATCACAAGTTTATTCCAAATGCCACCCCCATTCCCAATTACAGTCCAAGCCCTAATTTTGGAGCTAGGGTCTTGAGGGATTGCAGTTCGCTGAAAAGGGACAGCGATCCCGTGACCGATATGGTGGCTGCTATTAAGGTTTTGGGAGATGGGTTTGTGAAAATGGAGCAGATGAAGATGGACATGGCGAGGGAGATCGAGACTATGAGGATGGATATGGAGATGAAGAGGACGGAGATGATTTTGGAGTCGCAGCAGCGAATCGTGGAGGCCTTTGCTGTGACGGTCTCGGACAAGAGGAGAAAGGCCAAGAGATTGGCGTCGCCTGATTCTTAGATTGGTCAATGAGCATTTGAGTTCTAGATATGTTATTCCCGAAACTGAGGTGGTAGATTTGAAGTTAGAGGAAACTGATGAAGCTTCGTTTGTGGAGGACTGGAGAAAGGGTTTTGGTCATTATGACTGAGATATGTAAGTTGGTCTTTTCTTTTGACTTATTGATTTGTAAGTGATAGAATATGCAGAACTCGATTAACTGTATGTTGTTGTTTGGTTTGTTTTAGTTAACCTTTTCTAATTGCACAAGCAGGAGTGGTCATAGAGTGTTGATCTTTAAATTAATAGAATGAACTTTTTTCACATTATCATTTGTTGCTAGTTGCAGAGCTGTTCGTCTTAGCTAGATATAGCTACATTGAGATTCTACTCTTAATAGTATCATCCCATTCATATGGGAAATATGGAGATGGATAACTAGTCACGTTGAGGAATCCTATGAGAATAATCATGATAGATGAATATGGTTGTATAAAGTTCTATTAGTTTAAATATGTTCATAATTACACAATCTACAGGTATCTATTCAGAATAAAAGCAATGAAGTGGACTCTTGTTCACCTTGTAAGTAAGTAGTTCATGAACAGAAATTTGATCTGGTCATGGAGTTTTCATTTTCCAGAATGTTGGATGGGATCACATGTTCAGAATAGATTAAAAGTTTCAAGATTTTCCTCTGTAATTTGGTCTTGTTGAGTTTTGTAGAGTTAACCATGTTTATAAGCAGGAAGATACTGATCTACTTGCATTACCACATCTAGTGAAGGCAACAAAGCGCGGCGTACCTTGTTCTATAGATGTGCTGAATTGCCACTGGAATGTTGTTGTATCCGAGTTTTTAGCACTGTCATACATTTTTTGTGTATATATGCCACCACCAGCACTAATACGTTAAATCATTGGTAATCTGCATAAACTACAGGTAGCCATATTTTATGGTTCCTATAGTTGTAGAAGTAGAATTATGGCTATCTCATTGTGCAGTTCAATTCTGCTTAGGTTATTGTCTTTTAATGTGTTGGTTGCCTTGTAATTTAGAGTTTTGGTCCTCTAGTTCGTGAATGGAATCCCCATACAAAGAACAAATTGCAGAGGGGATGGTAGCAATTGGTATGAACATCCAACAAAGCAGTCCCAGGTAGATTGATTTTAGGGAAGATGACAATTTACTGCATAGTTCATTTTCAATTACTCAGCTAACTAAAAAAGGTTTTTATCTACACCCTAACTTATATTTTTTCTCAAATCTGTTAACATTGTTAAAAGCATGTAATAAAATGATAAATACCTCCACTTTCATTTAGTCTCACCTAATTACAACTGAGTTATTACATTTCTCACCTAGCTATAGGTGACTATAATTTTACTTAGTTAATTTTGAAGTTAGTTTTGAATGTCAAATGACTAAAATGGTCTTGATTATCATTTAAATTTTCAAAATTATGCCATCTTATTCTTTTTTCTCTCTCCCCTCTAATCTCCCTTTTTTGCATTTGCTTTGTTTAGAATTTTTTAGAGATTGCAAATGAATTTGGGATTAAGATTGTTTTTTTATTGAATTTTAATTTCATTTTTGCATTGAAATTAATTAGAATAAAATAAAAATCAAACTTCATTATTTCTCTAACGGTATTTTGGTTATTTGACATTCAAAACTAGCTGAAAAGTCAATGAAATGTAGTTGGGTAAGAAAAAAAATTCTAAGTCAACTATAATTATGTGTGAAATGTGACAACTCAACACTAGGTGAGATTATCCCCCAAAATGTATGATTTATCTATTTTGGTTCTAATTCAATTTTTGGCTATGGAAATGAATATTTATAAGGGGCTTGAGAATGAGGTTTGAATTCTAATGAATCACAGATTTAGAAACGCGTGGGTTGAAGTTAAAGGTAAAGGTAAAGGTTAACTTATTAGTTAACCTAAGTCACGGAGCTTAGACCAGAGAGCATATAGACTATTTAGTGCCTACCTTTGGTTCTTAAGGATTATTTTTGAGATATCTGCACAATTCATACATTTATAATGAAATCACATCTCATCAATCAACTTTCCAAATTCAAACCTAAGACACTTCACCTGTATACGTGGAACAAAGATGCTTGGTGAATTCTTATACACAAAGTTGCTAGCTAACTCAGAAGACATTTTTTGTGTTCAATGTATTGATGCTGTATTAGATTTTGATTCAGTAAGATTCACAGCCACATATCAATAGACTAAAATTGGCACTCAGTTGCACACAACATCCGAGTAAAAACCTACTATTGTCCTTCTCTCACAGTTCTGAATGCTTAGCAGTTCAACATCAAACACTTCAAATTGCTTTGCGCTGAAAAATGTCGACGGTCCTACCTGTGTACCAAAATAGCACAACCCGTCATGCATGATTCAAGAACATGACATGCATACTTATGAATAAATTATTATAACATAAATTCCAAAGAATGCTATCTTTTGGGTTATGATGACTGTTTAACATTAAAACAATACTTAACTGCTGAATGGGTCACAATTAGATCTAATATGAACATTCCAAATATCCATTTATTTCCTGAAAATGTCACGTGTGCGGTTATGTTATGGTTGTGCATAAAATCATATGCATGTAGGTACCATTTCACATATCACCACTTCAAGAGACATTTTTATAGAAAAGAAGCATTATTCACTCCTACAACTGTTAAAATCTCCTGGAAGCTGTCAAGTGGTGTTGAAGCCTATATGCCTTTGATTTTCTGCACAACCGTAACACTACCCGTGAACTGTAAAACCTTTTGCAGCAAAATAAATGGATGTTTGGAATGATATACATGATTTCAATGACGTTATTATTTCTAAGAAAATGAATCGAGATTGCAAAACTCACCGGTGGTCCAAGTTCTGGAGGAATAATCATTCTTCTCCTCCCACCGGGTTTCATGTCTTTAATTCCTTCCTCAAATCCTGCATAAGTTTTATTTTATATTTTTGTTACTTCAACTATTTTCTAAGTCTTTCTTGTAATAAGACGTTAATACTGCTGTAGGCTTTGAATAGAAAGCTAAAAATCATAGATTCTGTTTACCTGGAACCAATGCATTGGTGCCCATGCGGATTTTGGCAGGAGAACCCTGTAAGTATGTACTATCAATACGACGACCTGATTCATTATACCCAATGTAGTGGAAAGTCACCTGCAAAGGACCTTATACATGTTAGTCCACACACGTCAAATTATAAACTCATAATACACACAATTAACAACATTTTTCTGTAAGGGTATTTTAGGCCATCCTGTCAACAGCATCTTACATGGGATTCTCTCTTAAGTAGAAACTTAAAACTGTAGAAATTCATGAATCCATACTGTTGGAAATGACGGTCATCCAATGACCAATCGGACCCTATACTGTTAAGGGTCTGACGTTACTCTACTATTAAGTTTTGAAATAACTAAGTCTTCCGTTGTACCCATCCTTTTTTATGCTCAATAGTCATTAACAAATCCTGTTATTCCTCTTAACTCTACATGAGAAGTACTTCCTGTTATCGGAAACTTTTATTCATTTTCTTGGACTAAAATGAGATTACAGATCACTATATATGTATCAGAACTTTTACCGAATGAAGGGCAAGCACGAAAACCACTCCATACAATCAGACATTTAGAAGGGAGTTAATCTCAATGGCAAAAACAAAACCCACATCGAACAATAAGTTTTCTTCGTACTATTCCGTACTCTGAGTCCAAAACATCAATTCAAAATATTTGCATCCAAATTTGATATTCTCAACACTGATATCCAATAGGGTAAAAGGGAGAAATCATTTACACAGAGTATTGAAATTCATATTACATAAGGAAACACTGTAATAACTTTTAAAGAGATAAAACAAAAACCTGTTGACCAGCCATTGGGCAATCGCCTGTACCGGCTGCAATATCCCAGTATATAAGCCCTGAGTCGCGCTTAACATACTTGTCTGAAGTCAATACCTTTACCTCAAAACCTGACTCATATTCACAAACATCAGTGTCAATATTACAAGAAGGTGGGGAGAAAGTAAAGAAGGCAATGTGCTTGAGTAATTGTAATTTCTTAACTTAATTGAAATCAAAGCTACACAGAGCAGAAGGATTATCAGGCTAAATATGAGTGGACATTCATAGACAGATCATTACTCAAGAGGTAAGGATTGAGTCGAGACATTCATTTTCGATTATTTTTCTTTGCCATTACCAAGCTCTTAGAAAATGGAACCTGAAACTAACCTTCTCTGAGAAAATTTGGGAACTCATCGGGCACATTATTTTCCATCTGTCTCCGCCTATTCTGTTCAAGCAAGCGTCTTTCGTCATATGGGCTCTTACTCTTGGTCTTTCCAGAAGAAGATAGAGTAGGAAACATTGTTGAAGAGATGAAAATTAGCAGAAGCCTACGCCTCAAGTTCTGATCGCAGTGTGACGTACTTGTGTCATGCGCTCCGGACAAGCATGAAATGTTTGGCATGATGCAATGATGCCTTGTAAGCTTCTTTTTGACGAAGAAACTAGTTCCTAGTGAAGGACATGACGATAATGTTCCATCTGAAATGAAGTGTAAGCAAGTATTTTAACGACGGAGTAAAAAATGTAGTCCTAAGTGGAAAATGTATAGCCAGCTATAAGAACAACTAAGCAAAAGTAGACAGTAACTTAAGTACGCCATTCATTTATTTTTATATACTCAACACTAGAATACGTTATTCATTCACTTAAATACACAAGTCAACAGTGTTGTGCAGACATGTGTTTTTGTTGGAAATGGTAATGAAGATACGAGTATTGGAACCAGCTATCTGACCAACTGAGTAGCCATATTTAACATATCACTACACAAGAAATAATACTCCTCCAAGGGCTCCCCAGTGAGAAGCACACAACAAGGAAACGCATTGTATACAACATTTAACTATCCACTTTCCTTGACTAAATTATGCTTACATTGACATTCTTCAGATATGTTAATAATAACAAAATCATACGCCTAAAATGGCCAATTTATCCTCAATGTTAGCAACAACAAAAAAGGCCAAACACCACAACTATTTTGGGACAGAGAATGATAAACTTGAACAACACCATCAGTTTGATAGTCAAATTAGCACATCTAGTTTCTCAACAATGTCCTGCAATGAAATTGTAAGAGCAAAACCAATCCTAACTCGATTAGTATTAAAAATGTTCACTGAAATAATAAAGCATTGATTTTTCTGAGACTGAAAAAATAGCAAATATCCAGGAAGGATTTTTTTCGAAAATCATTGTAAGCTTATAATCATGTTCTTCAACCTTGAATAATATGAAGAAAGTCAAACATTTAGGGTTAGAGAGAGAGAGAGGAAGAGGCTTACATGATAGAGATTGTGTGCGGATGAGAGGGTAATTTGCTGAGGGAATCATCAGAAAATGGTTTATTTCTTCTTCTCCTCGCTTGCTGGATGCAGCAAATGGAGAAGACGGCGATAGGCCAAAGATGAGATGGACGTGCAATTACTATTATTTGTTGTGTAGTGGTTTGTTAAATATGGCTACTCAGTTGGTCAGATAGCTGGTTCCAATACTCGTATCTTCATTACCATTTCCAACAAAAACATTTGTCTGCACAGCACTGTTGACTAGTGTATTTAAGTGAATGAATAATGTATTCTAGTGCTGAGTATATAAAAATAAATAAATGAATGACGTAGTCAAGTTACTGTCTACTTTTGCTTAGTTGTTCTTATAGCTGGCTATACATTTTTCTCTTAGGACTACATTTTTTATTCCGTCAATAAAATACTTGTTTACACTTCATTTCAGATGGAACATTATCGTCATTAGGTCTAGCAGCTACAAAATTAGGTCAGCAATACATCACGAAGCCGAAGGAGAACATGGATATGCACGCAATAAAAGCAAATAGAGTTCACAAAACAAGCTTACAAGCTGAATTAAGATTCAATCCAGAGCTAATCGCGTCTCTGCACCTGCAAACACAGATCAGTCGAATCAATTCCGATAACACAAAACTATGCGCACAGAATCTGAGTTTTGTGTGCGGAGACAAGCACGAGTACGCAGATTCTAACCTGAGGGAAGGCTGAGGAGGCGCTGTAGAAGCAGTCACAGGGAACGAGAACGCCATGTTCGTTTCTGAAGCTCCGACGAAGAAGATTTGTTTAGGAGCGAAACTGGTGAAGAGCTTGGGGATGAGTTAGGGATAAAAGGATTCGGTACAGGTGCACCCACGATAAGATTTTGTAGTCTTGATGATCTCTGCTGTGAAATTCAAATATCAACCCTATTTAAGAAAAGGATAATTCCCCTAAAATAGTCAAAATCTCACATGACACCTCCTAAAATTATTCTTCTCAAATGACATTCATTACTTCAACAATTTGTCTCATTTGTCTTTTTTTCGTTAGAATTTGTTGAAAATTGATCTTAAAAAGACTAAAATGCTCATAAATGTGTTTTAAATTTTCAAATCATGCCCTTTTGACCCTCTCTCCTCCCTCTGCCACTTTCTCTCCCCTGAGTGATTTCTTTACCGTCTTGAGCCACTCGCTTATCCTCTCTCGTCGTACAAAACATTTACCACTCTATTTTTTGTCGTGCAATTTATAAATAACGTTTTACTTATTAATAATCCATTTTCAATAAGTTATTAACAGTGACACTCTTATTTAGCATTTGTCTACAACAAGACTTGAATGATTCGTTTAAAAAATGGAGGCCTAGGAGAGTGAAAGTGGTGGAGGAGGAGAGAGAAAGTGGTGGAGGGAAGAGAGAGGGTCAAAAGGGCATGACTTGAAAATTTAAAGCACATTCAGGGACATTTTAGATTTTTTAACATCAATTTCTAACAAATTCTAGTGGAAGTTAACGGGAAAAATACAAGTGAGACAAATTGTCAAAATAGGGTGCCCTCTGAGAAGACTAATTTTAAGGGGTGTCATGTGAGATTTTGACTATTTTATGGGGTCCTATGTAAGCTTATCCCATTAAGAAATTAAAGAACGATGAGACTAAAATACATCGAGGGTTGTTAGCTACGACTGTACGGGATCGGAGCCCCGAGAAATAAATGTAAGGCCCAGGACGTAGACGACGCTTAAGCCTTAACTTGTTTTGAGTGGTTTTTAGCGTGTGAGTTTTAATTTGTTAGTCTTGATTTGTTAAGGAGATGCTTTGATTTAGATCTTCATTGATGGAGGTGGAGATATGGAAGCGTGTGAGAAAAAAAATAGATGGTTAGGAAAAAAGAGAGAAATTGTGAGGTGTGGAAAAAATGGAAACATTTGAAAATTTAAAACAAAAGTAAGGGTATTCTTGTCTTTTTAACCTCAATTTTGTATGGAGATGGACGGAAGCTAATGGAAAATGCCCAAGTGAGATAATAGCCAAAGTAAGGGGGTGCATGTGAGAAAAATAATTCTATAGGGTGTTTATGTGAGATTTTGTTTATTCTAGGAGGTGTTGGGTGAAATTATCCCGTTATTTAATGCTAAAACTCAAACTCATACCCTCTTCTCCCTTTCATATGCATCATACAATTCATACCAATTGAGTTAAGCACAATTTACATTTCCGGTGTCCATTGTTTTATATTCTACTACTTTAGTGTTTGGTTCTGATGTACTCGAACCCACACCCTTAATGGTGATAAATTGTCATTTGGTTTTTATTAAGATATTTCAGTTATTTTCAGAAATACGTTTTTTCAAAAAATTTGCCACTATACTTACAAGACTTAAAACCCTCTCTTTTCAAACTCTTACCAATTGAGCATATATTAACTTACTAATTTTACTCACTTATTTTATATTAATATCTTGATGTGGGGTCAAGCGGTCTTTGTTGAACCCGCTAAACTGCACATTTATAGCACTTCTTCACCTCGTTTCGGTCATTTTAGAGTCATTTTGATTGGAATAATTATGTGTGTTTATTTTGGATATAGGTACACAAAAGGAGCTGAAATCGGGACGGAAGAGAATGAGACTTGCAGCTCAAGCAACGGGACAAATGAAGAAAATTCATTATGTCATGATCGTGACACACCATGGAGCTCGAGGCAGAAGCTTGATACGACGGGTGTCACGACGAGGAGACGACCAGGATCGAAGACGGTCACGATCGTGGCTCACGAGCAGAAGAGACGATTATGACATCTCCAGGAGACAATCATGGCGCTGACTAGTCAAAGCGGTCCCAAAAGCAGGCGAGACCCGCGTGTTCCTCATAATGTCATGATCATGACATCCCCTGTCACGATCGTGACACCCCAAAAGTCAGCTACTATATAAGACAAGTGACCTAGGGATCCTATACATCCACCACTCATTTCAAAATCAGCAGCCACCTTCTTTTTGCTCCAGCCCTATTCTTTTGGGTTCTAGAGAGAGTTTGAGGTCTCCATCTTGAGCTTTTGAAGAAGATTATATATATATATATATATATATATGATCTGACTTGGTAGACCTATACTTATGATCAGTACAGCGTGATCAAGAGTCATCTTTCATACTGGCCGCTTTTATAAGCATTTGACCAAGGACACGTGCGTATCTAAGGGTTCTACTATCAGTGATGACACACTCGATAACCTTTGATGAAATTACGCTTGACATATTAACACAACACAATGATAATAAATGTCGATTTTAGTGTTACTAACAGAAGATAAAACGTTTGTACATATATCGATTGAGGTAGGGCACATTTCTTATAGTCTCCCACTTGCCCTTAGTTCCAATCTATATTATATTTAAACCTCATTACTTCTACATGCCTCTCATGTCTTGGCTGTGGGAGATTCTTTATCAATGGATCGATTGTATTATCTTTTGTAGCAACCTTATTGATCTTCACATCACTATCTTTATCTTTTCTCTGATAATATAGTAACATCTGAGTATATGTTTGGATTTGTGATGTGATCTTAGATCTTTAGCTTGCGCTATGGCTCCAGTGTTGTCACATAATAAGTTTATTGGATAAGATGCATTTTGGATTACGTTTAATCCAGTCAAGAATTTCCTAATCCATACAACCTCTTTAGCAGCTTCTGCAACAGCTATATACTCAGCTTCCGTTGTAGAAGCAGCCACAGTCTCTGGCTTTGAGCTATTCCAGCTAAAACCACCACCGTTCAAAACAAACACATATCTAGACTGTGATTAACAATCATCTGGATCAGTCTGGAAACTAGTATCCACGTAACTAGTCACATGTAGTTCCTCGTCTACACCCCTATATAGCAGAAAAGCATCCTTAATTCTCTTCAAGTACTTGAGGATGTTTTTCACTATTATCAAGTACTGTTCACCTGGTTTAAACTGATATCTGCTAGTACAACTTAAGGCATACGAGATATCTAGTCTCGTACAAATAATTGCATACATGATTGATCCAATTGTCGAAGCATATGGAATCATGTTCATCCTGCTCAACTCATCTTGTGTTTTGGGACACTAAATCTTGCTAAGCTTGACACCATGTCTCATGGGTAAGACTCATTTCTTGGATTCGTGCATTGAAAACATTTTCAATACTTTATCTATATAAGTGCTCTGACTTAGGCCCAATAACCTTTTAGATTTGTCTCTATAGATTTTGATGCCCAAAATGTATGCGGCATCGCCTGTCTTTTATTGAAAAACATTTCCCAAGCCACGCCTTGGTGTTTTGCATGGTAGGAACATCGTTTCCAATCAAAAGTATGTCATCGAGATAGAGCACTATGAAGACAACTGCACTTCCATTAGCCTTCTTGTACATGCAAGAATCATCTTCGTTTTGATCAAATCCAAACTTCTTTATGGTTTTACCAAAGTGAAGATTCCAACTCCGAGAAGCTTGCTTCAATTCATAAATGGATCTCTGCAGCTTGCAAATCTTTTCAACATTCTTCGGATCGACAAAACCCTCTAGATGTGTCATGTACACATCCTCAGTTAACTTTCTACTAAGGAACACAGTTTTGACATCCATCTTCCATATTTCATAGTCATAGTATGCGGCTATGACAAGAATAATTCGGATCGATTTAAACATCGCAACTGGGGAGAATGTTTCGTCATAGTCTATACCATGAGTTTTCTTGAAACCTTTTGCAACCAGTCGCGCTTTATGGGTTTGAGGTTTGCCATCCATGTCAGTCTTTACCTTAAAGACCCACTTGCAACAAATGGTTTTTACACCATCAGTATTGTTAACCAAGTTCCAAACTTGATTGTCATACATGGATTGCATTTCCTCTTTCAAGGTCACTAGCCACTTCTCAGAGTCGAGACCGTTCATGACCTCTTGAAAGGTTGTAGGATCATCTTGATCTACGACAATCACATCATTATTCTCAAATACCAAGAATCCATATATGAAGGGTTCATGATGTGCCCTTTCAGACCTTCTTGGTCCTTGTGGAATTTCTTTTGGAACTGGTGTTATCTGTTGAATCAGCTCAGGCTCAGGCTCAAGCTCCATTTCTTCTAAAACTGATCTTCAGGTTGTGCGTACCCTTTTGAATTTCTTCAAGATGCACGCCACTCCCATTATTCCTTTTGGAAACGAATTATTTCAAAAAAAAAACACCTCCTCAAGCAACAAATACTTTGTTCTCGCTAGTTTTGTAGAAGTAGTACCCCCTAATTTCCTTGGGATACCCTACGAATATGCATTTGTCAGATTTGGGTTCGAGTTTGTCTGCAACCAGACGCTTAACATAAGTCTCGCATCCCCAAATCTTTAGGAAAGACAAGTTGGGATTTCTCCCATGCCATATCCCATATGGCGTACTTTCCACTGCCTTTATTGGAGCCTTATTCAACATGAATGCGATTGTTTCTAGAGCATAACCTCAAAATGAGATTGGTAGATCTGTTTGACTTATCATGAAGCGAACCATATACAATAGGGTTTGATTCCTCCTTTCAGACACACCATTTGATTGTGGCGTTCTAGGCGGAGTCCATTCTGAGACAATCCCACAATCTCTTACCATGCTTGAAGGCCTTATTCTTCTTAGCACCAGCTTTCTTAAAGCTTATCCCCTTGTTGACCATTAGAACATCATTAGCCTTGCTTTTAATGTTCTTCTCAGCAGTTTGAAGCATCACATGCAACTCTGAGACGGTCTTTTCTATGTTGTGCATGTTTTAGTTCATGATGAACCCATCATATGCAGATGGAAGGGATTGGAGAACAATGTCTGCAGCCAACTCTTGTTGGATGCCAAAACCTAGATAGCAGTTCCTGCTAACATTTTGCATGAAAGCAAATCTCAGATTATATTGTATCTTTCGATTCTTGCCTTATCTTGGAACATTTCCTTGAGATGGCTAATCATAGCATATTCATCCAACTACAACTCCATTAGTTTCTTTTGGAGGTCGACCTCCACGCAACCCAGCAAAATGCACCTCACATCTATGGAGTCATTCGAGTGCTTTTGGAATGCATCTCTAATAATTCTTGTGGCATTAGCAGCTGGTTCCTCAGGGATAGGTTGGTCAAGAACATATTCCTTTCTTTCTTTCTTTCTTGAGAACTATTCTCAAATTTCTGTGCCAATATTAACGCCATTGAGCTTATCATTCTCCAAGATGAATCTCAATGACAGAATATGTGCTTGGTTTGTTGCTATTTAATCTCCATGAATAATAAATTTAGCATCAGTTTAATGTAAATTTAGGTTGAAGATTTAAACAAACACTTGACCATTAGATTCTAAATCATAGAATCTGAACCAAGATCCATAATTCACTCGATTGAAGTGAACCGAGGCTCACTGCTCCAATCGAGCTATGTAGGTAGGAAACCTATCCAATTACATCCAGTTTAATTCTTGACTAGAATATGTATATTAAATATACACGGCATATTCTATATGATACCTTAGGTCAAAACTGTCTGACAATTGTAGTTAAGTCAACCAAATTCAACTATGGATACATTAATCTGAACACTACGCAGAGGCGTACCCATCCAGATAATGTCATCTATCTTTGCTAGCTCACATGTCTATGAACACTACGCGGAGGTGTACCCATCCATAGCTATGAGAGCTAGTATGAGTGTTGAATATGATGGGAGGTATCTCACGTGACTTAATATTAAGTGATTTGGTCGCGTTTGTTTTGAGCATTGTATCAAATACAATCTCCTTATAACACTCAATTGCATTAAATGTAGTGATGTGTTTTAAATTCCTTTTAACATGCATATTATTAACCGGGTTTTTAGTCATGCATGTTCTTTTAAGTTCATCATACATCACATGCATATAAACTTAAATATTCATTCACATGCATATCTAATAAGCATAAAGTAAATGTGCATAACATAACCCATAACTAAGTTGATCTTTATAGGGCCGACCTATAAAGATCAAAGGTCAATCCTAGGGGTAAAGAACATATGGCGCCTGAAAGAACCATTCTTCCTTATGCGCCACCATCGAGTCTCCATCCTCCAAGATCTCCATGTCGTCGCCAGGCTCATTAGCCATCATTCAGACCACCATCTACGACTCTTCTTGTGTCGCTCCAAGTAGTGCAATAAGTTTAAATAATTACAATAAAAGAAACGACACGCATGTCGTATTTAAATTATATTCCCAAAACTTTGTAATAGCAACACGCAGGTCGCAAAATAATTACATTCCCATGAAATTAAATAAAGCGGTAAAATCATTCACACGGGTCTTAATGGGCTATGCTTTGCACCATGCAATGACGTTCACCACACATCATGTTATCAAACATCGATACATTATCAGTTTATTAAATTTTCTTTTAATAATTTTAATTTTTGATCATGTCGGGTTGATTTAATCACAACCTTGTGATTTTGCCACGCATGTGTGGCGATTTCCACCTCCAAGGTGGCGATCGTCACACACATAACGGCCAGATCTGTTCGGAACAGATCTGGGGTATTTTTTTCTAAAATTACCTATCCTAGGATTTATATTATCGCTTCGATCCAATCGAAACTTAATCTCCAATTTTCGAAATTAGATAGTGTAACTATTACACAATCTAGATTCAAAAATCAAAACCCTAAATCAACTTTCATTCATCATGATCAATTATACACATATATGATTAATTAATCAAAGGGAAAAAGACACTTTTGTGCACCTGAATATACACTTTTTGACACTTTCATACCCTAACTTTTTTTTTTCTTTTTTTCATACCTTACTTTCATTTTGGGACAATTTTCTTCAGAAATTTCAAAATACCCCTGAATTGAACCAAAATTAAATCTGATTTAATTCTAGTTCAATTAAAGAATGTGAAAAGACGAAATTGCCCTCAACTATTCATCAAATTTTCAAATGTATGCAACCCTTTCAACTTTTACTCTCCTCCTCCTCCGCCACCCCCTCCTCACCGGCGTTTCTCCGGCATCCATCGTCGGGGTTTCTCCGACATGTGGGGAGCACGGTGGAACGACGAGGCCTCCAGAACACCTCCGCCAAGGTGTTCGTCTCGACCCCATCGTCCTCGACCCCTCTTTCTCATCTTCTCCGGTGATTCTTCGCCGGAGCCGGCCATGGTTCTCCCTCTATAGCCTCCACAACACAAAATGGCGAGTATCGACGAGGTGGGCAGCGAGCATCGACGAGGTGGGCAATGGGTAGCGACCAAAATGGTAGAATGCGGTGCTCCGATGATCGTCTCCGGCACAGAATGGCTGGAAAAGAGATAGAGGGAGATAGGGAATAAGAAATGAGTTCAAGAATTCAAAATTTTCACTCGCCGGAAAGTGTGCCGGAACATATTTTCCAGAACCCTTTCCGGCGAGTGAAAACTTTAGCACAACTTCGGTCACCTCCACCAACTCCGGTCACTCCGGTCACCAGGTAAGAAGCCCAACAGGTAAGCTCTGGCGATCGACGATGCTCTGGCGATCAACGAGGTGCTCACGATGCTATGTTTTGATGAAGTATGAGGGTCCAATGGCATTCACTTGAAAATTTAATGAATAGTTGAGGGTAATTTCGTCCTTTCACACCCTTTAAAAAATTGGGACGGTTCTCTCCATTAGACCAGGGGTAATTTCGGTATTTTGAGAATTTTAGGGGTAAATTGTCCTAAATGAAAGTCAAGTATGGAAAAAAAAGAAAAAAAAAAGTTAGGGTATGAAAGTGTCAAAAGTATATATTCAGGTGCACAAAAGTGTCATTTTCCCTTAATCAAATCATCATTCATTTAATCTTAATCATGCAATTATAACCAAAGCAATCATGCATACAATATCAAATATCATCATGCATAATTCAATTAAACTTAAATTGCAGTCATGCTCTGATACCACTATTAGGAAACGAGGGATATCATTCATGCGCAGCAGAAGTAAATAACAAAAATTAACCCTATTTCCTAGCAAGGATCTACAAAATGTTTAAATATAATTGATGAAAATGTTCGATCTTCATTTACCTCCTGTAGATCCGGCTTTACCAAACCTTTGAGAGTGCACATGTCCTTCATGAATCAATCGAAAGTGTCTCCTTCGGGATGCGCTCTCTACCGGTATCCACACGAGCAAGTCTTGATCGAAGCTTGACGAAGAACAATCTACTAGAATCGTTCTTCTCAAATCACATCTAATTAACTAATAATCAAATCTGGAATTTTTAGGAGAATTGTTAATGTTGCGAATCTCGCATTCGGGTTTAAACTAAATTGTTGCAACATATTTATATGCTTAGAGTTAGGATCTTATTTTCAATAAAATCCTACTTTATTTTGAATTCCAAATTCAAAAATAGCCAAAAATTTGTGCTCCCTAATTACCTTTTCCTAGTTGATTTCAGATTTCCAAAATTCAAACCGAAATAGAAAACTAATTTGCCCAGAGGCAGGTGGCGATCGCCACACCCTTGTGGTATATGTGGCGATCACCACTCTCCTTGGGTGGCTTTTAGGGTTTCTTCTCCTAATCTTCCGACGGGCTTCGAAAGTTCATCTTTGCTTCATACTTGCTCTTTGTGTGTGACCTTGTAGGCTCATGACTCATTGGAAAATGGCCACAAATCCCATTTGGTCCATTCATCATAAGTGGTGTCTAGTAAGAAATTATGATTACCCAATGATCATGATGATCAGTGATTCGACTTAACCTTTGTTGCAGCTATCATAATCCCTTTATCACTAGATATCTTGTTTGAACATAAGGCATAGAGTCGTCATCCTTATTTCATTAAAACATGTTTCTTGATCCTGAGATGACTGAGTATGATAACTTCCTTTATCACTGGTGGGGCTGCACACTTCCTCTCAGTCATTCTCATCAAGAGGCTTAAACAGATATCGTTCCCACTGGTTGTGAGGGACAAATCCCTTGATCGTCAACTGCATTCCTTATATGATTCGTCACACATCCAATCATACCTCTTTTGTAGCCAATTACGGACAACGTAGATGAGCATGTCAAACTATGAGAGTTGTCATATAGGAATCCACAAAGACTCTAAGGTTTGTAAGGATTCAATGATACTACGATAACTTCAGTATGTTAATGACTGTATCTATGTCCTATACTCAGGTCGGGTCGTCCAATATCATTTCCCAAGTGGTATCTATAATCTGACTTGGTAAACCTATACCTATGATCAATAGAGCGTGATCAATAGTCATCCTCATACTGGTCGCTTTTATAAGCATTTGACCGGGGACCTGTCAAGTATTATTCTGTGCGTATCTAAGGGTTCTACTATCAGTGATGACACACTCGATGACCATAGATGAAATTACGCTTGACTTATTACTACAACACAATGATAATAAAATGCTGATTTTGCTGCTACTAACAGAAGATAAACCGTTTGTACATATATCAATTGGGTTAGGGCACATTTCTTACAAGGGAGACATAGATACCGGTGATAGTCGATGCCAAGAGACACAAGTTATGGCGTTGCAGACAAAAAAGGAGAGTAAGTGAATAGAGCAGAAAGTTACAGGTTGGGTAGCGACGGATGATACTGAGTTGACGGTTGAGCTCGACATGAGGATCATTTGGGTAGCAACAGTTTTGGAAGAGAGCCACGTTGTGGCAAACGCGGGGGTTTCAGCGAGAAGTTTAAACACCTTAGGTGTCTTAGAGGACTCAACGGATCAAATGTTGAATAGGTCGGGGGACGTGGAAGATTCTGAAGGGGACAACAT
Organism: Geranium rotundifolium; assembly: GCA_963920655.1. Taxonomy (NCBI): domain Eukaryota; kingdom Viridiplantae; phylum Streptophyta; class Magnoliopsida; order Geraniales; family Geraniaceae; genus Geranium; species Geranium rotundifolium. Next base: position 30,851,425 of record OY987319.1, read on the forward strand.
GCTGGTAGAGCTATTGACGATGATAATATCAGACATTCACCACTAACTATATGTTCAGGCGATATGTCAGATTCATCTTCCTCAATTACGGGGTCAAGGATAGCATCAGACGTCGCCTCTAACAGTCCAACTCCCTAGGTCTTAGAGACGGTAGACTTCCTCCAATGCGACGAAGATGTCATTACTGCAAAAGAAACTTTAGTTGTTACAAGGTCGACATGCGACATATACTCGAAGACTAAAAGGAGGACATGTAAGAGGTTGAAGAAAATGAACCTAATGCCACTACGTAATTTCGTGAAGGTTAGTTTTGAGAGGGTTCACTAAGCCCAGCAGAATGGTTGGCAAGGCAATGAGAAAAGGCTGGACAGTCTGTAGTCTCAACAAATACAAGAAATTGATCAAGTTTGGCTTGCCCATCTCCTTCCTTCCCCCTCAATCATTTTTCTCAAATTTTAACCAAGAACTTCACTTCTGGTAGAAGCGTGGAGGAAAGAGAGATATTTGACTCAATATGTGATGTCAACTTGGAGAAAGGAGATGTCATTGGTTCATTTCCATTTGGATGCACTACGGTCGGACCCTTCGATTTTGGATACTATTTATACATGAGGTATTGTCCGGGATCAATCAATTGGGCACGACTACCAAAGTCTCAATAGCCCCAATCTCTGGTGATAATTTTGGTTTGACCACATTCATTGCTGATCCCAGTATGGCTCTCATAATTCATTATAGTATTGATGGTGCATCCATTATTGTTTGTCGATTTGGCAAGATTTCCAAAACTATTAATTTTTAATAAAGTGCCTCCAAAGATTTTGGTGTTCAATCTATGCATTCACCTCATGGAGATCTCATCAATCTTCTAGTAATTGCATATGCTCACTCCACCCTCATCGCATGTACCTTATTCCAACATTGAAGTGCCCTAGTTGGGCTTTCTTTAACTCCATTATGCAATGGCCATCTCTTTTGATTCAAGGCCTTTGGATCAAGGATATGACATGCGCCCTTACCGTATTAATATCCAATCCCTCCTTAACTGGGTGTCTTATCTACTCTAGAATTAGAGAAGTTGGAGACTCATATCCCTGAATCTCCTTGTTATCTCTCAACAACCATTATTTTTAGCAAGACACATATCTCGTCATCATGAATCAAGTAAATTAATAAGATACTCTAGGAGGATTCATTGGCAAAATGGCTTTAACAACCATTATTCTCAGCAAGCCGCATATACTTTGTCATCGTGAACCATATAAATTATTAAAATACTTCAGGAGGAAGCGTTGACAAACTCAGAACAAGCGCAAACGTCTTGTAAAATCCCGTTCCCAACTCCGGCTCTATTTAGGATCTTTACATACTTTGAAGAACCCTATCAGGGTTCTAGAAGATTTTCTAAAGTTTTTCGTTCAAACCTAAGAACATCATAAAATTCTCAACTTCATTTTCAACTATAAAAGACTGAAATGGTTTCCATTAACATGAACAAACAAATTAAAATTGCAACTCATCAATACAATGAGTTCTAAACCATCTCTTGGAGTGGAGTTCTTGTCTATTCTTTTGTAATTCAGATTGTATCACCCCGTGTTTTGAGGTGCTTCTATTTTCACTCTTCATACTTTTGTTTGCAACAAGTTTTTAGAGACTTAAGGACCGCTTTCCGTTTCGAAAAACATCTCTCTTTAATAAACTTGAGTTTTGTTGATAAAAAAGAATATTCATTTAAAAAAGGGAAAATGTCACTTAGCTCCCTCGTGGTTTACGCGTTTTTTGCTTAGCTCCCTCGTCCGACAAATGCATTCTGAGAGACCCCCGAGGTTTCAAAAATTCTCACAGAACCCCAACGGTGTTAGTTTTGTTGTGAAAAGTCTAAAATACCCTCAGCTCACTATTAAATTTTCAAACTAATGCCATTGCTTCACTGTTCATGCCATTGATGCTCTGCAATCCGGCCACCCATTTCGGCCGACCTCGTCTCCGACCCTTCGTCCGGCCACCCCTTCTCCTCCACCTCCGGCGACCTCCAAATCAGACACCACAACAAGCCACGATAAATTCAACAAACAATGGTAATTTATAATTAATGTCGAGGACGTAGATATCGTTGACGATGTAGCGGCTCTCGACGCCGACGATTACCCATTTCTTTTTTTTTGATTACCCATTTCTTTATTCCACTTAAAAACCATAAATTTTCTCGCTTTGATTGACAAAACCTTTGTTTATGTTCATTATCAGTGAAGGCAAGAAAAACCCATTTGTTAATTTTGTATAGTATGTGTTTGGCTTGACAGTGATGTTATTTAGTTGTGTTGATGTGTGTTTTCAGTTTTTGTGCTCTACAATTAATAATTGAATAATTTCTCTGCACACACCAATTTATGATATTGATTGTTGCAATGTAATGTAGTGATTGTGTGTTTAGGATTTACTGCTTAGCTTTTGGAAGGATATGAAACCCAGAGTTGTGATGTTGGCTTTTGTATTGTTGAGAAGAGGAGATAATTGCATATTTGAGTCTCTGGGAAGATTGAAGAATTCGAAGAGTGGCGGTGGCGTCCGGTCGGAGTTGGCTTCGGAGAAGGCGTGGCGGTGGCGTCCGGTCGGAGTCACCGGCGTAGCTGCTCGAGCTCCGGCCCTCCTCGACCTCCGCCCTTCTCCACCCAGAGCCTCCGTGGAGGAGTCGTAGGCCCTGGCCCGACCGTTGAGGAGCCTCGCGATTGTGGCCCACCGAAGCCGGTGAGAGTTGGTGTTACACCACCGGAGTCGGCTGGACCAGATCTGAGAAGGAGAGGGAGAGAGTGAGGGAGGGTATTTTTGTCATTTTTATAAAAAAAAGTTGACTTTTGACCAAAACTAACGGTGTTAGGGTTCTGTGAGAATTTTTGAAACCTCAGGGGTCTCTCAGAATGCATTTGTCGGGCGAGGGAGCTAAGTGAAAAACGCGTAAACCACAAGGGAGCTAAGTGACATTTTCCCTTTAAAAAAATTACATCGAATCATATTTACTTATAAAATCGTTATCATCCTTTAGAGTCGAACCTTATATCTCACCGCAAATAACATGATAGAATTATTTATGATAAATTATTATAAATCCGATAAAATAATAAAATAAGATTGATGGAAAAAATATCAAGAGACAGAAGCTACAGATAGCTCTCGCGTGTCCCTTCCATTTCTCTCATACGGAAACCCTAGCTTGCTCCGTCTCTCTCCAGCTTTCAGCGTCGTTTCTTGATCTATCCTCCGAATCTCCAAGCCGTCATCTTCTTTACACCAATCCCTCTCGACGCCCCCGCTCCAAATCCAATGTCAGGTCACCAATTTTGAGAAATTTTTGGATTAGGGTTTTGGATTTGAGCTCGAATCATGTACAGGGATCGAGGAGGAGGTGGTGGGTCGTCGAAATCGGAGATAGTTTCCGGTCAGCTTGACCGCAAGCGCATCATCAGTGATGTTCTTGATAAGCACCTTGAAAAGTCATCGCCTTCCACTTCGAGGGGCTTGAAGGAAAGAGAGAGGATGTCCGTGCCTTCTACTTCTGCTGGTAAATCGCAGATTGATCATCGTGACACGCGCCCTGCGTCACTCTCCAAGAACAAGTGCTCTGATGGTTTGTACTTCTACTTCATTTTGCAAATTTAATTTGTTTTTCTCAGCCTTTATTAGGCTGAGCTGACTTTATGTGGGGATTGTTTTTGCTATTGAATTTGGTATGTGGACCCTGGTTGATTGATTTTTGTGTTCTGCCATCTGATTCACTCAGTATGTGTTTTTTGTTTATCTCAGATTGTTATAAAAATCTCTTTTTTCTCATTTCAATTTTGTTTGGTTTAAGAATATGTGTATTTTTTTTGTATTTTTTGTATGGTAAAGTTATAATTAGTAATTTTCATGCTGGTTTGCGATTTTGTTCGGAAAAAGAATGAGGGGTGCACCATTTGCTTTTCTGTTTTCAGCATTAGATTTTTAAATTTAGTATACTATGTGCAATGACTGAGGCTATTGAAGTATTTTCTTTTGCTTGTATTACCTAGATATTTGTACACAAATTCTCGTTATGTTATTTACATCATATTGGAATGGTTCCTTTTAGATGCATGCTAATAACTATTTTAGAAGTTGGTGATGTATTATTCATTTCCAATATTTTTATAGATGACTTTATGTTTACTGTGTAGCATCTTTCCTGACGAATGTTTACAGCGATAAATTATACCTTCCTGTAAATGTTCACTCATGCGATGTCTGCATTTTCTCTATGTAATTGCATTGGTTTATTTTGTTTGAATGTGTATTTTTTGTGGATTTTAACTATATGTTGGTGTTTAAGTCATTTCGTAACCAACCTTAAGTAAACAAGTTTGTGAAGGTCATGCCGTATTGAAATGAACGAATCGGAAGTAAATTTTTGAACCTGGACATATCTGATTGCTTATTATGCTAGTCATTTTTCGCAAACTACAAATACTGTTTTGCTTGATTTGTATTGAAATGATTTCTTCGAAGGAAAGAAAATCATATTTTGGACATTTAATAAATATTGGAAATCGTCAAGTGTTTTTATTATTTTGTAGCTGATGATATATTTTTGGTAATAAATTCAGATGAATCTGAATCTGACAGTGAAGAATCAGATGTTAGTGGTTCTGATGGGGATGATACGTCTTGGATTTCCTGGTTTTGCAATTTGCGAGGAAATGAGTTTTTCTGCGAGGTCGATGATGAATACATCCAAGATGATTTCAATCTTTGTGGACTGAGCAGTCAAGTTCCATACTATGAATATGCACTTGATCTGATTTTGGATGTTGAATCTTCCCATGGTAAGTATTATCTATTGTTGATTCAGTTTTTTGTATGCAAACATGTCCTGAAGTCATACTCGTTAAATCATTGATGGTAACTGTAAGACCAATCCAAATATATGTAAGTGAAAACCAATCCAAATATAAATAAGTAAAAAATGGTTTTTTCTCGTTTCTCTACATTGTTTAGGGAAGTTCATTACCTTTTCCCTCCCTGGTTTAAGAAGCTTTTGTTGTTTTAATTGTTTTGAATCTAGTACCTATACATGATAGTTTCCACAAGAGGAGTTTTTATCAGAAATCTACATCTGTTATCGAAATTTGAGTTTCTGATTTGCATATTTTGAATGTACGTCACCACGGTCCCGTGTCATAAATATATCAAAAAAGCATGGAACAATTCACACTTATTCTACTTATCATATCTGTAGGTGGATTTACATGATTTCTTAGGTAACAAGCATAAACTCAGAATTCTACTGATGTAGGATGGGAAAGAAAACTCTCAGGCCTCTAAAGTTAGTTTAGGATAATAGCTTGTTGATTTGGGGTTTGACTTAAGGTAAAATTCTGGAAGTGCAGAACAATGGCTGTAAATCAGAAAAAAAATGATGATTCACCTCAATATTAGCATCTGTAAAGCATGAACCTATCTCAGTCTTGGGTTTGTGATCGAGTTATGGGTATCAGACGTGTTAAGAACTCAATTATCGAGAGAACTACGGCTCTCTTGATACCTTTTGGATATTTTTCAATAAATTTACTTCTTTTCTATTTTTCATTCCATAAAACATCCTTTAAATATTTTTCCCAATGCATGAAGCAATTCAAGGAATGTGTATAAGTGGCTCACATGCTGAAATGCACTTTATGTAATGCAATAATGCAGTAACTAACTAAGTGTAATAGTGCTCTGAAATGCTGAAATGGTGCTAAAAGGAAGTGTTCAAGTGGTGCTGATATGTAGGAAAATGGTGCTAAGTTGTTGGCAATTGGCGCTTGCACCAAGCGCCTAACAGAACCACTCCGATTGCCAGTAAATGCACTAGTTGGGTCTTCAGCCTTATAGTTAATGTGTTTCACGATAACCAAAAACTATCATTGCTGAAATATGAAATACTAATCGGAACATGCTCGTAAGAAAAACTGCATTAATTACATAAACTAATACTAATCATATGCTAGTAATCGAATTCAGGCGTGATAGGTTGTAGAGATCCTTAGTACGAAAGGATACCAATTCTTCTATTTTTTAAGACCTTATCTCTATGAGTGTTAATATGAAAAATAAGATGAGTAATAACATTCAACTGGGCCGAAAAGGAACATGTCTTTTCAACAGATCTGAGTGTTATTCAAATATTTCTGAACTACTAACATTGGTAGTTAAGTGCACTTCAATTGTTGGATCAACCCTAGACCATAATCTTCCAATAAATAGATTGACATCTGGTGTTCTTACTCTGTAATGCTATGGATCCTAAGCTTGATTATCTGACACCAACAACAGTTCACCGTCATAAATAAAATCAAGTTTTGCTTATGTACATTACTAGCCCATGATATTGGCTAAGTTTCAACGCATCCCCCTGCATTCGGTTTGAACAATAGAACACTTGCATTTCCTAAATTGCATTTGGAATCCAATGGATGATATTTGTTAAATAGATTTGACAGTTGCAATGGCATTAAAAGAGGTAATTTCACATGCCATATAAAAACATGTATGGCTACCAATGTCTTCTAGTTACTCCGGAATTACCCCGTTCCCTAAAAAGTCTACTTCAATATTAACATAGATGATTTCAGTTCTAAAAAATCCTCTCTGTTCCTTGAGACCAAGACAATCTCTCTAGAATGGTCTAATTTGTATTGGATGGCAACCAACAATACCAGAGCTTAATTTTAGTGCCAGATTAAATACATTATTTGTAAGTTGTACAAGATTGATAGTGTCGGGTTTTTTAGTTCTTATATAACCATTATTTTCCTAGAACAACAATTTTGAGGGTAAATAACCAATTTGTGGTTCAACCAATAATGCAAAGCATGCTGAAAATCTTTCTTTGTTTGTATTTTGTTGTGAGCTGATAATTGATTGGTTAGAAGTGCGTATTTTGAATTGCTCAAAATATTCAACTTTAATAAACTTTCCATTCTTGTTCAAGTGAATGATTCTGTTACTACCCTATATGTATATGATCTTTCCATGTTTGGATTTGATGACCAGGTCCTTATGGAATTATGAATTTATAGATAGAAACATAGGCTGATGAGGGGTTTTCCTATGTATAAAAGATCCGATTATTTTGCATCCTTTTCAATTTTTCTTTTTTGTTTGGGTGGTAGGAAAATGAGGCTGAGACTTGGAAATGCTTGTGTTTCTGTTTGTTTGTTCCCACTCTCAGCAGTCTGCAGGTTCAATGTGTCATACTTTCACTTTGAAACTGCAATGCTAGAGACGACAATTGGGAATTCATATATTTTATCATGTCTGTTGTTGGTTATTTGATCTAGGTATCTATGTTTGTGAAAGTGCTTGTGGTAACTTTATTTACAATGTTAATATCTCTCAAGTGATTCTAAGGTACGGGTATGCACAGGTGATATGTTTACCGAAGAACAGAATGAATTGGTGGAATCTGCAGCAGAGATGCTATATGGTCTAATCCATGTTCGATATATCTTGACTAGCAAGGGAATGTCTGCAATGGTAATCTTCCCAGACGAGTTATTACACTAACCTTCATTAATATAATTCTGAAATTTAATGGTTAGTTGTTGCTGTGGACTCTTCTGCAGTTAGAGAAATACAAAAACTATGACTTTGGGAGATGCCCAAGAGTTTACTGTTGTGGACAACCCTGCCTTCCAGTTGGCCAGTCAGATATTCCTCGTTCAAGTACCGTAAAAATATACTGTCCCAAATGTGAGGATATATACTACCCTCGTTCCAAGTACCAAGGCAGTATCCTTTCGTTGCAACTGACTCTTACTGTTGCTTATTATTCATGTTCCGAGCATCCCATACTTAATGGTGTGTTTAGTGGTGCACTATGGTATGCAGCACTACTACAAATTTCATTATTTAAACTCTTGAATCTGAATCAAGTTTTTTTTTCGTTATTAATGGTTGATAAAAAAAGGGATAACTATGCATGTCAATACGGTGAACTTATTAACGTATCACTTCAATACAGAGAACTATTTTTACGTGTCATTTTACCCTAATGTCGTTAAAACGGATGGAAAATACACTCTTCAACTTTCATATTTTATTAAATGTCGAAAATACCTCTGTATTTAAAAGGTTAAAAAATAAAAAAATATTATATTTTTAACTTTTTTTTGAAAATAATTTTTTTGTGGAATAAATAATAAAAATTGATTTGTATAGTTTTATTTAAAAAAAATATTAAGAATAAAAAACGTTGTTCAAATTCGTTTTTTATTTTTTATTGTTATTTCGAAATTTTTTTTTTTGGAAAAAGTAATAATATTGAAATCAGTTTTTAATTATTTATTGCATAAAAAATATTTAAAAAAATAGTTTAAAATTTATTTTTTTAATTTATTTTAAAATTTTAATACAAGAGCAATGTGGACATTTCATATCAAAATTAACTCTATTAGAAACAGTGGCACATAAAAATAGTTCCCGTATTGAAGTGACACGTTAACAAGTTCACCGTAATGAATATGAATTATCCCTACAAAAATGGTTGATCTCATGGATATACTCAAAACACTTGGAATCAGCATAACTTGGCATCACTTGTTTGATATAAATTAGAGAAAGATACTGTGATGTTTTGTTTTAACTTAGAAATGGATTGAGATATAGTTTTTGCATCCCTAGTAGCATTATTACCTTTCATGTCTATTAGACTGGTTTGGTGACGTTAGGAGACTATTTTTAAACTGTATATAGTACCCCTGAATTGTTGTGCTGTTGATGTTGATGTCGATTTGACTGCATTTTGGTAGTTCCTTGATTCCTATAAGATATTGATGGTGCATATTTTGGAACTACGTTTCCTCACCTATATCTGATGACATACGGGCACCTAAAACCACAGAAGGCATCGCAGAACTACGTACCAAGAGTTTTTGGCTTCAAGCTCCACAAGCCATGACCAAGAGGCTTTTTTGGGTTCAAGCTCCATTAGCAATGACCAGAAATTCCAGAGCTTGAAAGCATAATACAGTTTTGAAGGGTGCCTTGTGCTTTACTCAAGGCTAAGCCCCGAAATGATCGTTGTCCTCGGTTATGGAAATGTTGGAACGGAAGAGAAGAGGCAGTGAAACTGTTTCCTTATATTTTAATTGTCATTCTGAGATCATTTGTAAACTGATATTCATATTTATTGTATGGCCTTAAGGATTGTTTGAAGTATAACTGTGCTATTCTCATATGATTCCATGGCCATTATTTCTGGTTTTTAGCTATACATTGACTATCTAATGGGTTCCAAGTTTGAGGACCAAGTTATCAAAAGTTCTTGTGTCCGTGAAATCTACACGGCCTGTGAAATGCATTATGGATGAGTGATATATCCAAACTTTTCACCATCTTGAGATATAACGAATATCAGCCAAAATACCTAGCAAGTGGATAGGGGCGGATCTAGAAATTTTTGTGAGAGGAGGGAGGCGAAATTTCCTACAAAAAATTTAATTCCATAAATAACATAATTAGCTAAAACAAAATTTAATTTAATTAATAAAATAATTATTGATTGTTTATTTTTTTTTAGCTGAGTTTGAATTTAACTTCCATGTATATATAAATACGAAGCAAGTCAGTTCGCAAGTTTCACAGACCCAACATTAAGCTCAAACTTAACATAACAAAGAGATCGAGCGACTCGTTGAAAACTCGATCTATTTATCCATAACAATGATTCATGTGTAATGATTCGTTTAAACAATGAAATAAATTAAGTGATATAAATTAAAGCAAAAAAATATATATGAAAAAGGATTAAAAACTATAACAACATTTTAATTGTGAAAATTATTATTACTCTCTATTTTAGTAACATAATATTGTAATTGTTTAAATTAATATAATTCGATAACCCATTATAATAGTAAAATTGATAGTGAGGTTTTCCATTCGTTTTAACTTGTTTGGTTGCACTTGGATATTCAATATGGAGCCTACCATTACAAATTTACAATCACATTTTGAAATCCATATAATCTTGTTTTGTATCACATATTAATTATACACTATAAACGAGTGTGAAGCAGTGTCAAACCAAAATACCCAACAAGCATTAGCTCTCTCTCTGAAAAGGAGGTAATCTAGCCACACCTTCCAGTATGGCTACCTTGTTACTACTTCACTCCAGTCACTAGTCCCAGCCTTCGACATACCCCTCCTTGCGGTTAAGATAAGGATTTCGGGCATGGCTAGCTCTCATAGTGTGACGGGCGGTGTGTACAAGACCCGAGTACGAATTCACCACCGTATGGCTTAATATTGAACAATTTAGATGTAGATGTATAATATATTGATGAAGTTTTACTAATAATTTAAGAAGTTTTAAATTATAATAAAAACAATACGAGAGTATGAGTCTAAAATAATTTTGGGAAGATTGCTGAAGAGTTAAAATTTATTTGGGTAAATTCTACATGACTCCCTTAACTATAGGCGTGTCTCACATGCCCCCCTTAACTACAAAATCAATCTGTGAGGTGCCTTAACTATCCAAAAATCCTACTTTACCTTTTTTTGTTGACTTTTTTCAAAATTCTGTTAAGTTTTTGTGTAATGACGAAAATACCCTTCTATCTGAAAAATTAAAATAAATAAATAAAAATGATTTTGAACTTTTTTTCTAATTTTCTCGTTGCGCAAAATTAAGAATAAAATTTTGTTAATAGTAAAAATAATTTTTAAAAAGTTTTTTTTACAAAAAATTTATAAATAAAAAATTACTTTTAAACATCGTTTTTTATTTTTATTAATTTTTATAAATAATTGTTTTTAAATAAAAAATTAATACTAAATATTATTTTTATTCTTTATTTTGTACAACGAGAAAATAGAAAAAAAAAGTTCAAAATCATTTTTATTTATTTATTTTCATTTTTCAGATATAAGGGTATTTTCGTAATTTCACAAAAAATTTAACAGAGTTTTGAAAAAAGTCAACAAAAAAGGTAAAGTGGGATTTTTGGATAGTTAAGGCACTCACAAATTGATTTTGTAGTTAAGGGGGGCATGTGAGACACGCGTATAGTTAAGGGGGGTCATGTGGAATTTACCCAATTTATTTTATATAAAAATAGTGTAATGAAATATTAATAATAATATAGTTTAAAAAAAATTAACAATTATTAATTACAAAAGTTGATGTTATTAAATTACATTATTGTTATTAGTGAGGCCCAACAACACTAAGTGTAAACGCCCAGCCAAGGGGGTGGCTGCCCCCGTAGATTCGCCCCTTAAGTGGGTATATTTAAATTAAATATAGTTTAATATGGTATAAATCAATTGATTTGGTTAGATGTGATTAATTTTGGTTTAATTTGATTTAATTTGGTTCATCTAATTAATTTTGGTTGGACATTTAGGTTATAAACAATTATCTAATGCAAAAGTTAAACTCTCATATTTTGTGATTTCAGTTATAACTTCGGCGAAACTTATCCCATTTGTGATGTGATTTAATTTGTGTAAAAGAAAATATTGGTTTTGATAATTTTGAAATTAAAATGATTAAATATCATTCATTTTTTCTTTAATAAATAATAATATAAATATATGTATATTTAATTATTTATTTATTTATTACAAAATGCATTTTACTACGATCTCTTGTGTTTGTCAGATATCCCTTTTTGCTAGTTAGCAGATATATCCTCGAGTTTCATAACCTTGCCTACAAATATTTCAAGCTTGAATTGTGTTTTAATTTATTTTAATTAAAATTATGAAATAATAAAAGAAAAACATATATAAATATATATTTTAAACATAACTTCGCAATTAATTTTGAGTAAGTTAGTTTACACATGATTCAGTGTAACTCGATTGAAACTGAATTGAAATTTTTATTTTTTATTTTTCGAAAGGGTTAGCCAAATGGTTCTCATGATTTACAATAAGTGCCACCTAGAAATATGCTTCTATTGATGAATGATTGCAGTTAGGCAAACCGAATTAAACACACATCAATACATTTATTTTTTTATCTTGTTAGTTTACCAAAAATTCATATTTTGAAACATCAGTACATCGACACAATAATCTCCCAAACTCTCGAAATTTGTCTTCTTTCCATCGAATAAGCTCATTAGAGATGTCCCCGACTTGCTTAATGGCAATATAAAAATCTGAATTTTTGGTGAATAGTGAGGTTTGGTGTAACTAAAATTAAAGAGGAAAGCTGCTTGGTAGTCTCCACGTTGTTCTTTTTTTTTCTAGTTTAACTAAAAAAAGAGTTATCTCAATTTCATCATTGTGCTTTACTCTGGTATGAATATTGCCAATTGCCTTCTTTTTCCTCCACAAATTTGGGCTTTGTTGGTCCTACCTTTCATCTTCTCTTCAAAATGCACTGCACAAACCCTAATGAAATAAAATGCAAATTCATAATGAAATGTGAGAGAAATTCAAGTAAGGCGGTTTCAAGTCATCCAAAAATCTCGGAGACTTGTTACTCAAACATGATGGAACATGTGTCACGACATGTTACCACGTGTTATATGCCTTGCTACAGAAGACATCATGAAGATGAAGATCATGATGGAACGTGATGTTACCACATGGTATATGACATACTACGGAACATGTGTCACAACATGTTGCAACCGTGCCACAAAAGACGACGCCGCAGAATATACCCAAAAATCGTCGTCAAAATATGCTTGCTTAAAAAATTGCCAAAGGGGGAGATTGTTACTACGTTTAGTATTGACATATTTTTTAGCACAAAGTCAAGATGTCGGACAACATGATACAACACAATTAGGACGACATGATACTCGCAGTTATAGGCAAGACAGCGAAGACATCTTGTTTTACTCACAGAAGATATGCGCACAAAAAAGTCAAGGCATAAACGAATTAAGGCAAGGTCCAGCTGGAAGAAAAATACGCAAGCAAGGTTTAATTAAGGCGGCAACGCCAACTTGCCACTTGCTAGAAACGCAAGGCGGCGAGGGATTTCTTAATCGGAATAGGAATCCGATTAGGCAATGTGAGTTGCTATAAAAGCAGGCGCTACCTCCTTAGCAACTTAGTCCTTTTCTCTATGCTAAATTGACAAAGCTCTTAACCGTGTAAGACGATCGGATTGAGAGGCTGATCTATTTAGAGAGGACACTTTCGATTACATACATCAAGTCGAGGAGATTTGAGTGTTTGTAGTCTATTAGGTTTTTTTTCTTGATTGAAGAGTCACGAAGAAGATTGTCGAAGACAACGCAACCGAGCATAGGCTTGCTCGAAGGGTGGAATTGAGACGTTCTCAAAGACAGGGAGAGTTCCTGTCGAGGTTGTTCATGGTGAGATTTTTAGTAGCTTAGAACAATAGCTTGTGTGATAGCTAGTTGATGCTTGAAATTGTACTATTGACTACCGAATAGTGAAAACCTTTTCACTGGCAGAGTGCCCCCAGACGTAGGTGCTGAGTCACCGAACTGGGCAAACATATTGTGTCTTCTATTTATTACTTTACTATTTACTGTCCATAAACAGTGCTTAAGCAAGTTGTCGAACCAAACGTTACGACATTAGATTCGACATCTTGTCCCTGCTACTTAATTGAATTTCAATTTTAATGAAAACAATTATGGTTTGGTGGAGATTGTTTGTTGTTATAACACTCTTAAACTTTGAATTTTGTAATATAAATCAACAGCTTGTAATGAGAGATGTTAATTGAAAATATTATGCGTGTGGCACGCGCGATAAATTAAAAACATTACACTAAAAGCACGCGCATCACGCGTGCATTACACTAGTTATAATAAAAACAATACGAGAGTGTGAGTCTAAAATAATTTTGGGGAGATTGATGAAGACTTCAAATTTCTTTTTATATAAAAATAATGTAATGAAGTATTAATAATAATAATAATAGTAATATAGTTTCAAAAAAAAATTAACAATTATTAATTACAAAAGTTGCTGTTATTAAATTACATTATTGTTATTAGTGAAGCCCAACAACACTAATTGTAAAAGCCCAGCTAAGGGGGATGGCTGCGCCCGGTAGATCAGCCCCTACAAGTGGGTATATTTAAATTAAATATAATTTAATCTGGTTTAAATTAATTGATTTGGTTTAACTTGATTTAATTTGTTTCATCTAATTAATTTTTATTGGAAATTTAGGTTATAAACAATTACCTAATGAAAAAGTCAAACTCCCATATTTTATGATTTCAGTTATAATTTCGACGAAACTTCTCCCATCTGTGATGTGATTCAATTTGTGTGAAAGAAAATATTGGTTTTGACAATTTTGAAATTAAAATAATTAAATATCATTCATTTTGTTTTTAATAAATAATAATATAAATATATGTTTATTTATTTATTACAAAATCAAACTCTGAATTGTGTTTTAATTTATTTTAATTAAAATTTTATTAAATTATAAAATAATAAAGAAATACACATATAAATATATATTTTAAACATAACTTCGCAATTAATTTTGAGTAAGTTAGTTTACACATTATTCAATGTAACTCGATTGAAACTGAATTGAAATTTCTAATTTTTATTTTTCGGAAGGGTTAGCTAAATGGTTCTCATGATTTACAATAAGTGCCGCCTAGAAATATGCTTCTATTGATGAATAATTGTAGTTAGGCAAACCGAATTAAACACACATCAATACACTTTATCTTTTTTTATCTTGTTACTTCACCAAAAATTCATATTTTGGAACATCAGTACATCGACACAATGATATTCCAAACTCTCGAAATCTGTCTTCTTTCCATCGTATAAGCTCATTGGAGATGTTCCCGACTTGCTTAAAGGCAATATAAAAATCTGAATTTTAGGTGAAGAGTGAGGTTTGGTGTAACTAAAATTAAAAAGGTAAGCTGCTTAGTAGTCTCCACATTGTTCTTTTCTAGTTTAACTAAAAAAAGAGTTACCTCAATTTCATCCTTGTACTCTCGTATAAATATTACCAATTGCCTTCTTTTTCCTCCACAAATTTGGGCTTCGTTGGCCCTAGCTTTCATCTTCTCTTCAAAAGGCACTGCATAAACTCTGATGAAATAAAATGCAAATTCATAATGAAATGTGGGTTTTTTTTTTGTGTGCAGATAACACACAATTTCTGAATTCCGCTGATTTTAAAACAATTGATTTATTTAAAGAGCTCCACTATGTATTTTTTTGCTTCTTGAGTTTCTTTTGTTAGGGTAATGATTTAATTATTTCAGCTCAAGTCTCAACACTTTCTAAAGAGCCTTTACTTTATGGTTATTGTATTGAATTGGGTTATCAATCAATTTTGTAGGGTTAACATCATTTGGTGGTGTCCATGCCATGAACTGATGATTGGCTCTGCTCCTAAATTTCAATATTGTATTCTAATAAAGTGAAAGCACTGCCACTCCAATAGTCCTAGTTGAAAATACACAGGTTTATAATCTTAGGAAGGTGAGAATAGAAAAATGGAATATCATTATAAGTTTCGATATTGCAACCGTCGAGGCGCTTGCAAATGATGTTCATTCTCTGGAGGTTGTGGAGTGCAATGACACTCGAAGCTTATAGTTATTTGAGTGCAATGGCCAGACGGGGCGATATAGGATGACCCGATCGTGAGTATGTTACATAGACACAGTCATGAACATACTCATATGTTGGTACGTGAAATCACATCCTCAGACAGAAGGATCTTTGAGGTCACTATGTGATGAGTGCCGAGTTTGACTCAGTCTAACGTCTCATGTGAAAGGGTTACAATAACGGCTGTGATTGGCTCGATCACGAGTCACATGAGTTGACTCAATAGATCGCTGAAGGATTTATCCCTCATACAGACGTATGAGCAGATATCTGTTTAGGTCACTTGATGAGTACAGCTGAAATACAATAGCATGGTCATGCAATCGATACGGAGTATCAGTTACAATTCAGTTAATTCAAATCAAGAAACAGGACAATTGAACGAGGATGACTTGTTTATGTCTCGTGGTTTTCAAGATATCAAGACGATAAAAGGATAGTTTCATGTACGACAAGGTTAAGTCGAAATCTCGATAATCACAAGCGTTGGGTAATCATGATGTCTTGCTAGAGGCCACTCATGATGGAAAGGGTAAAATGATAATTTTACCAGTCCGCCAAGGTGTTGTGAGCCTAGAGGGTCACACACTAAAGGTTGAGTAAAATGGATGGAATCATGTACATGATTCATGAGAGAGAAAAATTCTGGTTTGGATTAAACCGGATTAAACCGATTTTGGTTTAGGATTAAACCGGAAATCATAAACGATTTAGCTGGACCAATTAATTAGAATCTAAACCAATAGATTTAATTAATTAATTTTAAGCTAAAGAAAGCTTAGCCAGAACTGGGTTAAGCTAGAATGGGCTTCTCTACTTAATTAATTAATAAGTTTTGGGCTTTAAGCCCATTAAGGTTTTTAATTAATTATTTCCTAAAAAGAGATATAAAAGGGAAATTTTTAGATTTTTAATCATAAGAAAATTTTCCCAAAACCCTAGCCGCCCTCTCTCTCTCTCTCTCTCTCTCTCTCTCTCTCTCTCTCTCTCTCTCTCTCTCTCTCTCTCCTGGCCGATATCGGCCCTTCCCTCTCTTTCCCCGTTTTGCTTGCTTCGATCTTCTAGCAAGGATCGTTGTGAGTATCTTTGGATTGCTCTTCCTGTGTGAACGTTCTCTAGATGTCATTTTATCCAATTTAGTGAAAAGGGATTTCGATTCAAGGTAATCTTGTAATTTATTTTCTAGCCTGTATCTCATGATCAATCAATGATCATGTAAGATCCGGAAATTAATATGGACTTTTGAGGTTAATTTCTTGTATGTGCATGAAATCAATTGATTGGAACCCTCAAAATTTCCTTCACTTTTTCCACCTCTCCATTCCCTCATCTTTTTCAAACACTCGAGAAGTTGGATGATAAAGGCCCAAAAGCCCAACTTCCGTTTTCAAAGACTTACGTGAAGAGGAAGAAATTGCTTCAGTGACTGTTGGAAGAATAAGTAGGTTTTATTTAATTGGGATTAGTTTGGAAAATAAGTTTGCGTATCTTAGTATTTGGTAAGGGTCTTAGCTTGTTTAGGAAGTCATGTCCTAGTTGAGTTGGAAGTCTATAGCTCTACAGGTTATAAATACCTGATGAACTCATCAAATAAATTTTGTATTAATCAAAACCCAAAAGTATCACTACGAGATCTTGAGTTCTCTCTATAACGAATTCTATCAACAACCATTGGAAGAGGAAGGAAGCTCGAAACGGTGTCGAGCGACTCCCGATCCACATACACGGGCCATATCACTAGGGTTGTCCATTGAGTCAAGTTGGGTATACCTGTACCGAGTCGTACCCGACTCGGTTGGAGTCGGGTACCAAAACCCATACCTTATACTCGACTCGGTTGAGGAGTCGGGTAGTCGGGTTCGGGTAAAGTCGGGTATACCCAACCGACCCGATACACCAAGACTCTGCCCAATTTCAATTCACCCCAAAATCAATCCCAATTCGAACCCTAACCCCTAATACTAAAAATCAATTCGAAACCCTAAACCACAATTAAGAACCTGATACACAAATTGAAAAATCAATTCAAAACCCTAACCTTAAATCCCCAAATTCGTAATCCAAACCAAAGCCCTAAAATGAACCCCCAATTCTAAACAGATCCCAAAATTGAAAACCTTAATAATCCCCAGACTGATTAGGGTTTCCCCAATTCATAACAGAAAACCCACAATTGATAACTTACAATTAAATTAAAATCGAAATTTTGGATTGTAAACCCTAATAATCCTAAAATTGAAACCTTAATCCCCAAATTGATTCAGTTTCTCAATTGAGAACACAGATTCAAATAAAAATTGAAAGAAATTTGAAGTCTATAACCCTAAACCCAAAAAATTGAAACATTGAAGAAAATTTCAAACCTTTGACGCCGGCGTTGTCTGACGGTGAAGCTTCAATCTCCAACTCCACTGGCGAATCGAACCGTTGATGAGCCTCCTCTCCACCATTGCTTGATTTATAATAGTGGAGATGAGAATCACCAACAGATCGATTCACAAAAATAACTATGTGAAGAGACGAGATGAGATGGACAAGAGATAGACGAGATGGACGAAAGAGAACGAGGGAAACAGATGGTCGAGGTCGAGTCTAGGACGAGAGGGACAGAGGATCGAGTGACTGAGTGAAGAGAGATGAGAGTTTATTTTTTTCTTATTAATTCAGCAAAAAATGTCAACGCTATTCAACGGCTGAGATGGGTTCGTGGATGATGATCAACGGTGAAGAATCAGTCACGTCTCCAACTTATGACATTGAAGGAGAAGAGAGTTATAAACTCTCATTGAGTCCCACATCGGAAGCGTATGAGACTCAATGAGAGTTTATAAGCTTCTCTTCTCCTTCAGTTGGCATCACAAGTGGGTTGGGCTTGAGTCTTGACGTTAGGCTGGCTGACTCAATTATTGGGCTGGGCTGGAAGCTGAAGGGATGGGCTAGGGGCAGCCAACCAATCTTATACTTTTATATATATTGTCAAGTTGTGGGGTACCCGGCGATTTATACAATTGGGCCCAATACTCGACTCGGTTGGTTTGTCGGGTGGTCAGGTATCGATTTAGTCAGGTATCGGGTTAGTCGAGTCGGGTGTCGAGCGGGTCGAGTCGGGTATCGGGTAACCGGGTAAAATGGACAACCCTATCTATCACTCGATCCAAGATCCGGGACCGTAACAACTTGGTATTAGAGCCAAGGGTCATGGGGAAAGGAGCGGGATACAAGTTCGAGGATTTTTTACAGGACTATCATGCTGACAATAAGGCCGCTGAGAGCCGGTTCCAGCAATTAACCGCTCAAATTCAGCAGCTATCAAACTCCATGGCAGCAACAAGGATCGATGGTCATAGCGAGAACAACCAGACTCACAACCAAGAGGCGCCAACGACTGAGGGAAGCAACAGCGTGAACAGCCGGACTCATGACCGGGGGATGTCGACGGGACCGAACAACCAAAGAGGAAGAAGCGGGTACGGAGGACCACCACGACCGCCCAAGATGGACTTTCCCAGCTTCGATGGCAGCAACGGTCCTACTTCGTGGCTGATAGGTGCGAAAGTTTTTTTTGTTCATCAACACGTGCCAGAAGAGGATAAAGTCTCAGTCACATCATTCCATCTAGAGGCAGACGCACAACTATGGTACATGAAATTGCGGAGGGATCAACCCTAATTCTCGTGAAATCTGTGCAAGCATTTTCTCAACATCAGGTTCGGGTCTCAACTCGGAGGTGATAGATTGGGGAACTGTCAAAATTGAGACAGACGGCAATGGTCGAACAATATCAGAAAAAATTTGAAAAACTCTCAGCCCAGATTCCGGACTTGACAGCAGCACATGAGGTTTCAATCTTTATCAGTGGGCTCCAGGAATTGTTGGTCATGGACGTAAGGGTGCAGCGACCAGCGGATATATTGACAGCCATGGGATTGGCTCGATTATATGAACCACGACATGTTTGACTTCGAGAACAAGAACGCTCTCGAGAAGGACCACTGTTTCGTCGTAATGAACCACCGGCGAGCAGAAGAGCAGGACCAAAACATTGCTACAAAGCCACCATTCGTACGGAGGATCTCCCGGGCAGAACGCGCATAGCGCATGGCAAAAGGACTCTGCTTCAATTGCAATGAACAATACGAACCAGGGCATCGGTGCAAAAAGCTCTTCTGGTTGGAAGTCGTTGAGGACGAAGACATCGAAGACGACCCATATGAGAAATCGGAAATTTCACTTCATGCCATCTCGGGATCCTCGACCGCAAAAACAATGCACGTCGATGGGAGGATTCACCGCCAATATATCGTCCTTTTGGTGGATTCCGGCTCAACCTACAGTTTCATTGGTGAAGCCTTTGCAATCAGATGTCGGCTTCCGATGGAAACCCGCACAAATTTACGAGTGACAGTAACAAACGACGACCAGCTCCGAAGCCCGGGTTATGCCGTAGGGTCCCAATCCAGTTAGGGTCCTACTTCTTTTACTTTGATTTTTTTTATTCTGCCTTTGTGTGGGTTTGGCGTTGTGTTAGGGTGAATTGGCTGCAAATTTTTGGAAAAATTATGTGGAGTTTTAAAGACATGATCATGGAATTCCGGATGATGTGCAGATGGATCCAGTTGGATGGTTTGAGGAAGCCAAACTCAAAACCCATTCTGATCGCGATTCAGGGGGACGGGACACATGACCAGACACTCTAAAAATACCAAGAGATTGCGTACATCTTCGTCGTGTCAAAGGAACTACCGCCAGCTAAAGCTGCCGACCACCGCATCTGTTTACAATCTGGGACCGCGCCAGTGGTGGTCCGACCTTACCGATACCCCCAATTGCAGAAAGACGAGATTGAGAAACAGTGCAGGGAGATGTTGCAGTAAAGAATTATTCACCCTAGCCAATCCCCTTTCTCTTCCCATGTCCTATTGGTATCAAAGGCGAACAAAACTTGGAGATTTTGTGTGGATTATCGCACCCTGAACGCAAAGACGGTTAAGGAAAAATTTCCGATCTCGATTATTGACGAGCTACTGGAAGAGTTATATGGCGCAAAATAATTTTCCAAATTAGACCTCTGCTCGGGCTATCACCAGGTCAGAATGCACCCCCCAGATATCGAGAAAACGGCTTTTCGAACTCATCACGACCATTTCAAATTTCTGGTCATGCCTTTTGATCCCACCAATGCTCCGTCAACCTTCCAAGCCTTGATGAATAGAGTATTCGAAGCATACCTCCGCAAGTTTGTGCTCGTTTTCTTCGACGACATATTGATCTATAGTCCGTCTTGGAAGGAACATATGCATCACCTTCGGGTAGTATTTTTCCTATTGCGTACTCACTCTTTTTACTTGAAACAGAGTAAATGTTTATTTGTGCAGCAACATGTGGCTTATTTAGGCCATGTAATCACCGGACAAGGGGTGGAAGCATATCGCGACAAGGTCGACGTAATAAAACAATGGTCGGTGCCTACAACACCACGGGTCTTGCGATCCTTCCTCGGTCTTACAGGCTATTATATGAAGTTCGTACACAATTATGGGGTACTCGCGGCTCCTCTAACGGCATTACTTCGGAAACATTCGTTTGCCTAGTCAGACGAGGCCCATGGAACATTTGAGGCGCTTAAACAAGCAATGACCACAACGCGGGTGTTAGCACTTCCCGACTTCGACCGCCTCTTCATGGTAGATTGCGATGCCTCGAATGCCGGGATAGGAGCGGTGTTGCAGCAAGGAAGCAACCCGGTAACCTTTTACAGTCGGTCGTTCACCAATAGGCACCACAAGCTCGCGGCATACGAGAAAGAATTGATTGGCCTTTCTAAGGCAATCTGTTGCTGACGTTCATACTTGTGGGGAAGAGAGTTCGTCATCAGAACGGACCACTACAGCTTGAAATACCTCATTGAGCAACGAATTACTTCCTCACCGCAACAGAAGTGAATCAACAAACTGTTGGGGTTCGACTTTAGAGTCGTGTTTCGGGCAGGGCGCGAAAATCGGGTAGTAGATGCGTTATTGCGACGAGACGAAGAACACAGGTTGGTCGCGGCCATATCAATGCCAAGAACCAGCCTATTACACCAACTTGCATCCAAGGGCGCCCAATTCGCCACCTTTTCAAAAGCTCCGATACCAGTGGGAGTACCGGGACGGTCTGATTTTGTTCAAAAATAAAGCTTACGTGCTACCAGAATCGCCAATGATTCAAGTGATTCTCTCCACCATTCACTCACGTCATCACGAAGGGTATCAGAAAACACTCCACCGCATTGCAGCCGATTTTTTCTGGCCCAAGATGAAGGCCACTGTGATTGAATTCGTAGCAGCGTGCGCAACGTGCCAGCGAAACAAATCGGAGCACTTACAACCAGTGGGTCTCCTCCAACCACTCCCGGTTCCACTCCAGGTATGGGCGGACATCTCGATCGACTTTATTGATGGGCTCCCTAACTCATCGGGCAAAACAGTGCTCTTGGTGGTTGTGGATAGATTTTCAAAATACTCTCACTTTGTCCCGATGTCGCATCCCTACACGGCCATTTCGGTGGCCAGTCTATTTTTTGACAACATAGTCAAACTACATGGTATCCCGGAAACCATTGTTAGCGACAGGGACGTGGTGTTTACGAGCACGTTCTGGTCAGAATTGTTCCGACTCAGCGGGACCGAATCTTACATGAGCTCCGCGTATCATCCCCAGACCGACGGGCAGACCTAGGTGGTCAACAGCACCATCCAAATGTACTTACGGTGCTTCACTGGGGAATTTCCACATAAGTGGCTATCATGGGTAGCTTGGGCTGAGTACTGCTACAACACCAGCTGTCACTCTTCACTCAAGACCACTCCATTCCAGGTGGTGTATGGTCGACCTCCTCCTCATCTCCAGAATTATCACGCAGGGACGACTCGCGTGAAAGCAGTGGATAGAGAGTTACAAACCAGGGATGAGGTGCTGCAGCACCTGCGAGAACAACTCCTCCGAGCACAACAAGAAATTAAGCGTATGTACGATCTCCACCATCGGGACGTCCAATTCGTGATCGATGACATGGTCCTCTTGAAATTCCAACCATACCGGCAAATTATTTTATCGGCCCGACGCGACAAGAAGCTCGCACCACGATTTTGCGGACCGTTTCGAATCAACGAGCGCATCGGGCAGGTGTCCTACCGCCTCGACCTCCCAGCAACCTCAAAACTACATCCAGTCTTTCACGTTTCCAACCTCAAGAAATTCACGGGTCGCCACCAGACGAAGGCCCGGTTCTACCACCAGAATCCCTCACAGAAACACCAACAAGACCACATGTCATTCTGAATGCAAGGCGAACACACGACCGACCTCTACTGTCGATCCACTAGGAAGGGAAGTCACCAGTGGACTCTTCTAGGGAATGGGCAAACTCACTGGTTCGGACCTTCCCAGACTTCGCACTTGGTCAAGCGCTTTCTGAAAGGGGTGAGTAATGATAAAGGCCCAAAAGCCCAACTTCCGTTTTCAAAGACTTACGTGAAGAGGAAGAAATTGCTTCAGTTACTGCTGGAAGAATAAGTAGGTTTTATTTAATTGGGATTAGTTTGGAAAATAATTTTGCGTGTCTTAGTATTTTGTAAGAGCCTTAGCTTGTTTAGGAAGTCATGTCCTAGTTGAGTTGGAAGTCTGTAGCTCTACAAGTTATAAATACCTGATGAATTCATCAAATAAATTATGCATTAATCAAAACCCTAAAGTATCACTACGAGATCTTGAGTTCTCTCTATAACAAATTCTACCAGCAACCATTGGAAGAGGAAAGAAGCTCAGAACGGTGCCGAGTGACTCCCGATCCACATACACAGGCCCTATCACTCGATCCAAGACCGGGACCGTAACATTGGAGCTTACAGATCTGTGGAGCTTAAGCGACTTGTTGGAGCTAAAAGGAGAAGCAGTAATTGCATCACCACTTGCTAATCTCAAAAGCCTTACCATCGGATACTGTCCAACGATCAAGAAGCTCTTCAGGCAATGTAATTGCAGATTGCATGGGGTTGGAAGAGATAGTAGCAGCAACAAATGAAGAAGAAGAAGAAGAAGAAGAAGAAGAAGAAGAAGAAGAAGAAGAAGAAGAAGAAGAAGAAGAAGAAGAAGAAGCACGAGGAGGAGGAGGAGGAGGAGGAGGAGGAGGAGGAGGAGGAGGAGGAGGATGAGGAAGAGGAGGAGCTCCCAAATTTGAGAGCTTTGTCTTTGTTTTACCTACCAAATATAAAGACGATATGCACAGAACCATTTTCTTGTGGATCTCTAGTTGAAGTTAAAGTAACGGGATGCCCGAAGCTAAAACGGATTCCTCTATCTCCTCCCTTATCTCTTCGATCGATCAAAGTAGGTGGAGTTTGGCGAGAAGAATGGTGGGAGTCTCTGCAATTTCTCCACCCGAATGACAAGATTGACCTTCAGCGCTATCTTAAGTTTACATGACGAGTTGTATTAAATGCCTCAGAAATTCAGTGCAGCTGCAGGGTAAGATTGTGCTGGAGAAAACTGATAATGTCTTGCTGGTGTTTGTATTTTTTTGTCGAGATTGATTTGTGTTTCTCTTGTGTATCTATAGAGAATGGAGCTGGTGAACAAGAAGAAGATTGGTGGATTTTGGGTTTATGAAGACGATCAAACGAAACACACACACACACACTGGTGCGTCCATTTCTTAACTTAAAATGGTTTTTTCCCTCATTTGCAGCAGTGATATGCAATACAATACTGCTAAGCCATTGGCCACCATTAATACTATTCAATCCGCTTGTTTTAGGAAAAATTGGTCTGAGAATCTTTCGTAAGTGGTTCTTTTTTTAGTTTCTACAAATAAGTCATGCAAGTAACACAAAAGGCAATGCCTCTCCAAATTATGATATAGCATCCAGTACTATACATCTTTACACTTGCATGAGTTGTGAACTGTATTATTCGATCTTTGTCTTTGATATTCAGTTTCTGTTTTAATCTTCTTCCATATGTTCTGTTCTGGGTTCATACTGCTATTAACACAACTGTTACTATGCAATATGCATCTACAGTTTAAGTTTGGTAGTAATATTGTAAGTTGAGTCTCTCTTAAGGGTTTAAGTGCCAATGATTTCATGCACAAGGGACCAAGTTGACCATGAAATGTTTCCTAAACTTTGGGGGCTGACAGCCACAGGATGATTTCCTCAACTCTTTTGTTTGCTTCCCTTATTTGAATTGAACTAAAGCAAACCAAATTGTAAATGCTACTTGGCAAATTGATCACTTCTAGTTGCAGAAATAGAAATGAATTTCAGATGAAGCTTATCAGTTCACACATTTTGGTTTAAGAATTTTGAGATGCATTGAAATCCTTAGGTGTGTCACATAATTCACATTTTTTTTAATCAGGCAGATGTAGAGATTGGAAGCAATGATCTCGTGTTTATTACATAAAATCCATACTACAATTGTTGATTGCTATGTTTGACAACATATCGTGGGGTGTAAGTTGAAAATGAATCAAACTCTGATATTATGTTATATACCTCAATCCACTTAAAAGCTTGATAGGTGAAAGTCCTAAGATGTTTATCAAATAATTATTGCCTTGGACCTGAATGGTGGGGGCAGTATCTCCTCAGGACTGCTTTCTGATTGTTTGTATTTATTATCATCATCATGTAAAAACGTAAAAATATGTTTTTGACCTCTTGTAATCGATCAACTAATAGGGTCGCTCATTTTATTAGCAATGGCAACTATGTCAAGGTCTGATTGGGTGTTAGGCTGTCCAAAACAAGGGGCCTCCCTGTGAGCCTCCACGTTGGTACACCCACTTCTTAAAGGCACTCCCTTTTTGGAGGCCACAACAGAAGGCCTCTCGTTGATGTTATTTAATTCAACAATGCTATTTATATATAATTAATTATTCCAACATATACTTATATATATACTTAATTATTCAAATATAATTATATATAATTTGTTATTGAAATATAACAATATGAATAATTAATTAATATTAATATATAATTTTAAATGACTAATGTATATATTTAATTAAGTAATTATATATTATAATATTCATCCACTCCCTTCTCTTTTCTATTTACCGACGTAGCCTCGACAGTGGCAGCCCCCAGAGTGGGCACCCCTTCCCCACTCCTTGTTGTGGTCGGACTTAGGAGAGTTCTATCCTCTCCGGCTTTGTGCTGATGTTTCTCTTGACATTGCCTAATACCAATTTGCCTTTTTTCAAAAAGAAATTTGTCATATGATCTACATCTTTTAGTTGAGATGTGCTAAAACATCTCTCCTCTCTATCAGATATGCAGATGAGAAAGGGTGTTAACATATTATATCTAAAAGGAGTACTTTTTTAAGTATGATGTTTCTTTTACGCACTTAACAAGTATATTGGAATTTGTATGTATATATTAATCTAACTTCTAAAAGTGAATCGAGTTTTTTCACGTGCGGTTATATATTATTAGGAAAATTATTGCTTGTGGAAATTGAAACATTGTGTCAATGTGTTGCAAAGCACAGAGTACATATGCAGATTGTGAAGGGTTTTGAATTGCCCAAGAATCAAAAGTTTGGTATTTTCTTGCTTCAATGTAATAAATTTTGATCTCAAATCTTAATACACATCTAAAAAATTAACAAACATGTATGTAGTTAACTCTTTAGTTTCTCCGTCAACCAAGCTGCTGCTGCTGCTGCCGCCGCCACATTTCTGGGATTTGTGTTTCCCATTCCCAGTGTATAATTTTTAAATCAGACCAAATATATCAGATTAGACACCAGCATAAATAAAAGCAATAAGTTATTTTAGGATAATCTTATTTCTCTTTGGTAATACCAGCAAGCAACAGCAGGGGAAAGAATATGTTTTAACTCATATCAGCAATAAAATAGTGCATAGATGTCGAAACGGCGATTGAAGCGTCGGAAATAGCCAATGCGCTCATATCACCTTTTCGAAGACCGGATCCAGTAATTTCACGTAATAGGTGTGATATGTTGCAGTTGGTTAAAAGAATCTCAGATTCAACACCAATCTTTATTCACTATATTCTTCCTTCAAAACATCAATTCACAAATGAAAAAAAAACAAACAATGAGCTTCATATGCACAAAACTTGAGTAACTAACCTAGTTTAAGACCCGCCCTCTTGAAGCCTTGACATAGAAAACCATAGGAGAAGAGACCATGGCAACATACATACAGTTTGCTCAATCTGTAATATTTGAATGAATCTGGTGACCAACAAATCATGAAACGGAATGTAAAAAACAGAGCAGAGTAATCTAGTTAAGTTGATCTAAGGGCAGCCTATAGTCATGGTGTCGAAAGCTTACCAGGATATAATTTTGGGGGGCGGAAATGGTAATGATGCTTTATAGTTCCCCGCAGGACAAAGCTCCGTTATTGCATGCTGTTCATGCCCAGCATGAGACTGCTGGCTCTCCATGCAGCTGAAGACTTATAAGAGTACGGGAAAGACCCCAAACTCTTTACCACAAGCATTGAAAGGCAGGTGGTACATAATCTCTGGAAAATACAAGTGTAGCAGTTATCGACAACCAATTGCTC
This sequence comes from Geranium rotundifolium, assembly GCA_963920655.1. Lineage (NCBI taxonomy): Eukaryota > Viridiplantae > Streptophyta > Magnoliopsida > Geraniales > Geraniaceae > Geranium > Geranium rotundifolium. Next base: position 30,878,621 of record OY987319.1, read on the forward strand.
TTAGTAGAACAACCCTACGCAATAATACCTTTTCACAGTATCCTTCCAGCACATACATAGGGAACATATCATTCCTTATGGCAGCAATGACTGACTTGTTAAAACCATCAGAGACTCTGTTTTCCGCTTTCTTGGTTCTACATTTTCAGCTGGTCCACCGCTGGAAATGGCGTACGCTCTGATGATTATAGAAATGGTGAGTGCTTCATTTCATGGAAACACCGTTCAAAGTATTCAACCGGTGATATAACCTTATCCCACTGGTCAACTACCCACAAAAACTAGTGTCAATCACATCAAGAGGATTCTGACTTGTTTGAATGTCAGTTCTATTTCTACACAGATAATCATATGTAGTGTGCATGAGAAAATCAAGGAAGAGAATCTTTTCCGGCATTCCTCTTAAACAGTCAGCATCTTCTTGTATACTGGTGTAGGCTTTGTCCATTATTTTATAGGTGATATCATCAAACTCAAAGGAAATTTCACTTAATTTCCTTCCCCACGTCAGAACCCTCTCGGGCATCCCCTGCTTGCAGTAATGAGACAATAGTATATTAGCTGTTACAACATTTGGAACAAAGGCAATCTTGAGCAATTTTGCAGTCAAAACCATAGCACGATCTGAAATGTCACCACAAACAGCATCAATCATGGTGTTGTAAGTTGACGTGTCTAGAGCACCTCCATCAGACATCACTTCATTCAGCAACATGATTGCTCTGTTCATTTTCTGGATTTTACAATATCCATGGATGCGCACATTGTAGGTTATGATATCTGGATCCTGCCTGCTAGCATATATTGTATTCACAAACTGGTCTGCACTTACCATGTTGAATGTTTTACAGAAACCACCAATCAAAGTGTTGTAAGTGACAACATCTGGAATCAATCCAGTCTTGTGCATGTCCATAAATGCACCAATCGCCAGCTTCATTTTCCCTTGCTTACATAAGCCATTAATGAGAATGTTGGATGTAAAAATATCGGGAAGAAGACCTTTCTCCTTCATCTGGCTCTTCAACTGTAATGCTGCGTCCAGATTCCTACCGTTACAAAGCCCACGAATCAAAGAGTTGTAGGCATAGTTATTTGGCACTAGCCCATTGCTTGACATTTCTAAGAACATATCATATGCTTCTACCACCAAACCGGCTTTAGAAAGTCCATCAATGAAGGCTGAGTATGCAATAGCATCATGGGACATCCCTCTCCTTTGCATGTCCTTCCAAAGAATTTGAGCTCCCACCATATCCCCTATATTGAAATAACCATCCAAAAGGATTGTGAACGCTACTTTACTAACAGGAAACCCCTTCTCTATCATCTTACACAAAAGTTCCCACGCCTTGCACAACCTCCCCTTCTTGGTCAAACCCATAAGCAAAGCATTACATGTGGATGACGAAGGAGTAAGACCAAAACTGATCATGAGCTTATATGGTTCATAGGCTTTATCCTCTAGCCCCGCCCTGCTATAAGCAGCAATGATTGCATTAAAACCCACCACACTTGGAGTCATTCCTCTTTCTAGCAGATCCTCTAATAATCTAAATGCCTCATCCAAGCGGCCTGCCCAACACAATCCAGCTACTGAAATATCAAACAATGCAGAATCTTGAATCAATCCTGAAACAGATAGATCCCTCAACAGCTTATCTCCGTCCTCTTCATTTCCATACTCGTAATGTCCAGCAACCAAAATGTTGAAAGTTATACAATCAGGAGCAACACCTTTGATTTTCATGTCTTCGTAAAGCAGATTCGCCTGACCAATGTCCCCAGCCTTAACGTAGCCATTCATTAAGGTATTATATATTGTGGTATTTAGAGAAAGATCCAAATCTTGGATTCCATCAAAAAACGTCCTTGCTTCCACCACATTTCCCTCCATGCACAAGGCCTTTATAACCATACTAAGTGTAACAATGGTAGGTCTACAACCCCTCGAAATCATGAACTGCACCCAATTTAGTGCCTCAAAAGACATACCCCTCACGCAATACGAATTTATCACAATGTTATAAGTAAAATCATCGGGTTCACACCAATATTTTCCCATGACATGTAACAAGCTCTCTGCAATTCTAAGATGCCCCTTTCTACAGAACCCCAGAATCATCGTATTAAAATGATGATTACAAGGACGAGGCCCGAATCGCACCATGTCTCTAAACAGCTTCCACACACTACCATAGTCACCAACTCGAAGCAACAACTTCAACAAAATTGTAATAGCCGTATTGCTTGGGACGGCTCGTACCTCCCTCATCCTCCCAACCATCCTCAAAGCTTCACAACACATTTCTAAATTCAAAAAAGCCCTCATGAGCGTATCAAGAACTGAGAAATCGGATTCGTACCCGCCACGCCCATCCCACAGGAGCTGAACAAAATCGCCACTTCTGCGCGACCCGAGTCTCCTAATCACAAAAGTAGCCACATCCTGCGCGAGGGGCCGAAGATCTCTTGCTGCCAACACATGAACAGCAATGCAACACGCCCGAATCGAACTCTGGGAATGGTCCCTGAACACAAATTTGAAGAATGCAAAAGCAGTTTTTCGATCCCCAAACAATGTCATGATTTCTACAAGAATAAACGGACAAAATCTCTGCAAAAACCCATGCAAAACGAACCCTTGATTCTGCTTAATCATTTTCGACAAACCTACGGCGATTCGTCGCCGCTCATACGAATTGACGGTGTCTTCACAACGAGAACTCGAAATCGAAGCTATGGGAGGCAAAAACTGATGGATGTGATCGAATCTGGTAGCGGAGGATGAGAAATGCGGGGTCTGGGGGAAGAGACGGAGAGGCGTCGATTTGGCGAGAGAGAGACATACCTTGAAGGTGCTGCGCACATGGCGCATTTGGGCGCGATAGAGGAGTTGCCGGAGATCGCCCAGGAAATGAATTTTCCGGCGAGGCGAGGCGTGGCGGCTTCGACTGGCCCGACGACAAAGGGTTCGAGAGGGTTTTGTGGGTACAGAGAAGGAGCATTGCTGCGAGCTCCACGACACTCTATCGGGGCCTTTGAAAACATCGTCAAAATGGGCCGAAATTAGATGATGGGCTATGTTATTTTCAAGGGCCCAAATATAATAATGGGCCGTCTAATAGAGGCTTATATCATAAAAAAAAACCTCATAAGCGGAATCGAAGGACCTGAGTGAAGAGCTGTCCACGGTCGGCTAACCAAATCAAATAGCTTAATTTCAAACCGAACCAAAAATTTTAATTTTATAATCTTTAAAATCATAACCAAAACTGAATGTAATTGAATGATCGGTTTTTGGTTTAAACCGAACCAACCGATATTTATAGATCAAATATTTGGGCATGCAATTTGGGCTCAATCTGTCATTTGAGATTGATTGTAGTTTTATATATTTTATTTAAGCTCACTTTTTATCTATTTAATTACTTTTTATTGATTAAAAATATGAATAGACATTAATTTCAAATGGCTAAAAAACCATTAAGAAGCAATTGAAGAGAATTTGGTAGCTTTCTAATGATAAAAAAATGATTTACCTATCTTTTATATGATATAATACCAAATCCAACAATACAATCCACCCAAAATTAAAATCCAGCAAAATAATACTAAACTAAAAATTTAAAACATAAGTAGAAAAAAAAAGCTATCTTTAATCTTCATCAATTTTTTTCTGAAGCAAGTTGTCTTCATGATAAAAAATTCACACGTTATAAATAACCTATTATTAAGATATGCAAAAGATATAAAATACTAATAAGTAAAAAATAATACTCTAATTTTGTGGTAGGAAGAAGACGTAGGTAGACGTGAACGTCTACATGATAGACACTTGTACGATCAATTATGGTTCGATTTTTATGGTTAACCGTTGGTTCTAGATTATATAAACCGAAACCAATTCAAAATTATTTGGTTTACTTAAAAAATGAACCGTAACCAATCCATTATCTATGGTTTTTGGTTTTGGAGATTTGGTTCGGTCTAGTTCTCGGTTCAATCATGATTTTTTGGATAAAATGGACAGTCCTATCTGAGTGTGGGAACTGCCCCACCTAATTCGTAAAATGAATGAAAATGACCGTTATTCAGAGAAAGGACCCGAGAAATATGTTGGAGGGCAAGCCCCATCCCTAGCTCTAATCAAGATTGGACAAAGTCATTCTGGTTAAGAAACAAGTAGCCTTGTTCCAGATCGGTTAACAAAAGCAACTTTAGCATAAGAAAATTGTTGTGAAAGATAACGACAATCATTAACAATCATACCAAATAAAAAAAAGGCTCGGAGCCAAGAAGGCAGTCCAGTATAGACGATTTCAGAAAAAATAATAATTCTTGGTGATAAATAATGAATTATGATCACGTGGAGGAATTGATGTGCAAAAATTACTCTTTCGTGTATGAAAGATGTGTATAGTGAAAATGTATTTATATTTCATTGGAAAGTTATGAACTATATATGTTTGTGCAGCTTTTTAATGAGTTAAGTTCTCACGAAATGTGAACTCGTTTTTACATTTTGTAGTTTGTATTAGTATTATAAAATTCGTGAAGAGCTAGTCGGTGGAGAGTAGGGTTGTGAACGAGTCGAGCTTTTAACTAGCCGCTCGAGTTCGACTCGTTAAATATTCGATTCGGGCTCGTTATAATCGAGATCGAGCCGAATTCGAGCTCGAGCCTAGCCTTTTAAAGCTCGATAGGTTCGCGAGCAGGCTCGTTTAATATTTATATGAATATGTTTATAAAATACTTATAATAGAATTAGACAATTCGAATCAAGTCGAAATAATATTTATATTAATATATTTATAAAATAGTTATAATAGAATTAGACAATCCGAATCAAGTCGAAATAATATTTATATTAATATATTTATAAAATACTTATAATAGAATTAGACAATCCGAATCAAGTCGAACTAATTTTAAGTTAGTTCATTTATTATTTTAATGAAGTATTTATCATTTATTTAATTTTAATGAATATTTGTATTTAAATTTAAGCAAACAGAATTGAGCTGAGCCCACCTCGAGCTCGAACTCGTCTATTTCATTTCGAGCCAAACTCGAATTTATTTGTTTAAACTCGTTCAAGCATGAGCCGAGCTCGAGCCGAACACTTTTTTCACGAGCCGAGCCGAGCCCTGCCAAATTGAGCTCGGCTCGGCTCGTTTACACCCCTATTAGAGAGAGTCATATATGAACTAATCAAAATAAAATTAATTAAAAAAATAAAAATACCTATTTATCAACTAATCAAAGATTACTCGAGACGAGATACGTCATATAGTTTTACAACATTGATTTGTATCACGAGACAAATTTCAGTTGAACATTTTCCAATAATTATGTACGTTAATTCTTTCGTTCGAAATGTTGCGGCGACAATTTACAAACCATTATGACTTGAGTAAGAAAAATCGTATATAAATTTAGTATTTTTAAAGATAACTATATTAGTTGGGGGAGCTCAATCGGATACAAATGCTATATTCGTGTACAAATATAAGAATGATTTTCAACCACTAGATGAAAAGGTAAATGATGTAAATATGTGATGACTCATCTAATGACATTAATTGTAATTATTAATAATTTACATTTTATTTTTTTTGTTTAACACTAATGACAAGGGTAAATTAGTATTTCCATACGATTATTTTAATTATCTCATTTAATTCATATTTAACACAAATAATTACTTCCACAATTATGAAATCTTTTCATTTACGATTACGAAATATTTTTGGTTGTTGATCGATAAATTTGTTCTTTTAAGTATAAGTGTCGTATGATTTCATTGTTTCATAAATCATATATTTATTTTCATTTTTCCATTGTCAATGTCTTATGCTTTCATTATGTCATTGCAGTGTCATATGTTTCCATTGTTGCATGAATAATATATTTATTTTCATTGTTCCATTACCAATGTTTTATGTTTTCATTATTTCATATAAGTTATTTGTCTTCTCATTTATTCACGGGCAGTGTCATCTTCTTGCATTGTTTCATACACATGCTTATTATTTATATTGTTCCAATAGTCTCAACCTAATTCGTAAGGCTTAAGACATAAGCACAACTCAACACACGAAGTGACCTCAAATATTCTCTCTATAATCATTTTCCCAACTATATTAACAAAAATCAAACAAATTACAACAACAATGACATTAATATATGTGGATTTAATGGTGCATGTACGCAAATTATTATTGATTTTTACAACTTTTCATGTCCCATAAAAATACTCGTACAGTTATTTTTCTACGTCCATATAGACGGACCACAAATCGACACGTCATGTTGTATGTCATGTAGTGCTGAATTTCTGCTTCCAGTGTCTCGAATTGCATTCCAACGCATGACTTAAAATCATTCAGGCAGCATGGCATATAACCACCGTATTCATCTCGTTCCCATCCACCAATTGATGGAGCCATGGAATAAATATCATTTGACAGAACCATAGACCCAATATCAACTGATGGAACCATGGAGCAAATCTCATACGATGTAACCATGGATCCAATATCATCCGATGGAATCATGGAACAAATATCATCTGGTGAAATAATGGAACCAATATCACATGTTGCAGCAACGACATGAATTTGAGAAAAAAAAATAGAGATCGAAAAAGAATAAGATTTTTACCTTTAGGCAGTTTCGAGAGTCATAAACGGAGGCGCGGAGAGAGGAACCGCGAAGGCCACGGGCAGAGACGCGAAGGGAGGAGGGAGGAACCGCGGAGGCCATAAGCAGAGGCGCGGAGGGAGGCGGTGGCGCGACGGAAATTCAATCTGTGGACGGGGGCGCAACAAAACTTCGATTCAGAGTGTAAGGGCTTCGATCCGGAGGGGCGACGGCTTCGATACAGAGGACGGCAGCGCAAGGGCTTCGATCCGGAGGACGGCGGCGCGACAAAACTTCGATCCATAGGGTTGGTTATAGCGGATGAGAGTTTGAAGCGCGGAGAAGATGAGAGTCTATAACTAGGTTTGAGATTCATGAATTCGTAAATGTAAATGAAATATAGGTTTCATTTTTACATATTTGTCCTTATGATATTTTTCATTTATTTTACTAATAAATTCACTAATTATTATGGACCATTGATTTAAATCCATTTTATGGATAGTATATATTTTTAGATTTGTATTTAGAGATCATTTGTCAAGGAGTGCATCCTTTAGTTGAGATACTTTAAAATTTTAATACATTATTAAGGTGTTGGCCCAAAATTCATGCATTAAATTTGTATGTACATTTTAGTAGTTTGAAAGTTAACTATATTAGTTGGGATATTTCAAAAGTTTAAGATATTATTGAGGAGTTGGCTCAAAATTCATATGTCATATTCATATATAAATTTCGGTGGTTTGAAAGTTAATTTAGATATTTTGAAAAGATTCAGATATTATTTTAAGGTGTTGGCCCCCAAAATTTATTGCTGTATTCGGATTTACTGTCAAAAGAAATGGGTTATCAACAGAATTGTGCAAGTGGGGAAATATAACTTTTTATTTGTCATCTAAATCTAAGTATGTCATCAATATTATATTATTATTATTTGATTTAAATGAAATGATTGCTTTATTGGCATGTGTACAATTAGACATATGATTCTATATGACTAGGCTATGAGTCATTGTTACATGTCGGAGAAGCAAGTGGGTCCACCACGACTTCGACAATCATTTTGTGCTAATCAATCGAATGAATGTTCAATTGTCCGATCTCTTCTCTTAGCGTAATTACTATTGGAATGTCGATTGATGGCTTCTTTTCGTCTTTATCCTAGGATTATGTCTACCGATTTACACCAAGGTTTATTTATTTTCACAGATAGATATGGGAATTCACATGTCAACACAATGAATTATTTGTCATTATTATATTATCACGATAGTCAACTTTAAATTGTATTAAGTCACTCAATTAACAAAAACGTTATGGATCAAAAATACAGGGTTTTTTCAGGCAGTCGAGGTAAAAGTCGTGGCTATATATAATATTAATTAGTTCGAGCTGACTTGTCTCTGATGTCTGATCTTACTGATTTATTACTACTATTTTTGATACTGGATCATGTTTAGATGTAGTTTAATCAAGTTTGGTGTTAGCTTCTCGATTTCGGGGATTCAAGTGTGGGTTTTGTCCCACCGAATTTTATCGTTGTTCTTTTTAGTATGTACTGAACTTGTTTGCGTGATAAAATTTGATGTTTTCAACAATAAAAGAAGTGACAGATCGAAAAATTTATGAAAGGGACTTAATTTCTTACTAAAACATCGGAATTTTTACGTTACCTAACTCTATTAGTTCGAGATAAAGCATAGTCTTATTTAATAAATTAGCAAGACTTGAGAATAATCTTTATATATATATATAAACCCGTGAGCAGATTCATTTAAAATGTAATTAATTTTGTATACATTTGACTAATATTTACATTGCGAATTAGACAACCAAACCAAATTCGAGTGATTATTTTTTCGAGTCAAACTTGAGTCAATTATATAAGTTATTCATGTCCGAGTTAGACTCGATCAGAGCAATTCTTTTCGAGTCAGTAGACATTTAGGCGTGAGTGTTATTTTTAGTCAAACTTGAATTCAACCATCACCACAAGAGGAATGATCTCTCCCGGTCGTTGGGTATAATATGGTATACCTGACGCACAAGGAGGTGTGTCTTGTATGACATATTACTTAACCCACTTCGAACAATGTCTGAAGCGCTGGACGGGTATAAAAATTATACACGGTGCACTTTGATCTATGACTTATCGGGTATAGTCATACTCAACAGAGCATCTGATGTGTTATTACTTTCACACGAGTCAGGTATTTACTACTGACGCAATTATGAACTTACCCTGATGCATCTCGCGCGTCGAGAATAATTTCTTTTTATTTAGTGTATATAAATTTTGAATCTGAGCTAAACTTGAGTTGAGCAATTTGTTTCAAGCCAAACTCAAATTTAACTATAAATATAAAAATTTTGATTTTAAGCTCAAGCGGACAAATTGTTTTCAGGGTGATTTGTTAAATTTAAGCTATTCGTCTTATCCACACTGATAATTGTGGGATGAAGATAATTGTAACTAGTACATTGCATATCAATAAAAAATCGCGAGTAAAAATAAATGATGGATCATATAAATTCAAAATGTCAAAAATACATGTATTATGTAATTGTTGTTATCGCTACTGGAAGTAATGGATCAGGTAAGTGGTATTCTAAATCCCCAAGTTCGGATAGCTAGGGTTTTGTTGAAAATATATACGGTTCTTTAATATTTTAGATGTTTTACATACTTTCGGGTTTGTTATCGGTTATGGATGTTAATTTTTCATTATGTACATAGAAAATGATATTTTTGTATACCTAATTATATCACTTGTCCACTTACATACCCTAACTATTTTCTCCCTTTTTAGTATCATAACTATTATTTTGGGACAACCTACCCCTAAAATACCAAAATTACCCCTGAGATTGAACCAGTTTAATTTCAACATTCTCTGGTTCATCACGGTCCAGCGAAAAGATCAAACCAGAATTTAATTAACATATACCCTATTCTTCAACCTCTCTCTCTCTCTCCCTCGTACTCCGGTTACCTTGCCGCCGACCATATCGCTTCCGGCGAGTGAGACCATTTTTTCGAGCTCACCTCTTCCATTTTTTTTCCGGTGAGTGAGTGAGGTCCATTTTTTCGATCTCACCTCCTCCATTTTTTTTCGGCAAGTGAGTGAGCTCCATTTTTTCGAGCTCACCGCATCCTTTTTTTTTTTTTTTTCTGGCGAGTGAGCGAGCTCAATTTTTTCCGGCGAGTAAGTGAGATCCATTTTTTTCGACAAGTCAGCTCCGATTTGTCATCGCCGGTGGGATGAGGCTGGAGGCGAGGGTCGGAGGTGAGCATCAGGCCCACGAAGAAGAAGAGTCAATTTCTTGATTTCAAAATTCAACCGGTTCAATTTTGGTTCTTTTAATCAAACTGAACCGGTTCAGTTATGATCTCTAAAACTAGTTCAATTCTAGGGGTAATTTAGGTGTTTTAAATAATTTAGGTGTTTTAAATAATTTAGGAGTAGGTTTTCTCAAAATGATAGTTATGGTACTGAAAAAAAGAGAAAATAGTTAGGGTACGAAAGTAGAAAAGCGGTATAGTTAGGTATACAAAAATATCTTTTTCCCTTATGTATACTAAGTGAGGTTTCCTTCAATATTTGTATCCACTTTAGAGATTTTGTATCGAAAACTTCCCAAACTATGATTTGTTGCTCGGATATATATATTAAAACTTACATTTGTTTCTTTCTTCTTGAATTTATAAGTTTCTCTTTACTGATTTCTATATCATGTGCAAACGAGTACTTTTCTAAAATTTGAGAATAGTTCCAAAATACTGAGAGGTTGATTTCTATATCATGTGCAAACGAGTACTTTTCTAAAATTTGAGAATAGTTCCAAAATACTGAGAGGTTAATTACTAGATTGATCATTGTAATTTTGCGATACGTGTAATTTTGTCAAAAAAAATAACAAAACTTAATAGGGGTGGGCACAATTTCTACATAAAACCAATTTTGAACCGGGATCCAAACTGAATTAAAACTGAAGTACCGAAAATCGTGGGTTATCAGGTCGGATTTGGTTATGAAATAAGAGAACCAAATTGAATTTGTTCGGCTCCAATTACGTACTGCCAAAACTGTTGGTTATTGATAATGAACTAAATCGGCTCATCAGTAAATAATTGACTTGTGATTGATTGAAATTTTTAAATTTCTCTTTTCCTAATTCAATCAATCACATTTTCTATTTATTTAGTTTTGGACCTGATAATGGCATACCATTCAAAATTTCCTAATTCTTTTCAACGAAAGAATCAAACCAATTCATCAGTGGCTGAAATTTGTAGAATTTTGCCCACTAATTAAACTAATTTCTTATGATCAGAATTAGTTGAGTTTAATTGGACGGAAACAAGAACTAGACTAAAAATGAAGGCTCCTTCAGCATATTGATTTCAAATTTGGGTCTCCAAATTTGAGAACCGACTAAATCGGTTCGATATGATTTTAGCTGGTTTCAGACCTGCACTCAGCCTTGAAAATGACCATAGAATTAAGAAAATTTTAATAAATTTATTTTTTTCTGACTTACACTGTTGGTAAGAAGCACCAAGCCAACATACTTTGATGCGCAAATTAGGGTACGGATATGACCGTACCAACTCTATATTAGATTCATTAACAAACCTAATTGCTAATAAGAGAGAGAGAGTTAAATCATTTAGGTGGTCTGATAAAAGAAATATGCATGAGTTCGAGTTGAAAAAAAATAATTTTTTTCTATTTAAAGTACACGTTCGTCATTTCGAAAGAAAATTATATATTTTGCAAAAATTATCAAATACTATGACAATGACAATCATGAGTGAATGACCCCAAAATGGTTAAATTTGGGTAGGTGGGTTAGGACCTGAGTAGTACAGGCTTCCGAAACTCGCTTGTTTTGTTTGTACTAGCACATAAGTTACTGTTGACGATAAGGATGAGTTAGTAACTTAACCTCCCTCCAAGTAACGTGTTCATCTCCATCGACTTCTTAATCTATATGATGAATAAACAAACAAAAACACTTCCTTCTTCGTTAAACAATGAACCTGGACAGCTGTCCACACTTCCCAACCCAGGTGCCACGTAGCACGTGTCCTCATCGTATGGTTCTGTGCTGTTACTCAGACAAGCCCACACGTGTGGCGGGCAGCGAAAAGACACCTGCCCTGGGAATACGGGCAGTTCCCGTGGGCCCCGCGGAACAAGGACCTTGGAGGAAGAGCCACCAAATCATGCGTCGGGTGGGTCCCAACACTTGCTTTTTTTATTGGCTTTTATGGTGGGCTGTGGGTCCCATCCGACTCAGCTCCATCTCCATGTGGGTCCCGCGTCTACTCGACGCCTTGTTCACGAAAGCTACGCCTCATACTCAACGTGGTCCCCCACACCTCGTTCAATTCACCTTAATGCCCCTGCTTTCTTATATTCCTAACCCAAAGCTGAACCAGGATTCAAACCCGATCCGAACTAAAAAATCGAGAACCGTAAATATCGGATCGGATTTGGGTCTGAAAAACGAGAAACGGATTATTTTGGTTTGGTTTCGATTCTAAAAATGCAGATTTCTTGATTAACCGGTTCAGAGTTGAACCGGTTTTGAAGTTTTAATTAGTATTCTTTTTATTTTGATTTTAAATTTTTGCCTACAAAAGAGTTTATTCGTGCATAATTTTTACCATAAATTAAAAAAATGTATGAGTATCACATTACTTGAGTTTATTTTGGCAAAACTATTAAACTAGACCAGAGAATCGGACCCTTAATCTCAAAATTAATGATCTAATTGAGTTTAATTGGGTAGAATCGAGAATCGAACCCAAGAATCGCGCCCAGAACCTGACCAATAAATACTTATTAAGTTTGGATTTGAGGCTCTAAAATAAAGAACCAATTGATTCAGTTCAGTCCAATTCTGACCGATTGGTCCGGTTCCAGAACTATTTCCAGCCCTAAATTTCCCCATTCCTTGCCAGTGCTATTATCGGAAATTTGTAAAGTTGGGGCCTAGTATTTTCTAGATCAATAATGCATGGAATTTTTAATTTCAAATATGAGCCCAGGGATCTTTTAATTTATTTTTTTTTCGAAAAACCCCTATATATGTTTGCTTTATAGATTATCGTCCCAGATTTAAAAATATTCACGGATCAATCCCAGAAATAAAATAATTTTGGCATTTCTAAAATTTAATTGACTTTATAATTGCTATTGAAAGCAACATGTTGTTGCCCCACATGGTGCTATTTAAAATTTGAGCGATGATAATAATAATGTATATGTTATTGAATAACATTTGAGTATGGTGCCTTTATGTAAAATAATAATTGAATGTCAATTCTTTCTGTAAATATTAAATTTCTAAAAGATATTTGACAAAATTTACAAAAATACAGTTTAAAAGTTTTAAAAATAAATCTGACGAAAAGACTGCGAAATCAAATCTTGTTTACTCTTTGCACGAAATTTTATACATAATAGAAAAAATACTTGACACAATATTTTGTTTGATCAAATAATTTTTTTTTGTTCATGCCTGCAGTAACACTTGATCACATTAATTAAATTTAATGTATCAACAATTATATCATAAAATATTAACATGTATAATAACATTAAAGAATATATTTAGAAAAGTCCAGAAAAGAGTATCTTCTCCTCCACACACACCCTTAAATTAGCAACTAGTGTCCAGTCCAGGTGAAGAGAACTGATAGTAAACACAGTACAGTCCCTTTTTAAAAGTAGCAAAACTTTAAAGGGTGTGTAATAAATAGCCAACACTTTGGGGACAGTATACAGAAAATAAATAAATAAAAAGTTGAGCAAGTAGAGGAAGGGAAAGAGACAGCAGCCAATAGATCCAAGCCCAATAGATTCCTCAAGTTTAAGGTGGGCCCACACACATCTAACTTTCAACAACCAACAGTGTCCACAATTTTCCAATCCAACGGTCCAGAATCATCGAGATCAAGTAATCCACTGTGGTTCGCGTAACACGTGATTCCTCCCAGTCAACACCAGTCATTTGGCACTGTAGCTAAACCCTCTTTATAATGAGCCTGAAATGAATCAAATTTTCTCTCTCTCTCTCTCTCTCTCTCTCTCTTGTTTCCAATTGTTTTTGTGTGAGGAAATGGCTACCAAATCTTCAGCTTCTTCTTCTTCAGCAAGATCATCTCTTTTCTTCTTTTCTAGGTTTGATGAGTGCCATGAGACTCATTTCCTTGATGCTTGCAATTTGTGCAGCAAGCCACTTGGATTCAATTCTGACATCTACATGTACAGGTAATTTTGCAAACCCATTACCCATATTTGGATTTTATTTAGATCCCATGAGCTGTTGTTGGGTCTACAATGATTTTTGAGGCTTTTCACCATCTGGGTTTGGGGATTTGTGAAGGGAATGGTCAAATCTGGTCATGATTGCTTGAATTTAGAAACAAATTTCTATTGGGTATTTCTTAAATTTTGAATTGAGTCTTTTTACCATCTGGGTTTGTGTTTTTTTGTGAAGGAAATGGTCAAATCTGGTAATAATTGGTTGAATTTAGAAACAAAGGACTAAAGGGTATTTGTGTAAATATATGCAGAGGGAACACACCATTTTGCAGCAAAGAGTGTAGGCAAGAGCAGATGAATATGGATGTGGCAAAAGAGAAGAGCTGGAAGGTGTCATCAAGATCACTCAGAAAATCAGAACAGAGCACCAACTCCTCCACCACAAAGAAGACTGTACGGACGGGCACAGTTGCAGTGGCATGATTTGTAATTTATGCGATCATTCAATTTTGGGCAGTAAATAAAAGGAAAAAATATGAAAAGGGATTGGAACTAACTAACCAAAGGTTCCATCTTTTATCATCTGTAAAGAAATGAAACAAGAGGAAAAGGCTAAAACCCTTTTTAGTTGTTGATCTCTTTTGTTTACTTCTCAATCATGCTTATAAATTTTGCTTATTCCAATGGTTTGTAAATCATAAATTGTACTCATTCTCTTCTTTTTTTCCTTAACTATATAAACCAAAGTAATTGTGTTAGGGTAACACAATTCAATACCAAATCATAAATTTTAATTTTTAAAAAAAATTACATAATACAAATGTTTTACACAAAACGATGTGATGTTCGAACCAACAAGCTCGTGTGTGAGACTGAAACCGTTGGCGTGTCGGTTTTGTAATTAGTTTGGTGTTTTGTTATTTTTTTGGCTGCACCACAGCAATGGATCCGAGATTTTCTTAGTTCGTCGATTTTAATGTTTTTTGTGGTAATTCTAGGAAATATGGAGGTTGAGTGGTGTGAGATTTGATTTTCGGTAATAGTAATACATAAGATTCATGTGACATGGTGATGAATGAAAACAGTTAATATAGGTAGATGTGGTGATAAATGTGAGGATGGGCTTTGAAGTTGACCAACGAAACTAACCGATACATTTATTTAATGCTCAAACTGCCCCTATTATTGCGATCACATGGGATATGTGATTATTTTCTACACTCTTTTTTTCTTTCATTATTCGTTTTTTATAATTTATAATTTCCATACATGTCAAAATAAATATCTAGATATCTTCTTGAACATCGAATAAAACTTTATTATTTTAGCATTTATATTTCTGTCACTCCACGCTTCATATTCTCAACTCAGATTTATTATATTTAATCTTTTTAAATTGGTGCCCTGTATCATGATTAAGTATGTATAAAATGACTGATTGGGTTTGGTTTAAATGTTAAGGATCTTCTTAAAATTTGTTCATTAAACTCAAGTTTGATAACAAATAACAACTCATTTAAATTTAGGAACAATGATACTTTAATACACCTAATTATTTCGAAATGACACTTTTATACCCTAATTATTTTTTTCTCTTTTTTAGTACCCTAACAAATTTTTTGTGACAGCCTACCTCTAAAATTTCTAAAATACCTAAACTACCCTTGGTGTAAGAAATTATAAATTGAATTGTTCAATTTTTTTTTATCTCTAATTCAATTTGATTTGTACTTAAGATGCAAATACAATTAAGCCCGAAAATGTAAAATTTAATTTGAACCATTTCAAATATGGTATGATAAATCATATTGGACAAGTTTTATTTTGATTTCTTAAATCAGGGGTATTTTAGTCATTTTAGCATAGTTTGTCACAAAAAACTTATTAGGGTACAAAAAAAGAGACAAAAATAGTTAGGGTATGAAAGTGTCATTTCGTTGTAGTTAAATGTAACAAAATGTCATTATCCCTTAAATTTAAAGCACTCACAGTCATGTTAGTAATTTTAAAATTTTGATCACATTTCATTTCACATTCAACTTTCACGCCCTCCAGATTAATATTCATCCTAGATACTATGAATGATCAATGACCCTATAACACTTGTGTCTCGATCTTAACCCATTGAAAATCCAAATTTTAACTTCTCATTTTTTCCAATTTAGTTCAAACTTTAAAATATCAATTTAATTTTAAATTGAAACGTTGGTGTATATTTTTAAAATGAAATTACATTATTTTTATTTTTTTTACATATTACAACCATATTTTTTAATAACGGCTGCACTTTCTCTGGAAAATCATTACATGTGTCATGCGAGTCCCCTTTCAATAGAATAAACATTATTGACAAACGTTAATTCTATTGCTTTTTTTTCATTGTTTCATTTGTTTGATTGCTCAAAAAATGGACGAGAACGACTATAGTTTTTTATTTTTGCCTTTTTCTATGATATTTTTTTAATTTTTTATATATGAATCGGTTTTACATATTTTTATAAAATATTGCAAATAGTATCGCGCGTTCTACACCTTGTTTTACTCGAAACCATCTATATATTTACGTATTTAATCAAATTTGGTTCCACAGTCTCTCACCTGAAAATATGGGTCCGAAATCGTTGAGATGTTATCTTATCCGAACAAATACAACTATTAATATTTAAGTTATATGATATAATTTAAGGATAATTGCATGCACATACGTATACCTAAATAAACACATTATGTATACAAATACACTTAGTTTCTTTTTTTTTCTTTCTCATCCAAAACCCATATTTTTGTAAATCAATACACAAGCATAATGGTCTCTCGAACTAACAAAAATTCACCTGCTTCATGTTGATCCCTCGTCGAATAAGTTGGTCAAGGAGGAAGCCGCTGACTTGTTTTGGTAGGGGCGGGCACTGTTTCAAAACCAAACCAGCTAGGAACCATATCAAGTGTACCCATCTATTTTCAATTTTTGAAAATCATTATGTAAGGGATTGATTTAGTGCTTAACTTAGTTCTCTAATTCGGTTATCCGGTTCTATTCCATTGGAACAGGTTGATTCTCAATTTTTTAATTAGTCGATTTATCAAGTTTATGGACCCAATTATACAATTTTGATCCCAAATTATAAATGAAAATTTGTAATTTGTTACTATCAAAAGTACTGATAAAATTTGAACATTAAAACTTCATTTTAAAACCTAATCAAACTATAAAACTTGAAAATAAAAGATAAATAATATATACTACTTACGACTTAATTCTCAATTTGCAAATAAAAGATAAATAATTATAAAGTCATCAACACATGGATCAAACTTTAGAGAACAATTTTCAATTCTTTTCAACTAACCGTTTTTCTAAATTTTAGGAATCAGACCCGTATGGTCCTTTCAATTAATTAAGAGCCAAAATCGAATTGTTAATCACAATTTCTGATTTTTTAGTTCTGGTTTGATCCTAGTTCGGGTCTCGGTTTTGAGTTTACAATGCACACCCTTAAGCTTAAAAGCGATTAAAATATTAATTTTGGATTAGTTGACAAGATAAAAAAGTTATATTTACTTAGAAAACGTATTTATATCCCAAATTTTCACAATGAATGGAAAAATTACATAAGACATACATGTGCATTTATAATTTTTATTAATGACCAAACTAAGCTTTATTTATTATACAAGTTATAACGTGCATATGGATTGTTTTTTCCACTTCCAAAATAAAAACACACCATAGTGAACATTACTTTCAAAGTTGATTCATAATCTCAAACTACGAGAATCTAGAGCTTAATAATTTTTTTGTATTAACAATTAAGAAATAACATATCATTGTCATTAAATCTTATAAGTTTGAGATTTTGGTACTAGCAATCAAATGATATCTCAATTACCCTAAAAAGCATTGGTAGTTTACTTTGTGAAAACAATTTTGGAATAGTTTTATCAATAAAATTGATACATTTTCTTAATACTAATGTCACAACTTTTGTTTGACCAAGTGAAAAAATAATCAGATTCTTCTTTGATGTAATAAAAGTTTCGACTTCATTAATGATTGGTAAATCCATTTAAAAACCTTTTTAATAATAAAAAGTAACCGAGTAGGATACTTTTTTAAAAAATTAATCAGATTAAATATTTAATTGAAATTTAACAGAAAATATAAGACAAGTTGGAAATTTTTATTTTACTTGTTAGGCTACACAAAGTCTATTCAATTCAAGGAGGGTATTTTGGATATAATATTTCAAAAATCAACACTAAATACTAATGATGTATCAAAATGTAAAATTGACTAAGGTAAATTAAACCACTTAAAAGGTCGAAGGTATTATTATTTTGTAATGTTTCAAAATAACGATGCAAACTATAATTTTAGAAATATTAGAGCAAGCTAGTGTTAGGCCCAATGTGAAAGCCCATTTAAACATGGCCTGATTCGATTGAGCCCATTTACAAGCTCACCTCTCTCTCTCTCTCTCTCTCTCTGCCTCACTTGGTCGTCTCTGAAAGTCCCGATTAGGGTTTTAGCCTCTGGAATTTCTTCGCCATCTATCGCCGACGACAGGAAGCTTCAACCATGGCTGAACAGGTAAGCTAGATCTATATACAATCTCATCTTTTGAATGAAGTATCAATTTTCAAATTTCTATCCACTGTCTGGTCACTGAGGAAATGAAGGACAAGTGAAATGTTCGATTTCAATTCGTTTCTTATGTACATTGCTGTAGTAGGAGAGTACACTGTTTGTTTGATTCAATGTGAAATCGTGTGCTTTGTTTGGAATTTATTGTTTTTGTTCTCAAATGAGAGGAACTTTTGAATTGATAGTTTTTGTAAATTGCATTGTTGTCTCTGTTGCAGACAGAGAAAGCGTTCCTGAAACAGCCCAAGGTGTTTCTGAGGTAAATGTGAAATTTGTATTCTTGATTGCATTTTGGTTTCTTATGTTATTTGATTTGTAACATATTTTTAATTGTGTATCAGCTCAAAGAAGACAGGAAAGGGGAAGAGGCCTGGGAAAGGTGGAAATCGCTTCTGGAAAAGTGTCGGGTTGGGTTTCAAGACACCCAGAGAGGCAATTGAAGGTTTGATTACTTTGATGATTTTACTCTGTTTTTTTGTCAGTTGTATATGGAAATGTAACGGAACTGCGCTGTTGATTAAGTTGTCTAACATAATTTGCGAATAATTCCTATTCTGCATGTAATATTTTGTGCATCACCTGCTGCTTTTTTGTTTTAGCTATTGAAAAAGACAATCATTAATGTGAGCTGGATTCTGTGCTGCAACTACAGAGTATTGATAGCCAAGCTGATTTTCTTAAGTTCATCGTTAAGGTAATAAATGTTGTTCAGTTAGCAAGAGTTGGTTCTAGTAAGTATACAAGAGAATGTAATCAAAGTGTGGAGTAAGGATTAATAGTTTTCATGCAGGCTGTTGGGCTCAAATATTATATATCATACATTCAATAGACGATGAATTTGTTTATGCACGCTCTTGCTATTTTTCATCAATAGCATCAGTAAAGCAACACAAGGTAGTTAAGTGATAGTAAGCATGCTAGAGAAACGGCTTGAAGTTTATTTTAAGCCTAGAAATTTATTTCTGCATAGGCTTAAATACTACTCCCTCAGTTCCAAAACTAGTGCCCCTTTGGATTTTTGCAAATTTGATTATGGTTAATGATCCACTTTACACTATGGCCTAATGTCCTCCCACTTTTTAGTTCGAATTAATTGATGAAAACATAGTGATATTATTTTATTATCCGTTTACTCAAAATGGAAGACAGCTTATTTTGGATAGTATAACATACACACTGCAGATGACAAATGGAACTATTTCGACTCAGTTCCTTGCATTTTCTGTTTGGGATAGGGTTTTGATACATGGAAAACTGAGTTTGTAAGAGTATATTCTGTTCAGCATGTCAGAGATTGGATTGTTGTATAAACTTAAGGGTTGTCTATAGGGCTGTTCACGGTTCAAAAACCAAACCGAACCGACCAGTTCGGTTCTTGAAAACACTGAACCGAAACCAAACCGGCCAAGTTCGGTCGGTTGTCAAAATCGATCTGAGACAGTCGTCGGTTTTCGGTTTGAACCGAACAGAACCGAATTAAGAATTAACCCAATTCACTTGGCCCAATTTTATTAATTTTCTGGGCCAATTCCATTAATAAAATTTAACTAAGGTCCAATGACCATTTCTTGTATCAGCCCATAAGGCTAATATCTGTACCTAAGGCCAATGTTTTTGATATTCTGAAAAAAATACTTGTGTTATAGAGCCTCAATTTGAGTGACTAGCTCTCTCTTACCGATGTGGGACACCTCAAACAACACCGTCTCTGCAACTCAACTCAAGTTTCTCTCTTATCGATTTTTTCCTTCCTTAACAAAAGAAACGATTTGTTTTGCGGGCATAAACCTAACTGTCGAATCAGACAAGAACGAGTCTCGAGGTGAGAGAGGTTAGAGTTTGGTTGATACTAGCAAGGTTGAAGGTTCTGTGAGGGAGAAGGAGAGAGGAAACTCCTGGTGCAAGGTTATGAATTATGATAAAAGTTCTTATCTTAATAATGGAGTTTTCTATTTATGAGATACAGAATCAAGGGATTCAGGTTGAAAATTGCTAGTTGCTTCTTCTATGGATTTAGATCTGAAGGTAACCCAAACAAAACTGAATCTGCAAAATTATGGATTTAGATCTTATGGGAAGGGAAGATCTGAATATGCAAAATTGTGGATAGGTCGGTCGGTTTGGTTAACTGACGGTTCAGTCTCATTGAACCGAAACCAAACCGACCAAAACCAAACCAGTCAGTTAACCGAACCGACCGGCTCGGTTCGGTTGGTTTTGGTTGGTTCGGTTATTTATGAACACCCCTAGTTGTCTATATGTGGGCATAAATCTATGCATGTATTCCAGCTTGCACCATGTATATTATTAAGATGTAATAGAGTTTGAGATTAACTGATCCCAATGTAGCTGATTTCACCCATAGAAACATGTTTCATGCACATTAACTTGCCCAGTGCTTTCGTATGGGAAGATACTAAATGCCATGTATGTGAAAATTGTTTCAACTGAACACACAAAACTCAAATTCTTCTGCCATTGCACCTTCCTTGTCTGAGTCCAACTAGCCAGCCATCTTATGATATATGTTCAATGCAACCTTTTCATGATTACGATTGTGGTTTGCATCGTTTGTTTGCAGGGACATACATTGATAAGAAATGCCCATTTACCGGCACTGTTTCGATCAGAGGCCGTATCATTGCTGGCACTTGCCATAGTGCTAAGATGGTGAGGACAATCATTGTTCGAAGGAACTACCTGCACTATGTCAAAAAGTACCAAAGGTAATTGTTTATTCATGAAGTTACCTTTCTATGCTGGTTCCTGTTAGTGAATGAAACCTATTTTTCTTGATTTCAGCAATCCACTATTACCACACATTGAAAAGTTCCTATTGTTTATTTAAAATGATCTAATCTTGTTGCTTAAATTGTTAGATACGAGAAAAGGCATTCAAACATACCAGCCCACATTTCCCCATGTTTCCGTGTGAAGGAAGGAGATCACGTGATTATTGGCCAGTGCAGGTTTATATCCCTAACTGACAAATAAGTAACATGTTTCTATGTATTACAATGTTAGATTGGCTATGCATTATCTCCTGGCTTTCCTCTACATATTTTGATTCCGACTCTTGGTAGATTGCTCTGAAGTAGGTTTCTCATCGATATGCAATTTTATATATGCAGGCCATTGTCAAAGACGGTAAGGTTCAATGTGCTGAAGGTCATCCCTGCTGGTTCTTCTGGTGGTGGCGGCAAGAAGGCTTTTACAGGAATGTAATTTGACGCCTGAGTTTTTTGATAGTGTCAGAGGTTCCATTAATCTCTTAGCATGAAGTTTTGGGACATTTTGCTGATTTTTATTTATTGATTTATTATTAGCTATCATGATGATCGAGTATTCAATTGAGTTGGAGCTCCTGATTCATGTAATTTGGCTATTTAATTTTAAGTGAATTCATTGCGTTGTGCTGTTGAATCTTTTCCTGCTGGGTTAATTATGATTTAAGTGAATTCATTGTACTCTGCTAGGTAGTGTTTGGTGGATTTTGACAATATTTTAAAAATAAACAATGTACTTTATATATTAGTATTCTTATCATCCTTAAAATACTAATATATAAGGATGTGAATGTAACGAGTATTAAGATATTGATTTAATATGTTTCTGTATATCATAATTTTCATGACTCGATTGTTTAAAAATAAATGAGAATTAGACACTCGATTAAATTTTGGGGTTTCTTTTGGCCCAAATAACGCTTTGTCATTTTCTTGATCACATTGAGTTGAAAACTTTGGCGAGCCTACAAAACATTGCTAGTGAATTGAGCTAAAATTTATCAAAAATATAACAAACTTGAAAAAGAATACTCAACTGTATTAGGAGCGGGGTGGGTCAGCAATTTCAGGTAACGGGACGGATAATATTACAAACAAATGGGTATCTAGTTGGGCCAGGGTCTGGATCGGGCTGACCAATACCCGCCCCGCCTCGGTGTATGTTAAAAACATAATGATATTATATGTATATTTAAGAGAAAATGTTACCAACTAATTAATCCTAACTAGGTTTCTCAAAAACAAATTATACCAAGTAAAGAATTCCGTTCTTTTGTTTTTATCAACATATACTTATCTGTTATGTTTGATTTTTTGCGCATACATTTAATTAATCTCTCATAATTGGTTTTTGTTGCACAGTGAGAACACCTTATGCACTAGAGTTTGAAAACTTCAAACACGATATTGCAGTAATATTTTCTTTAAAGTTAGAATGGACACTGAATTGATTTGCGCTGTTGCAATAGTTATTTCTTTAAAGTTAGAATGTGTCATGAACTATTTTATTGCGTACTTTATATTACATACACATTATCGTATTTATCATAAGATTCTACCTACTTATTTTTGTTGGCAAAAAGATGTTTCGCTACACCATGTTTTATGCATAAATAACTTGATATTTGTATGTAAAATTAATGGAGTGATAATTATATAATACATAACGGGTTATAATAAAAAATTGGAATAACGTCTGATTTTGGGATAAGCTCGGGATTTGCAAATTACCCGTACCCGTCGGGGCGGGTTTCAAAACAGGTTAGATAGCAAAATATATGGGAATGGGACGGGTTCGGGGGAAGGGACCTAATTTCGGGATGGTGTCTGGGATTACAAGACCCGCCCCAGTGCCATCCCTATTTGAGTTTTACTCGAGCACGACTTGAATGAGTTTATACAACTAAATTTAAGAATAATGACAGTTTATTACACCTAACTATTTCAAAATGACACTTTCGTATCCTGACTAATTTTCTCTCTTTTTAGTACCCTGACAATTTTTATTGACAACTTACCGCTAAGATGCCTTAAATACCTAAACTACACATGGTTTTGATTTCAATTCTGCCCAATTTAATGCAGACTGGTCTTAAACTAGAATGAAATTTGAACTTGATTCAAATTCATAATGGAATTTGGGGAACTTTTCCTCAACGAACCCATCGTCGCAATCGGGACACACGACCGAATCAGGATTCATAACCCTAACGAAGCAACTACACCTATAACATCAGTACGATGAATTTGCCGAAGACATCAACGAATTGAAGAACCCAATAACCCTCTTAATTTGGATCCGATAATCGAGTATGAATTCAGTTAAAACGTCCAAAAATCAAAGGAAAAGTTCTCCAAATTTCATTATTTGAGATTTGGCTTATTTTAAGAGGTGTATGATATTTCCATTTCTCAAAATAAATAACGTGATTGGACGTTGGGCAGGAAGTGATTCTAAAATAACGAGATTGATTGGGCGTTGCATATTCTATAAATGCTCTCTCTCTCTCTCTCTCGCCTTAGAGCTGTCGACACTGCGTGGAGTGGAGGATGGATTGGTCTGCTACATGCCCGACACTTATCCTCCACGTGGCCGCCTAAGAAGGAAAACGTTTGATCCACTCTTATTTGATACAAACAACTTGATCTCGATCATCATCAACTCGATCTCCATCTCGATTCAAAAAAGAGAAAATGAATCGATCCCATTATCAATCTCTCTCATGTCTCTGTCTCTTCCCTGGCGATGAAGAAGAAGAGAAAGTTTGATTGTTCCTCAAAACATCCCCATCTCTATCCCCTCCCCTTTTGGAAATTCTAGATCAAAAAATTATTGAAACCCTCATTAATTTAGTGCAAAATCGTTAGGCAAGGTGGAATAGTGGGAAACCCTCCCAGTTTATATTATTCTAAACAAATAGAAGAGTATACAAGATATGGAGTTTTGGTTCATGCTATAAAGGAATGCCAAACACCTATTTATAGGAGAAAAATCCTCCAATGGATGGTTAAGATTGCTCAAAATGGAAGGTTAAGATTGACATTCTAGGGGATTCCATCTATATATCTAGGATTCTTACATGCCAAGAAGATCTCTTTGGCAGTATCTCTCTCTTTGAGGTCTTTCGTAGCCAATTTCAACAACATTAGTCTATTTGATAATTTGTAATTATCTTATTCATATAGTTTTCTTGTCTAGCACCGTCTTTCTGAGGATTACAAACTTTTTTCTATTAGTATTCTAATTTCATAGCTTATTAAGACAAGTTCATACGTAAATTGTCTTAATTAATAAATGAGGTCGAGCAAATATACTGCATGTCATGTTAATTAACAAATATACCATTAAGGTTTGTGCTTGCAGCCTTATCGGTACCAGATTGTTATGCACATCAATGTAGTTGCCGATAGGATGATCATTGATCAAAGAGTTTTGTACTTCTGTAAATCTGAACTATTTGCATAAGATACAACTAAATAAACACTTTTTTATGACAATAGCAGCATGTGCTGTAATTGGAACAAATTACTTCATGCTTATTATATAAAGTCTCTCGACATTTGGCTTGTGACTCATAATGTTGTCTGACAGCTGCCTGATTTGTTTTCGTGCTTATTTCAGTAATTATTATATCTGGCGCACTTGAGAGAGCACTATAACCCATCCAAGAAACTGACAAAAGATTTTGAGATTTTTAAGTACAGATCGATCATTTATGAAGAGTTTCTTTTATCTTCAATTTGATGATTAAGAACAAACCAACTAATCAATCATTCATATCATATAAAGTGACAAGGCATCATAACTACAACATAAGAAATCAGAAACAAGAAACAGTAGCTAATCTAATCTATCATTGTAAAAATAACATCTTTGATCCCAAATGTAATATGATCATCAGTGGTGCCAAATTCCCAAGGGTCTGTTGGGTCTAATTTTCTTGAATTTGAAATTGGAATTCAAATCCACCAATGGAGGCAAATCTTGCCAGTGAATAATCTTGATCCCTTTATGTGCTTTTGCCTTGGTAGATTCATCGTACAACTCATGAAGCTATGTTCATGTTGATTCATAGTCGAAGCAGCACTTGTTGTCGAAGCTCTTGCGAGTTTACCACTCTCCTATTATTAGTTTTAGCTTATCAACTATATGAAGCTTCCAACTAAACTTGGGTAAGCACTATTTTAGATATTCTCCTATTTGTTATGCAGAAATATTTTGGTCTCCATTGAATTCATAAAATTATGTATTGAGATTTCTATTTGTAATCTTGTTTTTCTCTGTGAGTCCTTAGTGAATAAGCAATAAGCACGGATATTGCTAGACTTTGATCCATCTTTCACTTGTATTCCTTATATTTTGTTTCACACATTCAAAATTTGCAGGTCAATTAAATGTGGATGTTTAAAACAAATAGAAATGAATGTGGAACATCAATCTATTTGTCAAAATTGTCCGCAAGATCAAGCATTTTTACTTTAATATCTGAATATTTTCATAATATTTGCATCAATAAGCTTCATATGAATGAATCCTTAAAGTGGCCGAAGAATATCAATGTCTACGCATCCAGTTGCATTTTTCTATATTGGGCTTCATAAGTAGACTTCTTTTATTTTTCCAAAGTTTAGTTGGCTTTGTTTCCAAATTTTCATGTTCAATAAGTATTGTGGGTTGTTTTAGTTCAATTGCAAATTTGTGTGGTGAAGGATTGTGATCTAAGAACAGTGGTTATGATTAAATTGAAGTCGTGCAGTGATTTAATGATCCGCAAATTGTATCAAGATTTGGACTCGACTATGCTATTATGAAATAAGACAGCGCCAAACTTGTGATTCTTAATGTATCAATAAGAAGCTCAAGACACACCCTTGTGGGGAAGGGGCCTAATATTGCCACTTGACTCCCACTGGAACAGTGAGGCCTAGGGATGGCATTGGGGAGGGTCTTGTAATCCCGGATCCCGTCCCGATGTTTCCCAGATATTTTTCTATATGACCCGTCCCGAAACCAGACCTAACGGGTACGGGTAATTTGCAAATCCTGAACCCATCTCAAAATCAGACGTTATTTCAATTTTCTTTTATAACCCGTTATGTATTATATGATTATCATTTAATTAATTTTAAATACATACATCAAGTTATTTATGCATAAAATATGGCATAACAAAACATCTTTTTTCTAGAAAAATAAGAAGGTAAAATCTTATGATAAACATGATAATGTGTGTAATATAAAGTAAATATTAAAACAATGCATTATACATTCTAATTTTAAAGAAATAACTACTGCAACATCGCAAATCAATTTAGGATTCATTATAATTTTAAAGAAAAATATTACTGCAACATCGTGTTTGAAAATTTTAAACTCTAGTGTATGAGGTTTTCTCAATGTGCAACTAAAATCTATTATGAGAGATTAATGAAATGTGTGTGCGCAAGAAATCAAACATAACAGAGCAGTATATGTTGGAAAAACAAAAGAACATAATTCCTAATTATGGTATAATTTATTTTTGAGAAGCCTAGTGAAGATTAATTAGTTGGTAACGTTTTCTTTTAAATATACATATAAAGACTTCTTTTTTTAACATATATTGAGGCGGGGCAGGTAATGGTCATCCCGACCCTGAC
This sequence comes from Geranium rotundifolium, assembly GCA_963920655.1. Lineage (NCBI taxonomy): Eukaryota > Viridiplantae > Streptophyta > Magnoliopsida > Geraniales > Geraniaceae > Geranium > Geranium rotundifolium. The sequence continues at coordinate 30,905,617 of OY987319.1, forward strand.
CCTGACCCGACTAGATATCCGCTTGTTTTCCCCATTACCCGTCTCGTTACCCAAAATTGCTAACCTGCCCACTTTCAATATGGTTGGGTCTATGGGTTACCCGTCTAATTTGAGTATTTTTTCCATCCCTAGTGAGACTAAACAGAAGTTGGAAACAAAAACGAGATACCGTAGCATGACTCAAACCCAGGACCTTTAGCCCCAAGATCAAGCGTTTAACCAATTGGTCAAGTAAGCGTTGGTGAGTGCAGTGATTTTACTTTCAAATAAGTTTCCAAGGTAAAGATAGTAAGATTATGGTATGGGTTTTTTTTTTGCCTATTCAATTCAGAGACCCTCTTCATTTATCATGTGAATTGCCTTGTTGGTTGTGACTTGTTTCTACTTTTTTTGAGAAAAATATATGTAAGTAGGTGGAGACATATGCTTTTTTGCCTGCAAGTGAATAAACTCGAATTCACTTTATATGTGAATAGTAAAGCACAAGACATGGTATTTATTACTAATGGATCTTGATAACTATAAGCATAAGCAACTACTTGAGGCTTGAATTCTTGTATATGTGTTTCCACTTGAAGAGATATAGAAAATAGCATGTGAAGATGAATATGCACTAATTCTTTTTCTCTTGTAAATTACTTAAACCAACATATATTGAATTTTGTGATCAGAATTCGAACTCAACATTGTTGAGCAGAAAATGAATAAGTTGATCCACCATAATTCTTCTCTCTTTCTTTTTGCAAAAATGTCACTTCATTTGTTTCAAAAACTTCTAGTCTCTAGTTTTTCTTTCTCATGGAGTCAAGAAACATTTTAGTGGGTTTGCATAAAATGATTAAATTCATTGGAATTTTGTGCGCTCTTTATTACATATCATTTTGTATTTCGAGCGTTATTAAATTAGAGGATGACATGGAAGCTGGAACATGAATCTTATGACTTAAAATCATGTTAAGTCATTTTGTGATATTCAAAATTACAAATTCTCTATATACAAATAATACAATATTATGAACAACTATAACCCAATATATTTACTGGCAGCAAAATAGACAACATGGTTGCATAGGAACATAAGAATCCTAAAATATGTTTTTGTACAAAATGCAATGTTCATTCATCTTGGAAATTGTGTTCACTCATGTGACATGTTGAAACAAAGCTGAAATAAAATTTTGATATTTATGAAAAATTATGTTACTAAAATGTTTAACATTCATCCTCAGTCGGGATCGAACTCTCCGTAAGATTTATAGTTACATTACTTATAGCTATTTTGTTCGCCTACCAAACCAAATAAACGAAAAATATTTTAACGTTCTCTCTTTTTTGATAATGTTTTTGATAGTCAGGAAACAATATTTGCATGGTCAAAAAATACGGCGACGTTGATAGATATGCATTTCTAGTTGATAAACATGAAACCTAAATTTATTGAAGTGATACATAATACGAACACACTAACATTCAACCATCTAATACAAATTCTAAAACACATATTCTTACATTATTCATTTTTACATTATTCAAAATGTCACAAGATTCGGCATACAACTCATGTTTCCGCAAAGTTTACAATCACAAAATTCAATACCCTACTCTTGTTTTATTAAAGCTTACAAAATGTCACATAACTGATATCGGCTATTATAATCAAATTGTGACAAATATTTTGGTCTAAAGCAAATACTAAGGGAACAGTGTTTGAAGAAAGCACTTGAGTTAAAGAATCATGAAGATTTTTTTTTTGAAAGCAAACCGAAGATTATCTTCCGCCGACAATCTCCCTCCGCCAACGTGCTTACAATTAAAAATGAAATGTTTGGATCAAAGAATCATGTAGCGTGTTGACTAATGTGGTTATAATTGAGGAGTTGAAGTTATTTTGAGATTCAACTAACCTTTTTTATGAGTTGAAGAGGAGGCACAATATTACTACGAAAGTTTAACCTAATTTAATAGGATTTCCTAGTAAGTAGACATTATAATCGCCTAGTTATGATAACATATAAACCATGATCACAATTCATGGCGGTGAAGAAGTTTATTGTCAATTTTAATTAGGAGATTATTAGGTCGTGGTGACTTTAAATTTCATTTACATAAGACAATTTTTCTAAAAGATTAAGAGAGTGGATTAAGAAACAAAAATTCTATTTAATTGCAACCCCTAATTATTTATGAGTTGTGATCGATGACATAAGCAAATTGTTAAAACACGTAAATTCTTTATTCTTATTTTCTATAACTTTTCGTATTTTTTCTCATATAAAACTAATATAATAACTACGGTAAGAAATACATAAACTGTATGTATAGTTGTGTTTTACAACTTATTCTCTTACAAGCATATTATTTTGTAACACTTTACTTTCATCTTGTTGCAACACTAATTAATCTGGATGAAATAAGTTAAATTTCGAGTTTAATATCGATGAAATGACAAAATTACCTTTATAAATTTGGAAATATATAACGATGATGATGTGATCCCATCTTTCTCGTACATCTCCAATATGTTTTAGTCAGCGCGACTTCTTTTTTAGTTGGCCAACTTTTCGTAATAGCTGGCACTCATCTTCAAATCAATATCGTTATGCATGTATATGAAACCACATGTCCACTTGAATCGAGCAGCGATACAGAGTCAGTGTTGAAGACGACACTTGAATCAAAGTTGACCAAGAAATCAACGTCTACATATTTGAGTTAGTAAGCTCCCTTCTGCGTAATTCATCGGCGTGTGTTGACATCACGTAGACTTGAGTAGCTCCTATTTATTAATGTCAAACGAATATGATAGAGACTAGATGATGGGACTTTTGACTTGGTGAACTGGCCGTCTTCAATTTGGGCGGACGAGTGTGTCATCGAGATACTCCATATCTATCTAAACTTGCTTTCTGACTATTACCAAAAAAATATTGGTTAAATATGAATGCATACGTTAAAATAACCAAGAAAGACCAATGTCGAAAGTATTACTTAAATTTTCTAATTTATTTATGATTATTAATTTTTTTTTCTTATCATCATTTTGAAATTTCTACATAACGTACAACATTTTTTTTATTAACCGTTAATTTAACTGACTTCATGTAATGTAGCAGATTTTACAACACAATCGAAATAATACAATTATCCATATAGAGCTTATAAAATGACTAGGTAAGTAAATGTAACATAAGATTGCAAATTGCAAATAGTAAATAATTGAAGAGTGAATATTGCAATTACACTAACTAAACTAGACTAGACTAGACGACAATATTGTAAAAGTCAGCCCGGGCGGCCATCTAGGCGCCAAAATTGTGCTCATCGATCTGACTTGCGCTCATTTAGTCGTTTTCAAGAACTGGTTTGATTCAAACCGGTTCAATACTGGTTTTGTATCGGTTTAGAACCGGTTTGGGACGAAATAATTTTATTTTTATAATCTTTTTAAAAAAACACCAAGTATTTGAGAAGTTTCTCGAGTTTATATATAATTTTAAGTTTTGATGATTAAAAATTGAGTTTTACTATAAAAACTTTAAAGTATGATTTTGATATTGGACATTAAAGTATGACTGAAATATTTATATATTTTATTACTTTATATCACAAAATATATATATTTTACTAAATAAGTATTTAATTTATTTAATATAAATTAAAGAAATAGAAAAAAAGAATTCCGTCTAATCTTCGCTTAAACTCCTGTCTAAGCAATTTGGAGGTCTTGTCCAATTGATCGACGCCTAACGATTTCTACGACGCTACTAAACGACCATAAAAGACTTGTAGCGGAAGCAATAAAGGACAAGTTTAGACGCATTCATTTTCGGCACCTACTCTTCTGACCGTTAATAAAGAAGGCTCTGATGAGAACCGTTAGATTAACGAAAGAGGGACCCACTCACCTACTACGATCCACTCAAATAAATGCTCCCACTGCCGTTGGATTCGATTTGGATCAATCACCCCAAACTAACAAACAATACCTAACTCTTCATCATAACTACTTTCCATAATTAATTATTTCTCACAATATATATTACATTTTTACCAAATCAGGTAACAATATTTATATACATTTATGGTAAATACTTTATTTTCTAATTTACCTCTCAGCTTTCAACCCTTACATTTTCATCAAAACTTGTGTGGATTATTACAATATAACATATGTAGCTATAAATTATTTGTAAATTAAATATTTTATGAATTTTAGACGTAGGTTGTCACAAAATAAAATTGTTAGGATACTGAAAAAGAAAATTTTTTAGTTAAGATATGAAAATGTTATTTCACTGTACTTGAGTGTAACAAAATATCATTATTCTCCTTGATATAATGTTGTAAATTGGTAGTACCCTACGTATTTATGTCATCTATAATTTATAATAATACTTATTAATTTGTTTTACCCTTGCTTGCTATTATAATTCGATTATGCACGCCTCGGTTTTTAAAAGATTACGCACTTATAATGCAATTAAAAATTAATGCATGTTTATAAATTAAAAATTAATTATTTTGTGTTCATTATATAATATCGCGTTAATATATAAGTTGAGTATAATTTATATTAACGTAATTAATACATTGTAAAAATACGTTTTACTTTGTAGTTGAGTCATCTAATCTATTCTTTCATTCTCAAATAATTGTTTGTTTTCAATTGGTTTATGAAATATGTGAGTATCATTTCTTTTTTTCGACTAAAAATTCCTTGGCAAGTTGTTTATGAAGGGAAGTGTTGTTATAGAATTGAAGTCACTTCACTAAATTCTTATCTGTCTTTCATATCAAATGTCTTGTGATGTCCAATATCTGGACAACACATAAAGGAAAAGATCTTTGTGTGATAAGGAAGGAGTACAAAATTATTAAGTTTTCTTCTTGTATCTATACACTTCTTTTATTATTGCCCACAAGGTTTGTCTCAATTTTGATCGAGTTCTAATTCGCGTGTCTCATTAACGTTTGTTTTGAACTCAAATTTTTTACCCATCTACATTTGTCATGAGAAATTCGAGTTTTCTTAAACCAACGAAATATATGATAAAATAAATCGTTTCATGTTTTGTACACGAGATGGAGCGGTGCGGTATGACTTGGACTTGATCCCCTGCTTCGAGATATTGAATCATCGTCGCGACCACACTCCAAGCCCCGAAATATTATAGTTCTTCTTGGAATTCGAGGTATTTTACCATACGAAATCATATCTATTAATGATTTTACCTGCATCAAGACATAACATGTGTTTGGATTTGGCAAACTATGTCACTTATTAGGATGTAGCTTTAGCTTTGTTCATATTAGGGACATATTTTATGCAAATCTTACCAGTAAGGGATGCAATTGAAAATCAGTTCAATCTTTGGGTTAGGCTCTGCTTTAAACTGACATATCTGAAACATAATTCTTTGAGGTGCTTTAAATTGAAATATATAAAACATAATTATTTGTAAGAAGACCATTAGGAAAAGAAGGCAAATCACATAGATTGGTATTGGACCAGTTCAAAGTAATAATAAATAAAAAAGAGCAAGTAGTTGCATTGAAGACAATAGCAAATATGATGATAGGTACTCGTTGACCAAAATGTGGCTCCCTCACACTCTTTACAACTTAACCAACTATTATCATTAACACTAATTGATTCAGTCAATTCTATACTATTCCCAAAATACCCCTATTTTCCTCATATTCATTTACACAATGGATGGCACTAACCGTAATTTTATGATGATTATGGTGTCTGTCTGTACATCTAATCAATGATTTTGACATTCCAAAAAGAGACAAGGATATAACCTTGGCGGCGATGAGGGCGGTGAGGGCAGGGTGGTCTTTTCACGCGAGCACCAGCAGTAGACCCTGTCAACGGTTGCGATTCGCCCTCCCGAAATCCGCTATCTTCCTCGACCTGTTGGCGCAGAACGACGCCGCCGTGGAGATGTGTGGCTTGACCTCGCCTGAGTACGGCACCTCCGGCGGCAACACGGCGCCGTTTTGCTTCCACTGCCGGCTCGGGCTCGCCCTCACCAGTGGGCTCAGGCAGAACGCCAGTCCCGTCGACACGTTCCTGCCGTGGCCGTGCCTTCCCTTCCTGTGCGGCCCTGCCGCCGGGGTCCGCCGCCACGGCGAGCTCTCCGGCGACTGCGCGCTCCCCCGATCGTCTCCCTCCGCCGGCGACATTCCCCGATCTAGCCTTCGTGCGGTTGAGGTGGAGTCGTCGAGCGAGTAGAGGCGCAACTGCTTTTTCCGGCGGCCGGGGAGGAGCGTGGAGAACCAGGAGGGAGAGGTCTCGCTCCAATCTCGCGAATCGGAGCCGAGGCTCTCAGATCTGGTCCTGAAAAGGCCGGAGAGGAACGAGAGCCTCTTCTTCTTCCGATCGCCGGGACCTACCTGCGGGGTGCTGTAGAACCGGAGATCCAGGCTGCTGGCTACGCCGGGGTCGTCGGACTTGCGGCGGGAGACGTAGGGGGAGACGGAGCGGGGGAAGGCGAGGGGAGGGGGACGCGCGTCGCGGCTCTCCACGGCGGCGCGTAGCAGAGCGTGGTGCTCCTGGGCGGCGACGAGGGCGAAGAGGCGGTCGCGGAGGCAGGTGGAGCAGACGCCGACGGAGCTGCTCGCATCGGAGGGGTGTTTCTTGCACCTCATTGGATTCTTCAGATCGGAGAACAAAGTTCCGGCGGCTACGAGTCGCCGGCGGCGCGAATCATTCCTATGTTGTCGAGGATCGGTTTTGTTTCGAATTCGGAATTGTGAATTGAGTCTGTTTTAGAGAGAGAAACTAAATTGTTGTTGATGTTGTTGTTGGTGAGTGTGTAGAGAGAGAAGAGAAGAGAAAAAGGAGACACATAGACAGTCAAGAAGGAAATCAATACAACACAACATTACTGAAATTTTGAAAATATTTACTGCAATGTAGGTGGGAGGGTAGAAAAGTCAATCTGCTCTCAATTTAATACCAACGGTTCAAGATTTTCTTTCAAAAAATATATCATTTAATTATTTGACTTTACTAAATAAGTTAAAGGTGATTATTCAGCACGCTATTATTAATTTTGCTCGTCGTTTTCGTGGCGGTTATTGCAACGAATACGCGGAGGGTCTCATTTCATTTGAGATCGAGATCGCGAGATTGCAAGAGGCATTTCGTCGTGTTATCATTTATTTTGCTCGTCGTTCTTGTAATTTTTTGGGCCATGGTATAGGCATGTATAATTTGACTAACAGTAACTGGGATCACAAAATATGGTGTTTTGACTGTCTAGCGTAATATCGGGTTACTATAATTAATAATATGTCGTGTTTTCTTTGAAATAAATTGTAAAATAAAGGAAAATGAAAAGAACATGTTATCTACTTTGCTCATGCCAAAAATGTGCGGTGAACTGTAACGAAATTACCCTTAATTTTAAGAATTATTTTTTTGAAACAATTAAATTTTAGAAAAGACTGAGATTTATATAATTAAAACTTGTAATTTTATTTTATAGTTAAATTATTTTTAAAATATATAATTCTCAATATCATGTGATTGAATTCCACTTGTATACAAACACACACGTTTTGCAAAAAGAAATCACAATTTAAAATATATTTTCAAAAGTGTGATGGTGTAAAACATGGTTTTGCCATTTTACTTAAATGAATTATGCTCATTGGGCTGGGTGAACTTGAATTTTTAAATATTTGTGACTCACATATTGATCGCATGGTTGATCGAAAAAGCTGGTTTAAGGCGGCATGTAACAAGATCACATAGTTTCTCCATCCGTATGAGGTGGAGGTCGTGAATCTGCATGATGCTAATAGTTCGAGTCGATTGGTCCCCAGAATTATCATGGATACATGTTTAAAGCATTCAATAGTGGAATCACGGAGTTTCTCCATTCGTATGAGGTGGATGCTGTGGCTCTACATAATTCTAAACGGATCGAGTTGATCAACTTTGGAGAAATCATTGGCAAATGATGTCGCGTACTATCCACTATCGAAACATGTGTTTTTATTTATTTTTCTCGTAATCAAATGACTCACGAACTGAACAAGTTTGTTTTAACTAACCGTATTTGAGATTACAGTGAGAGGTATGTTCCACCATTTGTAGTTTCAGTCGTCCGGCTTGATGCCGGGTTAGTTACTATTTAATTAATAAAATTTTTTTTTACCTAAAAACGAATTAATTTAACTAGCTATATTTTGATAGTAATTCAAAATTAATTAATTACTTAAATAGAAAAGGAAATGTATTAATTTTGGGTATATGGAGAATGTATGTAGCTTAAATAATGAGAGTTTTTTATAAGCTCCACTAACTATTATATTTCATAGAAAAAGAAAGATATTAATTTGAGTATATGCAGAGATGGAATGAATTTAGTTTTAAGTACGGAGAGTTTCTATCAAATTAACTAATTGTTTTGAGTTTTAAGTATTTCAGGAATACATTTAATACTAAGACTGTGAAATTTGGTAACAAATTAGTCTAATACAATATAATGACTTAAAGTTTAAGATTTTTAACACGTGACTTTAGAAATACGAGTATTTATCAACATACGTAGCTTCCAATGTGTTCTATGAAATATTATATCAATACAAATAAACTGAAAATTTTCATTATTTGATTCATCGTAAATTGAATAATTGATATTAGGTGTAGCACCACGCGACGCGCAATATTATTATAATATTTTATAAAATAATTAAAACAGATTCATATATAAATTTTAAGATCGGAGAAAGCAATAAAAGTCATAAACAGAAAATTATAGTCGTTCTCATCTATTTTTGAGCAATCAAACATAGAATAAAAAAGAAAAAAAAAGAAAAGCAACATAAATTAACGTTTGTGAAAGAAAAATCGAGCAAAAATTCACAAACAAAAAACTTAAACTGGAAAATGTCACCTGCAGAGACTACACTTTTGAACATTCGTTATTGATCATAACATGAAAAATGTTGTTACATCCACATGTGAGTTCAAAGTTCCACATCGGAAAGAGTATTGAGTAGAATGACGGTTTATATACACATTAGACCCTAGACCCAATAAGTTAGTCTTTTGAGTCAAATGTGGGCTCTAATGTGTGGATGAGCTTTTCTTGAGTGCTCATCCTAGATATGACCCGGATCTCCCAACAAGTGTCACATGAATGAACTTCCATTATTTCTCCTCTGAAAATCAACATAACGGATTAGATCATTTGATCGTTTTATTTGATTAATGAATCAGATCTTAAATAGTGGTACGCGATTAATGTGTATTGATATTAGTTTAAGAAAATAGTTTTAATACAACAAAATCATAATCTATATTGAATTTGTTTGTTATTATTATTTTAATTTATTAACAAAAATTAAATTTAAATAAACAAATGAATTAACTAATCATTGAAATAAATGCTTTTATACAATAAAATAATACTCATCTTATTAAAAGAGTACGCCACCCCGCACATAAGATAAGAGAATTTTCTTTTTATATATATAGATTTGAAATAATTCAGTATAATTTAATCAAAATTTATTTATCTTAAATTGTTTTTATAGATGTTAAATCCAAACTATTTTACCATTCCTACAACAAATTACTAAAATAAGTGATACCTGGTAAATTTTAAGAAGAAGCCGTCTCTTCAAAAAGATCAAATGGACCTTACAATTTACTATTTTTATGGCAAAAAATGTCATCTTTTTTTTCAATCATTGTTGACCTAAAATGAGGAACACATTTAGTGCGTTCCCCTTTTATTTTGACTCTTGCAATACACATCAGTTTTTATTTTCATATTTTCTTGTATGAGATCATATTCTATATGCATCTTGAGATATATTTTTAAACAATGGTATCAAAAATTTGCATATCATTATTTTATAGTCATAATAATAAATAGTAAAAATAAAAAATAAATAAATAAATGTATTATTGTCATCATTATTAAATTCACTTTTACCTTCAAAACATTAGTAAAAAAAACTAGTATGAAACCACATATTTATAATATATCATGATATAATAAAAATCAATTTATTTACCAAATTGTACAGAGAGCAGAATATTTATATGATAAACTAATATCAACTATTTTAAAGGTAAAAGAGAATTTTATTAATTAAATAGCAAATAACCCGACATCAAGTCGGATAGCTGAAGCTACAGATGGTGGGACAGACTTTTCACCATAATCTCAGCTACTATTAGTTAAAACAAACTTGGCCAATTCGTGAGCCATTTAATTACGAGCGAAACAAACAACACATGTTCCGATAGTGGATAGTACGCAACACCGTTTACTAATGATTCTTCCAAAGTTGTTCAGCTCAACCCGTTTAACATCATGTAGAGCCACGAGCTCCACCTCATACGAATGGAGAAACACAGTGATCCCGTTGCAGAATGCTTTGCACATGCATCCATGATAATTCCAGAGACCAATCGACTCAAACCAGTTAGCATCGTGCAGAGCCATGTCCTCCAACTCATACGAATGGAGAAACTCCGTGATCTTGCTGCAGACCACCTTAAACCAACCAACTTATTAATACTTGTAGATAGTATAGTTGAATTGAAATACAATATCTTAAGTGATGAATATTTTAAATATTATGATTTTTTATAAATCGAACGTCGAGCAAAACGGTTAGCTTTGTCAACGAATTCATTCTCCTATACGTGTGAAGTTTTTCCGGTTAGAATCAAGTCTTGATCAATCCTACAAAATTGTAGACCACAAAATGAAGAATCCAACACAAGAAAGATCAAAATTTTTGGCTGTGCATGTGTGTCATTTGATGATTTAAAATCTGAAGATAGTTGTTGGGGTTAAATGAATTTAAATATCTTGTAGTTAAATTGTGCATTTTGACTAAAGTCTCAGATAAAATTAATTTAATCTCTTTTGTTTGTGTAAGCCTATTAAAGGGAAAACCTACACGCTAGCACCCTAGAGTTTTGTTAATGTTCTTACAAAATTATTATTTTTCATCAAAATTTTTGACATTTAGTCTATTGACCATTTTGGCGAACTGACTATTACAATAATATGTCATAAGTATTAGAGCTTGATGGTGGCTCAAACACGAATATACTTTCTCTTGATAGCAAAACTTTATTCCTCTTCCACTCGTTTTGAAATTCTCGATTACGCGATCATACAACTTCTCTTTGTTCTTTATTCAATTGGTGTGATTTGTCTTCACGGGTTTATACTTTCCCGTTCGTTAATAAATTTTGTCTTCCTTATTTCATATTTTATTGCGCGAGTGGTCACGCATCAGAGGAATAACTGTGTTAACCTCAGAGGTAACTGACATATGATCGCCAGCACTGTATAACCAGACGAATTTCTTTCAAGTTAGTGCACCATACCACGGTGCGGTTCCTGTCATATGCTCAAAATAATTTGATGATATCAACATCCATGTTCTTACAACAACGACATGATAATCGGACATAGTTCAAAGTAGTAATATACATGTTCTTCTAATTTTAAAGATTCATTCTCAAACGGTTTTATATCGAAAACTTTTCTCTATTCTCCCATATTTCTTACCTTATTTACTTACTAATTTACTAAAATCTATATACTTTTTATTTATTTGAAGAAAATATTTGTTTCCTTAATTAAATTCATTTTTGTATGATCATCTTATGATAGTTTCCCAACATTTTTTAAGCATAGAGTGTGGTAAAACATGCTCACAAGGTAGGTTTGTTTAACAACTAAGCGGCGACATACGAAAAAAACTCATTAAAGTAAAGTATTTATCATCAAATGAATCATTATATAGGAAAATTATTTAACAACTTACATGATCACACTTAAATTCCTACGAATAAGTTGGTTCTTAATTATTTAAAATTCGAATTGATGACATTGCACATGTTAAATGAGTCTTTTTAACTTTGGTTAATTTGTGTTGGATAATCTTAAGATATCGATGATATTTAATGATGATGTTAATTACTTGCTCTACCTATGTTATTAGTTTTCCGGATAAAATTAGTATTTCATAAATTAATCATTAAAGAGTTGACCGTATTAATGAAACCTCTTGTATACATTGGTGTAGGAAGTGGTACTCACAACGATTAAGTCAACCCATTGGATCCTCACTGTTGTGGTAATGGAGAAAATCCATTCTTGCTGGACCTGGCATTCCAGGTGCTCTGTACCCCCAAATCCTTCCACTCGGCCGAAATTAATTCTCTCAGTTGGTCGACTTTCATCTTCCTAGTAGGGTTATGTTTGACCCTTGTTTAGGGTTTCTATCAATAGTCACATATGTGTTGTTAGTGCCTGAAGTTGTGTCTCCATGGCTTGTTGTCGTTGATCGGATGCGCGTACGAAATTCTCGAACCGCTCATTATTTACTTCACCCATAACGTTAGGCTCTGATACCAAAGTGTTATGGTCCTTTGCTCGAGATCGAGTTATAAGTCCTCTGTAAGTGTGGGACTTCTCGCCGGAAGGGAGCCGAAGCTTCGTTCCATGCGCACTGGGAACCGGTGAGCTCGTTGGAGAGAGTGTCTATCTCTTTAAGGTAGTTTAACTCAAAATTGTCGACGCCTTATTCATGAGATCTCTCGGGTATTTATAGCTTGAAAGATAACCAACTATCAACCTAATTCAAATAATAGTTCGAAAACTAATCCCAAAACTAAAAACTATTCCAAACTAAAAAGTAAACGAAATCTCTTTTCCTTTAGGACATCTCTTCCTTTTGTATATGTTTTTTTCATTGTGGTTTGGTGACCTGAAATTCGGTCTCTAACATGCCACCAGCAGCTTCTTCTCTCTCATCCAGATTTCATTCATTGTCTAAATAACTTGGTCTACTTTTGATTGCCATCGAAAGTGAACGAATACATACATCTTGCTCCGACCAGTCATTTTAGCCGGTACGTCTGTACCCATTATCACCGCGTAACGTGTAAAGATTCTCCAAACGAAAAATTAGTTATGTAAATTGACAAGATGCAGAAAAAAATGAAGAAGCATGGACGCCTGCCAACCCCAACTCCTCCCAGGGACCGTTTTCTTCGCAGATCGGCACCACCCGAGTCAACGACCGTCTCGCTCTCATTTTTCAAAAATTCAAGCTAGTCAAACATATACAAATGTATAGAGCGTTTAAGTTAGAATAATATGTGTTTCTTAATTGTTTGACTTGTTAAATATGTTTTGGTATTTAAAAGTTACAGAAAATTACAAATAAGTATATTCAACTAGTTTCTCACGTATTTTCCTCGCGGAAGCGGCAGCCTGTACCCTACCCTTAGGGTCTTGTTTCATCATGATTGGGCGAAGTCCCGCGGCGCCGATCTCCTACGGGTGCGACGTCTGCGTGGTACTGGCGGCGACGTCAGCGTGGTGCGGCGGTAGGAGCTGAGATCCTATGGAGGTAGATCTGGGTCTGATAGAGGCATGGTTGGGTGGAAGATCGTGTTTTGATGGAGGCGAGGTCGGGTGGTTTGGGGATAGGCTGAGACGGGTGAGGTTGGAGTTGCAGATGGGCCGCACCTGGGTTGCGACAGCGGAGCATGGAGGGCTGGGGGGTTTTTCTTTTGGTTGGTTGGTAGGCCGATATTAGGAGGGAATTGGAGTTATCTGGCGTCGGTAGGCAGACTCATGCAAGCATACCGAACTAGGGGGCCTCGGCTTGCTCAAAATTCAATACGTGTCTTATTGGGATCCGTACTGGAAGGAAACGGAGGGTCCATGGTGTCGATGGGTTGATCCGGTTAAACCCAATGAGCTGGGATGATTTGAATTTCGCGATGCCCCGATTGATCGCATGGTTGATCGAGGAATCTGGTTTAAGTCGGTCTGCATCAAGATCACGGGGTTTCTCCATCCGTATGAGTTGGAGGCTGTGGCTCTGCATGATGCTAACTAGATTGAGTCGATTGGTCTCTAGGGTTATCAGAGATGCATTTGTAAAACATTCCCAGCAAGATCATGGGGTTTCTCTATCCATATGAGTTGGAGGCCGTGACTCTACATGATGCTAAACGGGTCGAGCTGAACAACTTTGGAGAAATCATTAGCGAACGGTGTTGCATACTATCCATCATCGGAACTTCTGTTCTTTGTTTTGCTCGTGATAAAATGGCTCACGAATTGGCCATGTTTGTGTTAACTAACAGTATCTGGGATTATGGTGAGGTGTCTGTCCCACCATCTGTAGCTTTAGCTGTCCGGCTTGTTGCCGGGTTAGTTGCTATTTAATTAATAAAACTCGCTTTTCTTTAAAAAACTAGTTTCTCACGTCACTATTCACGTGCTTAATTTTCATTTATTTTTTCTAATTCACTCCGCTAGCTTTTAGTTATCGTCTCGATGTTAAATCATGATGCAAAAAGTTTATATTATCCTTCTCTAAATTTTGTTAAACTATATAATCATAAAATAAACATTAAACCAACAATAACTCTGTGAGCAAGTAAATATCATCATCGTATAACAATCAATAACTCATGAAATACCAATTTAAGCGTGATCTAGTGGCTGACACTGCTCACTCCCTGACTTCAGATCAGGGTTCGAGGCTCAACATAGTATATAAGTAAGGTGGGTTTAAAGGGTAGTTTTGGGGAAATCAATGTAATATTAAAAAAAACAACTCATGAAATACATTTGGACTGAGTAGTTAAAAGCACTCTATAACTAAACGGAATAGAAATTTTAACACATGATTAGTTTCATGATTTGAGTTTCGTTCCAAGAAAACACTTCAACGATTGAACATTACTCTGTTTGTGATGAGGTTGACGTCTCGACAATGCTTAAAATGCGAGAAATGATATATGTGTAAATAAATTATTGATGATGTAATTTTTTAGAAAAATGATTTGAGTTTTTTTCACAAAAGTAAATTAATTAAGTTGAATTATCTATGTCTGTGAAGCTTCGTCTTATACTCACATGTCTCAAATTATTACTAAATTTGAAAAAAATTAACTTATTATTCTTCCGTAGCAAAAATAAAGCCATTTTAAAAAATAAAAATGAATCATTAGCGAAGGATGTTGTATACTATTCACTATCGGAACACGTGTTTTTATTTATGTTGCTCGTAATCAAATGACTTACGAATTGATCAATTTATTTTAACTAACAGTAGCTGAGATTATGGTGAGTGGTTTGTTTCACCATTGTATCTTCAACTTGATGCTGAATTAATTATTATTTAATTAATAAAATTTGTTTTTACCATGAATTAAATGAATTACGTTACTTTACAGAGAGTTGACTTAATAATTTGAAGATTTTTTTCGTTGGTATGAAGTGGGTGGAAGCTACAAACAAGAGCTTCTTTATCTTTTGGAAGGATCATTGGAACTTTGACTTTGTAATTAGTTGACTCACAAAGTGGTTGACTTACTTGGTTCACCGGTTTCATGTGTAATAAACAAATCCCATTTATATAAAAAGTGGTTTAGTTATTGTTTTTTAGTTCATCTATTGTATGACTTTTACTATTCAAACAAGATAACTTATATTTGTTTGTCAAGTATGTGATCATACAATGTTTTAAGTTATTGAATATAAGAATGATTGTTTGAAAATAACTCGAGGAATATAATATTTGTTTTAAAATTATTTTTGGTATATTTTGAAATTGGATCAAAACACATCATGTTGCAAAGTCATAAGCGGAGAGAACATCAACATGGAACGGGTTATGCTTAAGTCCCTAGCTCATATTTCAAAACTTGTTCTACTGCCACACTTCAAATAGGAAAATTTTAAGTTTATTAATATGTTCGGTGTCAATTAGTTGTGAAAAACTTTTTCTCATATTATTTTACCCTAGTACCGATAAAATAGATGAAAAGTAGTATGTTTAACTTTCAAACTTTATTATATGTCAAAAATACCTTTGTATTAAAAAAAATTATTAATATTATCCTTGAACTTAAAAAATTAATTTTATGAAATGAATAATAAAAAATGAATTTGAATATTTTTTGAATTGATATTAAAATCAAAATTTTATCATTTATATTAAAAAAGATTTTTTAGATGATATTTTATTTTTTTAATAAAACGGTAATATGTACATTTTATATCAAATTTAATTCTCTTATGAACATAACTCTTAACGAAACATTTTCTTAGTGAATTGAAAAAATAACACAATTAATTATAATGAACTGAAATTTTTCATAAAATAAATTTACCGGATTGAATATAATTGTTAATTGTATATATATTTCCTATAAACAATAGGTTGCCTATTCGTATTGTAACTCTAGTTACCTAATAGCCTATATATATTGTAACAATCCCTTTAGACAATTCATCAATTCAATAATAATATTCATTATTATTAACATGGTATTAGAGGAAATATTGGTCCAAACCTAAATTTGGCTCACTTCTTTTTTTACTCTGAATTGATCACCTTGCCGCGTCATTGGTTCCGTTGCCGCACCATCACCCTGCCGCGTCTTCAGAACCGTCGCCGGAGTTGCTGCGTCTTCAGCACTATCGACAGAGAACGCCTTGCTGCGTCCTCCGCCCGAGCTCGACGCACCGACGACGTCAGAAGACCACACCCGAAGCTCGACGGATTTTTGCAGAGACAATATTCGACGACGAATTGTCTCACCGCCGGCGAGTCTGCGTTTCAGGTCCCCAGTTTGGCCTGTCTGCACTGTCTCCGGTCGCCGGCAACCTCCAGATCCGGCCAATCGTCTCGCTCCAGATCCACTTTCGGACGCTCAAATAGACGATTTTGGGACGCTTGCTGACCTCACCGCCAGCGTGTCCACCTTCAGGAGGAATTTTCCGGCGTTTCTGTGCAGAAGACGCCTTCCTCAGCCGCGCGTGAATCTCACGTGCCGCCATACCGCCCACGCGTCGCCGTATTCGAATTTCAGAATTTCAATTTTTTTTAATTTTTTTTTCTGTGATGGAAAAATCAGATATTTTAAAACCTATATCTGTCTTATTTGATGGTTTTGATTACGTTATGTGGGCTAAAGAGATGTCCAGTTTTCTCCGTGGCAGAAAATTGTGGAGATATGTAACTGGTGATATTATTGCCCCCCTTCAAGTTAGAGATGAAACTCAAGAAGCGTTTAATGATCGATTCGATGAGTGGGATAGTAAGAATCATCAAATACTTACTTGGTTCCGCAACACATGCAGTCCGTCTGTTAAATCTCACTTTGGTCGCTTTGACATTGCAAAGGAGGTCTGGAAGCATTTGGAGAAACTCTACTCTACCACAGATGTTGCGCACCAGTACCAACTTCTTGGTCGTCTTCATCTGTTAAAGCAAGACTCTGGACAATCTGTTTCTGAGTTCCTATCTCAAATGCGGGCTATTTGGGATCAATTGGCTGCATCTGAACCGAACTGGACAGACTCTGCTAATTCCACTATTTTTGTTGATTATCAAGATCGTCTCAGGGTTGTGCAATTTCTCCAGACTCTCCGCCCTGAATTTGAGGCTGTTCGCAGCTCCTTACTCCATAGAGATCGTTTTCCCATCCTTGAAGCAGTTGTCTCTGAACTCATATCTGAAGAGACTCGTCTTACAGGTATGGTTTCTCATCGTCCTGTTGATACAGTTTTTGCCACCATTAATGCAAGTCCTGGTCAAGAGAAGAATACGAATCCTTCTCAACCATATCATTCCTCGAAGAAGAAACGGTGTAATTATTGCAAACAAACTGGCCATTGGAAATCAGAATGTCCGATTCTGCGCTCCAAAGGAAAAGAATGGCATGGTGTTCAAAACCCTGTGCCCCAAACGAGGTCTAATGTTGTTGCTGCTGCCCCCTCCGATTCTCCTAGTACTTCTGCTGATTCTCTTGATATGACCACTCTACTCAGTAATGTTGATCTCCAAGCTCTCATACAAGCATTAATTGCTTCCCATTCTGGTAATCATTCCCCATCGGTCATGTCAGGTACTTCAAACCCTTGGTATATGAATTCTGCATGCTTTAATCATATGAGTCCATACTCATCATCGTTTTCTGATATTAAACCAATTAAACATTCTCCTGCCATTCATACTGCTGATAGTTCAATCATCTCTGCATCCTACTCTGGCACTGTGTCTACTTCACAGTTCTCTCTTCCAGACACATTGCTTGTTCCTAAACTATCTCTAAATCTTGTATCTGTCGGTCAGTTGTGTGATTTAGGTCT
The DNA here is from genome assembly GCA_963920655.1 of Geranium rotundifolium. Lineage (NCBI taxonomy): Eukaryota > Viridiplantae > Streptophyta > Magnoliopsida > Geraniales > Geraniaceae > Geranium > Geranium rotundifolium. Next base: position 30,923,796 of record OY987319.1, read on the forward strand.
TAATGTATTATTTTCTGGCATTTCCTCTTCTGTCTCTGTGCAGGATCCACTAACGGGACAAATCTATGGGACAGGCCGTAATACGGGTCGCTTGTTCGAGCTCACAGACTTACATGTTCCATCATCATCTTCATCTCAGTGTGCTGCTGTTGTCCCTGCAGATGTCTGGCATGCACGCCTTGGTCATGTTTCTTCTCAACCTTTGCGTAGTTTAGTCTCTCGTGGCTTATTAGATTCTACTTCCAATAAACTAAGTGATTGTGTTTCTTGTCAGTTAGCCAAACATCATACGTTATCTTTTTCAAATAATAATTCTACGTCAGCTGAATCTTTCGATCTTATTCATTCTGATTTATGGGGTCCATCTCCTACTCCGTCTATGAGGGGTGCTCGTTATTTTGTCATTTTTGTTGATGATCATACTCGTTTCACTTGGATCTTATTAATGAACAACAAATCTGATCTTAACACAGTGTATTCTCAATTCGTTAGCATGATTCAGACCTAGTTTTCAAAAATAATTAAGGTATTTCGTACTGATAATGGTACTGAATTCAAAGAAACGTCTTTCTTGAATCTTCTTGCCTCTCATGGCACTGTCATGCAGAGATCGTGTCCGGGAACCTCTCAGCAAAATGGTCGAGCAGAACGTAAACATCGCCACATTCTTAATACTGCGGGTGCTTTAATCATCTCTGCAGCATGTCCTGAACGTTTTTGGGGAGAGGCTGCTCTCACAGCAGTCTACACTATCAATAGGGTCCCATCTCCAGTCATAGGGAACAAAACCCCGTATGATTGTCTTTATGGTCAGTCACCTTCCTATAATCTTCTTCGTGTCTTTGGATGTGTCTGTTTTGTCCACCTACAACCTCATGATCGAAATAAACTAGATACTCGTGCTCGTCTTTGTTGTTTTGTTGGGTATGGGATTGAACATAATGGGTATCGTTGTTGGGATCCTCTATCTAAACGTCTCCACATATCTCGTCACGTCACTTTCTGGGAACACAAGATGTTCTCATCCATGTCTGAATTTCATGTATCTCCATCTGCACCTTTTTTCGCCAATCCTGACATAGATTTATTCCCTGATGATGTTTTGGAACTTCCTCTTGAGTTTCCAGAAGCAGGCACCTCGGACATTCCATCAGCTCCTCTCATAGATCTTGTTCTGCCGGCAGATCCTGTGATTTCATCCCGTCCTCACCGTCAGACACACCGTCTCATCTTCAAGACTATCAGGTAACATTGCCCAATTTTTCCCGAGTCGCTTCCACTGTCATGTCTGTCTATGAACCTCGTACATATCGAGAAGCATGCATTAATCCTTTATGGCAGTAAGCAATGACTGAGGAACTTCAGGCTCTTGAGAAAACTCATACTTGGGATCTCGTACATTTACCTAAGGATAAGTCTGTGGTGAGTTGCAAATGGGTGTATAAAGTGAAGACCAAGGCCGATGGTAATGTTGAGCGTTACAAGGCTCGCCTTGTTGCAAGAGGATTTTCTCAGGAATATGGGATTGATTATGAGGAGACATTTGCTCCAGTTGCTAGACTTACATCTGTTCGTAGTTTATTGGCAGTTGCAGCCGGACGAAAGTGGAACCTTTTTCAGATGGACGTCAAAAATGCGTTTCTTAATGGAGACTTAACCGAGGAAGTATATATGCAGCCTCCACCTGGATATAATCATCCCCCGAACACAGTTTGTCGCTTGAAAAAGGCTCTGTATGGCCTTAAGCAAGCTCCAAGGGCATGGTTTTCAAAGTTCAGTGGGAAGATGATCGATCTTGGTTTCACCTCTAGTCCTCATGATACTGCTTTATTTGTCAAAAAGACTACTCGTGGCCATATTTTGCTTCTTCTATATGTGGATGACATGATCATCACCGGAGATGATAGCTCTGGGATCTCCGACCTTAAAAGACATCTCAGTGAGCAATTTGAGATGAAGGATCTTGGTACACTCACATATTTTCTTGGATTGGAAATCTCGTCCGTGTCATCTGGTTATTACTTGTCTCAAACAAAATATGCAGCTGATCTTATTTCTCGGGCAGGCTTATCTGATAGTAAAATCGCCTCCACTCCCATTGAGGCAAAAGAGAAGTTAACACCCTCTGACGGAAAGCTTCTTCCGGATGCTACCCTTTATCGACAACTTGTTGGTAGTCTTGTCTATTTGACTATTACACGTCCGGATATTGCATATGCAGTACACGTGGTAAGTCAATTTATGTGTGCACCACGTACTACACATTATGAGGCCGTTCTTCGGATTCTACGGTATGTGCGAGGCACTCTATCTCATGGGCTTTACTTCTCGTGTGAAGCACCTATGGTATTACATGCATTCTCTGATGCAGATTGGGCTGGTGATCCTACTGACCGACGTTCTACTATAGGATACTGCTTCTTTCTTGGCACATCTCTAATCTCTTGGAGAAGTAAGAAGCAGACGACTGTTGCCCGCTCTAGTACAGAGGCAGAATATCGGGCTCTTGCTGATACTACATCTGAACTCCTCTGGCTACGTTGGTTGCTTAATGACATGGGTATTGTTCACAGCTCGCCCACTTCTATTCGTTGTGACAATCGAAGTGCTATCCAGATCGCTCATAATGATGTTTTCCATGAACGCACCAAACATATAGAAAATGACTGTCATTTTGTTCGCCATCACCTCAATCAGGGCACTATCACTCTCTGTGCCGTCTCTTCAGAAGATCAGACTGCTGATATCTTTACCAAACCCCTGATTCCTGGACGGTTCAATACTCTAGTCTCCAAGCTTAATTTGTTGAGACCACTTTAAGCTTATGGGGGTGTGTTAATTGTATATATATTACATATAAACAATAGGTTGCCTATTCGTATTGTAACCCTAGTTACCTAATAGCCTATATATATTGTAACAATCCCTTTAAACAATTCATCAATTCAATAATAATATTCATTATTATTTATATTAAAAAAGATTTTTTAGATGATATTTTATTTTCTTAATAAAATGGTAATATGTACATTTCATATCAAATTTAATTCTCTTATGAACAAAAACTCTTAACGAAACATTTTCTTAGTGAATTGAAAAAATAACATAATTAATTATAATGAACTGAAATTTTTCATAAAATAAATTTATCGGATTGAATATAATGTTGATAGAGTTACGAGCCGATTCATTTAATATTTAAGTAATTATATTGTGTATAATGTAATTAACTTTTAATAAATAAATCGATAGCAATTGAGTCGATATCGAGTTGAGTAGTTTAATCTTTGATTAATTACAAAAGACTAGGATGAAAAACAAAACGGAATGTACCGGATTTTTAGCGCGTACAACCATCAAACCTATATATATATATTTTAAAGGATATTTATATTAAAAATTAAACGACTTAAGCTCAAATTTAATTATTTTCTTTGAGTCAAACTCGTGTGTATTTAGGACAACTCGTGTTTAATTATATAAACTCATTTAAACTTGGGTTGAACACCTTTTATTTTCGAGCCAAAGATATTTCTCAAGCCGAACCAAACATGATAAGTTAGGGCTTAGTTCGATTTGCTTATTATTAGTGTTTTAAAAACGTAACCAAGCAGGCAGAGACTTCAAGAACTAATCAGATTTGTATTTCTATATTTGCTGTAAATTTATTAAAAAATTTTATATGTACAAAACTAAAGTATATAGAAATAATAATAATAAATATTTATGACATAAAACTATAATAAAGTTATGATATTTGTTACTTTGCTTCAAAAATATTAAAAATACCTATAAAAGTACTGTACAATATATATTGTTTTAGTTCGTAATTTTTTTATTTATAAAATCAAATTTTAAAATGAATAGTCTAAATTCACTTAAACCCACTTATGTTTGCTTGAACTTCCTAATTTCACCTAACAGATTTAGTCTGAACAACTATTTGAAATCGAGTCAATATTTTAAAGTTTGGAACAAAAGCCAATGATTTATAATCTAAATTGCGGTCGTTTGCATCGATTTTTAGAATATTAAGTGGGCAACTCGGAGTGGGGATAGCAATTAAAAGGGTAATCAAAAGTCCCAAAATAGACATCTCGACGTTCGAGCATAATATTATTCGTCAAGCATAATATTATTCGTGGTGAGATCGATAATTTGGTTTTAATGAGAAGACAGAGATGGATTTATGGGTAAATAGATCTAAGGATGTAATTTAAAAAGGAAAATGTCACTTACCTCCCTCGTAATATACCCGATTTTCACTTACCTCACTCGTTTCACGAATACGTTCTGATAGGTCCCTGAAGTATATGACTTTCTCACTTAAACTCAACGGCATTTGTTTTTTGAAAATTCTGTTAATATTTTTTTTGAAAATGACAAAAATGCCCTTGTATTTAAAAAATTAAAAATTATTTTTTCAAACCTTCTTTTGAAAATATATTATTATATAGAATCAGTAATAAAAAAAAACTTATTTTATTATTAAAATATTATTTTTTAAAAAATAAAAAATTTTATAAAATAAAAAAAGATGTTTAAAAATCGTTTTTCATTTTTTAATATTTTTTCTTTAAAAATTATATTTTTAAATAAAACATTAGAATCAGTTTTTATCATTTATTTTATAAAAAATAATGTTTTTAAATTAATTTTTTTTCATACAGAGGCATTTTCGTCATTTTGATAAAAAAACTAACACCGTTGGATCTCAAGAGAAAAGTCGTATACTTCATGCACTTGCTATAACGTATTCGTAAGACTAATTAAGTTAAGTAAAAATTGAGTGTAATATGACGGAGGTAAGTTACATTCAATTTCAAGATTAAAAAAAAGTAATCAAAATTAGGTGGCATCAAAGCCACACCTCCGTTAGTTCTCAACGAACCGAAGCAGCGAAAATGGAACAGAAATCACCGAAAAATAATGCGTTAACTTACAGAAGCAAATTTCCAACTCCATTTCTTCACTCTCATTAGGGCTCCAATCATTCATCTTCTTCTCCTCCATTTTCTGGGTCTGTTCTGCTACAATATTCGACAATGCTCTACTTCTACAATCGAATCAGGGCATCTTCGTCCCTGATCAACCATCTCAAACGCCCCAACTTGACGCTCACTCGGATCTTCACTACCGTCGAAGGCCACCGATCCGCCATGATTCAGAAGCGCGGTGTCGATCTCCTTCACGACCCTTGGTTCAACAAGGTAATCGATTCATTTTCCCCAAATTGTCTGGATCGTGAGCTTCGTTCCGATTTGCTTGCGATTAATGTGGAATAGTGACGCTGTTGACTTGGTTTTCGCGTTTTTGTGGTTTAATTTGACAATGCTGTGTATGAGATGGTTGTTTCTGGACGGGTTTTCAGAATTACAGGCTCATCGGAGGTAAATGAGACTAATTGAGGGCTAAACAAATTTTGATCGGCTCGGGCTCGAACAAGCTTATACAATTAAGCTCGAGTTTGAATTCGGATCGTTTTGTTTAGTTTTCATTAAATATTCATTAAAAGGTAAAAGTTACATGATCAATATAGGAAATACAATATATTGAGCTCGAGCTCGTTTAAAGCTCTTAAGGTTGAAGGGGTGTCAAATTCTTTATTTTATGTTAGTTTTGATATAGATTTGGTTTAGTTTCGTATATACATTTAATTAGGAATGTTGGTATCTTGAGAGTGTGAGATACTGAACTAATTTATTTATATACCTTTAATTTAAAGGATTGTGGTCCTTATGGGTGCGAGTTGTTGAATGCATTTAATTTGAAAGGTTGTTGTCCCAGGGTTGGGAAGTGTTCTTGCAATTGTAAAATAATGATTTTTTTTTTAATGTTTACTTTATTCCATTGAATTAGGGGACAGCTTTTTCCCTGACAGAAAGGGATCGTCTTGATCTTCGAGGACTTCTTCCTCCAAATGTTATGTCTCTTGAGCAGCAGATTAAACGCTTCAGTAAGTCCTAATACCTCTTCCTCATTATCATGCTAACTTACAGGATTTGATAGTAATATGTAAAGTATTAGCAACGATCATATAGACCCAGCAATACCCAGTTCCCATTGTAGTAAAGTTGATTGCTTCTGAAAGCTTTGTGATTGGGTAGTTTTAACCTTATCATTCATGCATGTCTTGACATTAGGCGTCTATTACCATTACAGAACTAGGGGCCGTCAAATATGTGATATAACTATTAAATCAGCCTATTCACAGTCCAAAAATGACTGAATTTGTGTCCAAGCTAATATGATGTTATCGAGTAAAAATGGAGAGAAAGTCCCATATCAACTAAATAGAGGGAAATATTATTGCGTATATAGGTATGGGTCAAACCCAACCAATAAGCCCATTAATTGGACACCCGATCTTTTACAAACATACATATAGTTTAGGAAGCCCAGTCTGGTACATGCTTACATATAGCCCAGCACATGGAACTTTTCATGGTAATGAAACAGTTTGATTTTGGTTTGTGGGCATGTTGCCCATTTATTGCCTCCTCCTGTGGTCTATGGCCCACATGCATTAAATAACAACTTGGAATTTTCTTCTATTTATATTTGGCAGTGAAATAAGGAAATGAGAAAGGTCACATTCAGAGGGCACATATATTTCCAACGTGAAGTTGGAGCCTTCTTCTCTCCTTGTACTTGCACACACACACAAATACACATGCTTGTTGTAATCATTGGAAAATAGGGACTTTTCCCCTCATATTGGACAATCCTGATGTTGCCACGGTTTGACATATATCTTGTTTATATAGTATTAATTTGTTGGGAAATTTCCAAAACAGCATTTAGAATGAGAAAATATCAGAATAATATATACTAAAAAATTGCTTTAAGGTGCCATCCAGTTTTTTCATAGGCATTTGCTTAGGTTTATGGGATCTTCCATCCTCAATACTCTTTTGAATTTCTCCTAATTTTATTTTTCAATGGAACAAAGGTTGTTCCTGTTGGTATCCTAATTCCCAATCTAAAGCATAGGTGAGGCTCTTTATACTTATTTAGGAAGTGCTTCTTTACACTTCTGGTACACCCCAATTTATTTTCAGCATGGCAGGATGTTTAGTCATGATCAGTTTATTAAAAACCTAAAGAGTGTTGGTTGACTAGTTTTTCTTCTGCATTGACACCTAAATTGCTTCTATTTCAAAATAACCACTATTATTTTCAACAGTTTTATGGCTTGCATTTATCTATTGGCAGAGACAGACTTCAAGAGGTTTGCAGTGCATGCTAGAGATGGCCCATCTGATCCAAATGCTTTGGCCAAATGGAGAATACTTAACAGGTTGCATGACAGAAACGAGACAATGTTCTATAAGGTGAAAACAACTTTATCCTCTTAGCTAATTAATATAAACGTACTATTTGGTTAACATTGGCGTTCTGTATGAGAGTTCTATACTCATAGGCTTGAATATTAACCTCTACCAAGGCTAATATAGAATGTTATGATCCCGAAACAAAATCAAAAGAAGGGTCTGTGCATGGATCCACATGCAAAGTGATGACGGGCTTGTATAGTGCCCAACCCGTCTACTTTTGCAATGGAGATGTTTTAAACTTGAACCCATGATGACATCCAAGCATTGGAGAACAATCTTACTGTTGCATGGTGACTTACCCTCAAAATGACTTCTCTAAATTGTATTTTTCCGAACAACTTTTTGTCGTGACATGTTTGCTAGAATAGGCCCATATCTAGAATGGTCCTATTCTAACAATGTTTTTTACTTTTCATAAACTCAAGTGTATACAATGACACCTTGAGTTTTGCTAGAAGTATTTCCTATTTAATGTTTCCTAACTTAGAGGAGTCCTATTATCAACGTTTGGCTATTTCCTGATATTAGTTACTTTCCTGATTAGTATATATATTATCCCTATATAAGAGGGTCCTCTCATTGTATTACAACAAGAATTATCAATAAAGCTTTAAGTTTTACATAATATCATAGGGTTAGGTCGATCTCGGTTAAACTGTGCGTGCCTTTGCTCAATTGTTAATCATGGTTTAGCAAGCGGGGAAGAAATATTTTTCCGGTTTCCCGTTTTTAGGTTAGTGTTAGTATTTCTAGTTTATGTCTTCCGGCTATTCACCTACAAATCATCGATTTCTGGTGAGTTAGTTTTTCGTTGTTGTTTTCTTTACGACAATCTATGGTAAACAGGTTTTGTCACCTCCACTTCTATTAACCTCAGAGGCCTTCAGTGGGTTCCTTTCGAGAAGTTCGGCGATTTCCATCCAGCCGGTGAACTTCACACACCACTGCGTTTGTTGACGACCATGCTACGTCGAGTCCAGATCCATACCTGTCGTGTATAGTACTCATCTCTACCGAGTAGAGATTCAGAAGCATCAGTTCAGCCATTTTGCAGGGCCCCAAGTTCTTCCCGGCGCCTGTGTACTACACGCCCTGCCGCTTCGGCCACAGGCCGCCGTCACGCGCCTTATGGCCAGCTTCGTTGTTTTCTGATTTCTTATAATTTTGGGCATTCTCGTGAGTTTGAGGTGTGCTACCAGAGTGTACAATGTTTTGGACTAAGACACGTCACTCAAGTGTATCAAGTGTTTAGCGTTTTAGAGTCAAGGTGTGCATTCAAGCTTCTGTTTAGGTTTTTCAAGGGTGGTATTGGACATGTTCACGGGTTCAGGTTGGCTTTCAGATTCAAGGTCCATGGTAGTATTGGTTTGTTCAATGGGTTCAAAGTCCAGGGTGGTTGGACATTGGTCTGTTTATTTCTCCATTTTAATGTTTTGTTCACGGGCAAGACTCGATGTGTTCTCCGACTTGCGCATGAGGACAGTGTTAGAAGTATATCCTATTTGATATTTCTTATTTAAATGGCTAAGCTATACAAATATAGAAAATAAGGATACGGAGGAAACTAATATTGATATGAGAGTTCCAGAAACTCATAAGTCCAGTGATACTACTGATATTATAAAAGTCGATAAGAGGGCTACTGCTAAGTCAACATCAACATCAAAGAAGAAAGAAAAAAAAAATAAAGATTCAGAATTTAGAATATTGTTTCCTAACTTAGGGGTGTCCCATTGTTAATATTTAGACTATTTCCTATTTCAGTGTTTCTTAATATTAGTTAGTTTCCTAATTATTATATGTACTCTCTCTATATAAGAGGGTCCTATTATAGTATTACAACAAGAATTATCAATGAAACTTTAAGTTTTACAAGTTTGAAAGGATGCTGAGATATATTGGAATCTTGTGATTTATGGGATTCTTTGATCGTGTCTTGACTGGAATAAGTTTGATTGTCTCCATAAGCTTATGCCTCAGGCTATGCTTGTTTCCTATTTGTCAGTGAACTCTTGTTATACCCTCTATAGATGGCTCCTCTTCTACTTTCATGAATATAATCAATATGACAAATTTTCGTACCTGCTATAACATACTCCGTTGAGTGTTAGGTTGCCATCCTGAAAAGATGCGATATGCGTGAGGTTTTGCGAGCATACAAATTTTGTGTTTTCTTAGTATTTTCAAATTTAATAAGTTTTAATTAGTGATCGAGAACAAATCTTAAATGAGAGTGATCCGTAAAGATAACTAAAACAACTTGTAAAGATAACAACTCCTAATCCAGATTTGATACACTTGCTGTTGGGAAGGACCGGGCCTTACCAAGGAGGAGTACACCACAAGGAAAGTCCATACACACATTAGAGCCCACTTTTGACCCAAAAGACTAGCGTAGTGGGTCTTGGGCCTAATGTGTATATAAACTCTCCTTATGCCCCGTACATTTTCGTTGTGGGACCTGAACTCAAATGTGGAATTCCTAACAATCTCCCCCTCCACATTGAGTCCCATCACATCGGGTTGCTCCCACTAAGCCCAAATCGCCTTGCACTCTTACCCGCTGGCCTATCTGGCAATCCTGGCCTAATCAATCATGCTCTCTGGATCCTCCAGACTACCTGGCTTTGATCCACCATGAGATCCACTGGCCTGCCGACCTGATGAGATTTTGTGCAAACCTTCCTCTGATACCACTTGTTGGGGAGAACCGGGCCTTACCAAGGAGGAGCACACCACAAGGAAAGCCCATACAGACATTAGAGCCCACCTTGACCCAAAAGATTAGCCTAGTGGGTCTTGAGTCTAATGTGTATATAAACTCTCCTTATACCCCGTACGCTTTCGATGTGAGACCTGAACTCACATGTGGAATTCCTAACACTTGCATCATAGTGCCAAGTCTAAAAACAAAAATGACCCTCTCGAGACACCAGAATAGCAAGAGCCCTGTGCAATAGATTGACAGCCCTATTTAGTCTCTGGAGCTTAGTCGAATGATGGAATTTATATTTGCTTTAATTGAGCAAGAGAGCGGGAAGAATGTGGGGCAACACAACACACAAATATGCACCAATTCTGAGCCCATATGTTATGTTCCTCACTGAAATATCAATTATCGAAAGACCCCTGGTTCAGGATCTCCCATTATGACCCTATCAGAAAAAGACACATTTATTCGTCTGCTGAAACTAGGAAAATGAATTTAGTATTGCTTCATACATGACATGTTTGAATGGACGGAATCTTCATCATCTACTACATCGGTCTTAAGATTTGATAGTAATTGGTCTCTTCTATTGCATTACAATCAAAGTTGAGGGCTCTGCATCAACATGGCAAGGCTAGCACTATTTTTATCCTTACTTTGACTGCAGTTGCACTGCGATGCCTCTCATGTGACGGCATCAGTCTCTCTGACTTGTTGTTCCTGAAGCTGGTTGACGATGTATAGATAATGAACATAAATATGTGTATATGCATTTCATGCTCGATTGACTGTGGTAATGAATGTATATATTATGGCGTCAATATGCATGTGTTACATATCACATTCCTTTTGTGAGGCAAAAGAAAAAAAAAGTTGTATTCAGCTAATTGAAAAGAATTGCAAAGCAGCTAGTGTCAGGGTTATTGCTTTATTTTTTTTTATAATAACTCGATGTCAGGATATTGCAGGTTTTAATTGCAAAAATTGAGGAATATGCACCTATAGTGTATACTCCAACTGTGGGTCTTGTCTGCCAGAAATACAGTGGTTTGTTCAGAAGGCCTAGAGGAATGTATTTTAGTGTTGAGGATCGCGGAGAAATGATGTCTATGGTGTATAATTGGCCAGCTGATCAGGTTTCTAATACTTCAGCAATAGTATAGTAATTATTTTGTTTACTTGAGTTAATGCTATTATTGCCTATTAAATGCCAGTGCCTGGCTGCTGCTACAGGATCCAGGCTTTTTATACGTTCCATTTGTTTCACTAAAAACCACCTTCCTGGAATACATATTTGAATTTTCTACCATTTCATGCACCATGTAAACCTGAAAGAATTTCGGTCGTAGGGTCATCATTTATAATAGCCTGAAAGACATGTACTATTCAAAAAGATCAAGTCTTTTCCTATTGGAAAATATTTTCAGGTGCCAACCTAACATTAACATGTAGAACATATCCTTTTCATAGAAAGAACTATATGTTTTAAAACCAATTGTTTGGTTGTCTATTTCATTGGGACAGCCAAGGCTCATGGAGAACTGTGGGCCCCTACTATTTCATTTCACAAAATGCAATTTGCACCAGGAAAAGTATTGATGGGTGTTATATCTTACTAACTTGACGTCAATTACTGGCATTTCGGAATTTGAATTTGGTTTTGCCTGCTCATAGTTCAACTCTTGTACAGTTCAGTTCAATTTTTGACAAGTGAATTCTATTACGCAGTTAAAAGTTGTGTGTGTCTGCAGGTCGATATGATTGTTGTTACTGATGGAAGCAGAATATTAGGTCTTGGAGATCTCGGGGTTCAAGGCATTGGAATTGCAATAGGGAAGCTAGATTTGTATGTTGCTGCTGCTGGAATAAATCCTCAAAGGGTATATGTTATTCCTGTCTTGGGTTGCGTGTTTCCTATGCAAAATATTCCCGGTATATTTATACAGTATGGGTCCTCTGATTTTAAGTAAGCGGCTTCATCAAAGCTGTCTTGGAAAATAGCTAGTCCTTCCTATAATAGTAAGAAAGTATGGCCACTCGTACCTCACTGCAAAACATTCTGAATTTAAGTAATAAAACTGTGGAGTTGATAGGTTATGCTAAATGAGGAATTGAAATAGTAATTAACTGTTAGTATTTGTTTTTTTCTCCCTAATTGTTATTTCCTGACGAAAAGTGATAGCATCCCTGAATCTGGAAACATTAGATAGTGAGTTCAATTCAAGAACAAGCATTTTGGTTTATTTCTTCTGACCATTCAATGACCAGGCAAACATTGGCTTTATCTTCCAATGAGCCTTTAATATTCCATTCTTTTGGATTTTTGTACTGACATTGTAGAGTTCACCTCTTTCTGTTGGCTTTCTCCATTAGGTGCTCCCTGTCATGATTGACGTTGGAACTGCCAATGAGAATCTTCTTAAAGACCCCATGTGTAAGTAGTTCCATATATTCTATAGAACTTACTGTTCTATTAATATTGATTATGTAAGCCTGTAGTAGGGTTAATACGAGAGAACAATTACTAATCATGTTTTGATGCTCAGATTCCTGAAGATTACAATTGTAATTCCTTATGGTGCATATTTTACTTCTCTTTCAGTTTTCAGGGAAGAGAATAACTGAAATCCTTCCTTAATTACCCTGGTGTGATGGGAATGTAACTTCTACTAAAACAATTAATGATCATGATGCATTGTAGTAAAAGTATAGCTCATTTATAGTTTACAGCTTCAGAATATCCTGTGGGAATTAAGTAATCTTGTTCATGGTCATGATGAATTGACTTATGCACTGACACATGGATGTACACATACAGTATAAAAAAGATGATGATTTGTTTCACAATACAAGAAAGGAGCTAGACACACAACTGCAGCAAAGAAAAGGCAAATCACTGTATTCTATTATTATTACCTTTAGAATCCTTTAAGAATTATGTAACATAAGAATTTCTTACATGTGGTGCAACGAATCCATTTTTTCTGATTCTAAAGTTTCTCGTATTTGTTAGTATACTATGTTTCTAGGGTTGTGATTTGTTTCGTCAGATTTTCATACAAAAAAGGCGTACATGACAAAGGATTACTAAGTTTTTCTCACATATGTATGCTCAAACAAAATTTCCTTTTTAGCACGGCAAAACTATGTAAGTCATTAAATATTTGTTTGTTAATAGATTTGGGGTTGCAACAACACCGGCTTGATGGTGATGACTATGTAGCTGTCCTTGATGAATTCATGGAAGCAGTGTTTACTCGCTGGCCAGGTGTGATTGTGCAGGTAAATTAAGTCTCATACATCTATGTAGTTAATTAGCAGCTAGAGTCATAGATGGACTTTTCCCTCTATAATAAACCAGAGCGTTCATGCAGTTTGAAGATTTTCAAAGCAAGTGGGCTTTTAAGTTATTGCAGCGTTATAGAACTGCCTACAGAATGTTTAATGATGATGTCCAGGTAATCAAGCTTCCCTGTTGCGCAGTATGACTTTTCTTTGTTCGAATAGTACTCTGCCTTTTCTTAGTATAATATAATCAACTACTGAAATATGAGCTGACTATGTTGTTCGTGTTATCGTAGCTTTGACAATCAAAACACATATTTCTTTCATATAATCATGTAAATTCACCATGTAGGGAACGGCAGGAGTTGCACTTGCTGGTCTTTTAGGGACTGTAAGAGCTCAAGGAAGGCCAATAACTGACTTTCCAAAGCTAAAAATTGTCGTTGCTGGTGCTGGGAGGTTAGTTTCCTAGCATGCTTGAGAGTCTCTTAGTCAGGAATTTGTACATTAAAGAGAAAGAAATAGGTGATTCTTGACCCAATTTTCACGTTTGGATTTTTATTGGTTTATGAAGCAATTCAGAGTATTCTGACTCACTACGCTAGCTTAATATACTGAGTTAACACATCTATTGATTTTTTTCTTTATTTCTCTCGTTATTTATTTCATATTTAAGTATGGAGTTTTAATTGCACTTGTGTGCATGTGGCCACACTAACATCTCTGAAGTCAATCAAGAACAAGACTTCTTTGCTTAATCTGTACACTGCTGCAGTGCAGGAATCGGGGTTCTTAATGCTGCTAGGAAAACAATGGCAAGCATGTTGGGAAGCACTAAACAAGCTTTTGAAAGTGCTCAGAGGCAGTTTTGGGTAGTTGATGCCAAGGCAAGTAGACATACTTATTCTCTTGAGCACTATATGTGCATCATTGTGCTTATTTTCTGTCATACTCAAGTGACAGGTCTTGTAGGGCTGCTGAAGTAAATTACTTAACTCATTTCGATACATATTGGAAGACAATATTACTGCAACAGCACACATTTATAACTGTATTTGCTGTTGTGTCAACTCAGGGTCTAATAACGAAGGAACGTAAAAATATTGATCCAGATGCCTTGCCATTTGCATGGAAGGCGAAGGAAGCTAAATTTCAAGGATTAAGTGAAGGTGCAAGTCTTTTAAAAGTGGTTCGTAAAATCTTCTCATGAGATTTAGGTTTGGTTGTTGCTCATCACTTTCAGTTTGAATTGTCATTTTGCATTTTGAGTTTCGTGACATGATAGTAAGTGTTAACAGAAACATCTGTCTGCCTCTCCCCTTCTTTACGAATGCATTTATTTTGTTTGCTCACTGCCAACAGATACAGAAAGTGAACCCCGATGTGATTGTTGGGCTATCTGCAGTTGGTGGGTTGTTCTCAAAAGAGGTATGAACTAAATCATCTCTTAAAGATTATGTATGAATATTGAGATATCACTTTGTATCTTGAATGTGAGCTCAATATTCAATTGTAAGCCCCTATTTAATGCATACCAGCTCTTTGTTCAATTATTTTCTTTCACGAAATAAACTTATTAATGACTTGGAATCAGTGGACAACCGTTGCGTTAGAACCAGTATTCGTATTTGTTGGAAAATATCAGCCTAGATTTGCGAACGTTAGAATTATATTCAACCTCATCTGTTCAGCTAACTGATAGTATCTGTGAGTTCAATTATTTTCTTTCATGAAATAAACTTATCAATGACCTGGAATCAGTGGACAACCGTTGCGTTAGAACCAGTATTCGTATTTGTTGAAAAATATCAGCCTAGATTTGCGAACGTTAGGATTATATTCAACCTCATCTGTTCAGCTAACTGATAGTATCTGTGAGTTTATAGTGTAAAACGCTTAAACATTTGCTCATATGTCATCAGGAATCATTGTTACCACAACAATTTGGACCTTTCCTCTCATATTTTGTAACTTGCATTTGAATACAAACAACTAAGCTAGCTGTAGATGATGGCATACAATGTCTAAACTTCTTGATGTTTTAGAACTCCTCCCTAGAGGTGGGAAGTGTTTTGGTTGTGTTGCAAAACTGACACCGTGATACATTTACATTTTTAGGTGTTAGAGGCTCTCAAAGATTCAACTTCACTTAGACCAGCTGTCTTTGCTATGTCAAACCCCACAAATAATGGTACTTGTTTATATCCAATAGAGAAAAATGATAATACAAATGTATTTTAATTTAGAGCTAAACCTCTCCCTCTCTCTCATCAATATTTTTCCACAGCTGAATGCACTCCTGAAAAAGCATTCTCCGTCATGGGTGACAACATTATATATGTAAGCGGGAGCCCATTCGATGACGTGGATCTCGGTATGCATTAAAATTTTCTCCATACTGTTATTTTCGATTCCGCTGCTGCTTTCTATTGACACTTCTACTTCGTATTTAGTAAAAATGTCTAGAGGAACCAAAAATAGTATTAGGAAAGGACCAGTATATGGGATATCCAACCCAAATTTATGGTTTTATACTACAATTACTTAACACCATTTCTTAATTTATTCCCATGTTTTGTTGATGCGAAGTTACTAACTAGGTAATAGCAATGGTATTTTTCTTTTAAGGGCTTAACCAGTTGGTCAAGCAATCTCGCATGATACTGATCGTCAATATAATTTTACCTCACATTTTGTACTGGATAGTTCACTACACATCATTCTTCTTCAAATCATCCTATATGGTTGTGAGCAGTTTCCTGACAGCAACTTTTAAATGATGTAGAAAATGGTCAAATAGGCTACTGCAACCAGGGAAACAATATGTACCTCTTTCCAGGGTCAGTTTACTTCTGCCATGTACATACATAGAAACCTGATTTGAGTTCGTCTAGTTTGAAAGCTTTGTGCAAATGCAAACTTACCTGTTCTATTCAGCATTGGGCTTGGTACACTTTTGTCTGGTGCAAGGTTCATCTCGGATGGCATGCTACAGGCTGCAGCAGAGTGGTAATTTTAATTTACTTCAATGAATCAATCCTTATAGTAGAAACTTGAAATGTGTAGAAATTCTAAAATATAATAGTATTTTGATGAATAAGCTTGATATTGAATTACAATATGTTCCCTTATACAGGGAGCAATAAGAAACAAATTAAGTAAGGAAACATAATATTAACAAGTAACAAAACGAACCCTAATATCAATTAACCATTCTAACAAAATGCTAAATTTTGAAAATCATGCTCACACTTCAGTCGTTAGACGTAAAGTTTTGGTGAAAAATTAATTAGCCAATGGTATCAATGACTATAATCTAAGCAATGCAAGTCAAATTTATTTGATGAAAGTAAAATGGATCATGCTCCTAATCCCCAAAATCAACTTCCTACAAGAAAAAGGAAATAAATACAATGAAAACAGTAAAAAGTTCTGAGTTTTTACCAGAGTTAATATTGCACCAAGGAGGTCATGATGGCAATTGGATTTGGGTTGTAAGAACAGTGTCCGACCGGGTAATTCTTCGAGACGATTTTATAACTGCTGATCTGATTCTGTTTACTTGCTTATATTGTTTGTATTCCCGTCCAAAAAAAATTCAAGACGGAGGAAAATAAGTTATGGTTGACATTGATGTTGATTTTTATGGCATCGAAATGGAAATTGCAGTCTTGCAGAATATATGCCCGAAGAGGAAGTTCTGAAAGGGATTATATTCCCTAAAGTATCCAGGTATATATATACTTAAACTTGTATATGTAGATTATCTGTAAATGGTCTTTGCTTATACGTCTGGGAAATCTATATTTGCAGGATACGTGACATTACAAAGGAGGTTGCCAAAGCTGTAATAAAGGAAGCTATAAAGGAAGATCTGGCTGAAGGATACAGGGGAATGGACCCTCGAGATCTCAAGAAACTTAATGAGGTACAATCTGCTTTTGAATTAAAACTGAAATGTTGATCATAATTTGGTAGGTCCAAAGCTCCAAGCTAACTTACACAGAGCAAGAGATGATCTTAGATATATTCCCCACTGCTCTTATTCATACAATATTGTTCCACAATAATATTGGTTGGGTCTAATTAAACAATTTCTGGCATCTGTGAGCTCCTCGTTAAGCATTACCGTGCAATGACATTCTTATAATTATTGTTTGCAAAACAAATGACGGTTGAGTTTATTTGCAGAAAAAGCTTTCAGCATATGTGGCGAACAACATGTGGAATCCGAACTACCCAACATTGGTTTACAATCAAGATTGAACCCTTCCACTCTTCTCATCTACTATTTTCGCTAAACAAATTACATCCATGTCCTTTCTCCAGGTAAATGGATAAAATAATCAGGCAACCTGAATGTCTGATGAAATTTTTGTTCGGGTAGACTGATGGCGGCGGCGTAGGCACTCATAGTAGAACATGAATAATTTATTGGTTGGAACATCATAAATCTAGTCAAATCCATCCAACCATTGATTCCCACACTTGCTTTCTCATCGGTAAGGGAGCTCTTAAAGACGACCAAGCTGGCTTTGGATGGGAGTTGAAGTCTTGCTGATACTTATGCCTTACAGTTGCAATTCACATGAGAGTCAGAAGCTACTGGAAGTTCTGTGCTGCTTTGCGTATTGAAAATTAGCTCAAGCTCAATCTTCTACTACTTTATCTTGGTAAGAGATTCTCAATGCTGCTTTCTAGTTTATAGGTATTTTTTGATTTAGCTGTTTTATACTACTTGTTTGTACTCTACTGATATTATTTTCAATAAATAAATAGAAAAGAAAGGCCCTGGTAGCCACTTAGAAGCAGATGGCTTTGTGTAGATATGATAAATTTTTATAAAAAGGAAATCATGGCTTTTTATTGCATTCCTTGAAAAATAGTACAATTTAGTCATCTATTCTGTCTTCACAGAATAAGATTAATTGGATTCAATACCTATTTTCTGTTTCTATATAACAATTACATAATGTTGATACCTTTTTCTTCTTGTAGGTAATCAATTGCATATTAGCAGCAATAATATGAAACTTTGTTTACCTGTATTAAGTCTCCTAAAGCTTCAACCCTTCCAAGTTTGCTTGGAGGGAAATAGAATGCTTCACATCTCCAATGTGAAGATTGTGCTCTCCCATTGGAATCCTTCGGATTCCATACTCGTCGACCACACTCAAATGCTTGCACACGTCGAGATCAATCCTCACCCTTTGCTTCGCTCCCGCGAGTAAGTGAACCTTCTCGAAACTCACCAGTTGCTTGTTCGATGACCATTTCCCGACAGGTGGAGACGAGAAGAGAAGCAGGGTGTGAGATCCATCCATGCCCCCAGCATTTTCAACATCAATGTGAATCCCTAGCGGAAGCGCATTGCAATTGGTGTGCTTAGCCTTGACAGCTTTGCTTGACAAGGTTGCATTCTTCAACTTTGACAGGGACACCAAAAGGTTAGTGGGAGCACTCGCTATTGAATGCACGAAACGAGAGTAGCTCAATCCCTGCCCGAAAGGGAACACGACAGGACCCTTGTAGAACCTGTAGGTTCTACCAGGGTACCCTCGCGCAGGGTTGGCTCTCAGAGCCATCTCTGTCATCGGGACTTTAGCCAGATACGATTGCGGGTACCATGTCATAGGTGACCTTCCGCTAGGGTTAGTGGTTCCAAACAAGACATCCGCAATCGCAGTTCCCCCAGCCTGTCCGGGATATCCAACCCACAAGATGGCAGAGATCTTAGGATCGTGTTTGGCAAATGTAACATCGATAGGTCCACCACTCATGATCACCAGCACGACCGGCCCCTTAGAGGCCATAGCAACCCTAGAGACGAGCTCTTGTTGGTGTCCTGGCAAGAGCAGGCTCCTCCTATCCCTGAACTCAGCTTCTATGGATTGGTCGAGACCCATTACCAAAACAGTAGCATCGGAATGTCTTGCGGCTAATTCAGAAGTACCAAACAGTTGGTTGCTTTCACAAGCAACGTTTGTGCAACCATTTTGGTGAACTGTTTTAGCATATCTTGCAATTCCTTGCAAGGGTGTTGTGTATCCGCATGCAATTCCTGCAACATATTAGAAATACAATTCGATTATCATCTATTCAAAAGTATAATATTGACAACGAGACAGATTCAAGACCGTTTTGTTCATTTCGTCCCCAACCCAGTCATTTTTTCTTCACGACTCTGATTGGGTGCGGGGAATCTTTAATTTGAAGCCCACCGAACGTATTTAAAATATTTCTAATTATATAAATGTTATTTTTATATATCCAGCAGTGTTCTAAAAGTTCCTAACTTATTTTCTGATTAATTCCTTACTGGTCACCGTTTGACCGACTCTACCCGACTATCTCCTAACATTTTTCACAACATTGATATTCATAATGAGCGAAATCCCCGCTCGATCTCCAAAATGTTTACTTCTTGCCTTGTCTCAATCAGACCAGAGACATAAGATCTCAATCGTCAAGTTGAGATAATTTGTCATCCCAATGTATATGTATTTACCTGCATAGTTTCCTATCATCGTCTCGGTGACATCGGAGTTGGGGCCGATGACCGCAACGAGGCGATGTTGGGCCGTGGACAGAGGGAGTTGTCCTCGATTGTGCAGCAGGACGATCCCCTGACGGGCCGTCTCGAGGGCCAACTGGTTGTGGGCCGGAAGGCACACGTCCCGGGGGCCCAACCTGCCGTAGGGTTGGGCCGAGGGCTCGCCATCGAACATGCCCAGCCTCATCTGGACCGTAATGGTGTTGGCTAAGGCCATATCCACATCAACCTCGCTCAGCAATCCCTTTGCTATCGCCGTCTGCGTGTGGATCGCCAAGAACGGCCCACAGTCCAGATCCAATCCTGCCATCGCATATTTAATTACCAAATTGTCCCTATTAGTTTCATCTTTTTAATTTACAACTCAGAAATGAAATTGAAAGTCTAATTTAATTAACCTGCTTTGATGGTGGCTGCAGCTGATTCTTCCGGCGTCGCCGTGTAGTGTTGCGTGTCGAACATCACTCCCACCGAATCACAGTCTGATACAATATATCTGTAAAAGAAAATTTTATTTATCTTGTAAAAACAAAACAAAACAAATAATGGCAACGGGTGGTCGCCAAACCCGACCTGCTCAAAAACCCGTTTAAAGCATCGGGCATCCGTCCTGCTCAGAACCCAATTGAGTATGGGAATTTCCGAAAAACCAAAACCCGGCCCGAAGGTAATTAATTTTTAAGCAAATTAATTCACTGATACCTCAAGTATAATGTCATCAAACAACTCAAAATAAAATTTCTCATTACAGACATTAATTAAATATAGTTAGCATGGAAATAAATTATAACTTTTGTTTAAAAAGAGTTTTTGTCTCAGGTCAGATCAAAGATAAGTTGACCCGCACATGCTATAGAAAAACTCAAACCTAAATTTTTTTTCTTCAAATTTTTCGGTTTTGATTGTGGCGGGTATATCAAGTATCTATTGGGTTCGATTGTTTTTTTTTGCCATCGATAATCAAATCCAAACAAATTAAAATTCATTTTCTTATTATATATGACTTCACTGTAATTAATTAATCGAAGTTATATAGTGAGTGAAGTGAAGTGAAGTGAACTGACCCATTGAGCTTCCATTGACCACGAATAGTGTTCTTGAGGAGATTAGGGTCAGCGCAAGTTGGCTTTCCGTTGACTTGATTGTAAGAGCACATGACACTTGCCACCTCACCCTCCACCACACACGCCTTGAACGGTACGTTGTACGTGTCCTCCAGGTCTTGCTGACTCACCTGCACACGTGTCACCATCCTTAATTTAGATTAGTGATTAATCAAGTGTACATTGACGTGCAAGCAAGCAATTCCCATGTGGTCATTTTCAATGTCCCATCACAAATATCAATCAAAGTAACAAAATGTTACAAATTCTACAAACAACTCAACTTCTTTGATTCGATCGAGCTAGATTGGAAATCAGAGCAGGATTGAGTCTATCTAAAAATATAAACGACATTTAAGATTTATTTACCTTAGCGTTGAAATGGAAACGGTCGACACCGTTCCAGTTGTCGAGATCATAGGCAGTGTAATGCTTGCAACACGCGGCCACTTTCAATCTCTGTCCCCTGATATCTTGCAATCCCCTTACGTAGCTCACTGCGTATTTCGCAGCGAGCGTCGGGTCTTCGCCCGGAGTCTCCTGCCCCCGACCCCACCTCGGGTCTCTGAATATGTTCACGTTCGGGCTCCAATACGTCAGCCCCGCTGCTCCCCCGTTGTACATTGCTCTCGCCTCATCTGACACTACCTGCGCGTTTATCAGCACATTATGTTTTTACAAATCGTGACTGCTTCAATCACTTTATCCAGAATTTAATAAAATGAATAATGCCCACAAAACATTTTGTGAATTATGTGACAACTCAAATGTTAATAATAGATGCACCTATCTGACCGTTAAGGATAGTTAAAAAATTTGAATTGGGTGGAACCTTGTTTCACACGCAACACCCAAAGGCATGCAAGTTGTGCATATGGCAACATCACTATTGACAGCTGAGCTATACTATTATTAAATAAATGGGACCATCTGCCTTCATAATTAATAACATTATTATACATCCACAAACTAAGCTTTTTTTTAAAAAGATATCAATCTTATTAATTAACAATTTTTTTCCTTATCCCATATTGTACGTATCTTACTAATTTATCGCTACATTAATATGACACTTAACACACTCATGTGTCTTGCATTACAAAATTATAAATTTTATGGATTATGATGCATGTGAATTTGAATCTGAACTCAATGTTAATTATAAAATTTGGGTTTTGTGAGGATTGCAAAACCAAATTATTTGGCTTTGATTGGTAGGCTAAAATGGGTGAATATAGGAATGAAGTGAAGCTTTCTATAATAAAAAGGCTAGCTTGCCAAGAAAGAGCAAATTCACTTTCAAAGCAATTGCCAATATTGCTGCAAGACTTTATGGAATCTACTACAAGACAACAATTGTAGTTGGCAATATTGTTGGTGACTTTTTTTTATAAAGAAATGAAGTTTTTTGTATATGCTTTATTACTATTTTTATTATAAAAAATATCATGGAGTATGGGCCAATGGGCCATGATAATGATGAAGATGGGTTAAATACTAGAGCATCTATGGATGATAGGGACAACATATGCATATATTCTTTAAAATAATAATACCTCTCACTAACCTCATATATATTTATTTTATTTTTATACTAAATGTGTAAATCTATGACACCAGTCAAAATTTATAATTAAAAAGTTAATTTCATTTACTTTACTTTTATATAGTTTAGCTTAGCTCTAGGTAATAAAAACATATTGATTTTCTTTCATCATTTGACAATTATCTTTAAAGCATCCATTTATTAACTCAAAGACTTTAGGTGGAGTTTCCAATATATGATTATCACCTACCTACAGAGACGTAGCAGTTGAAGAAAAAACTCACGTACAAAAAACACACACATGAGAAAGACCCTGTAATAATCTATATATTAATTAATTAAACTATATATGTGTTGAAAGAGGAAAAAATATATCAGTATTTAATTATTAGCTAGACTGAATATATAAAAATTAACATTTTAACTGTGTACCCCAACTTAACATAGCATATGATGTTTCAGATACTCACTCTTTAACTTACGGTGATATTCTAATAAGGTTCCGAGAATGCTAGGGCCGAAATAAGATATTTGTTTTAAGAGATAACTGGCCAGAAATAGTTTTGTGATATATAAATAGGATAATGATAAATTAAAAATGAGTGGGAGAGACACATGAATCATACCCGTCCGATCTGTTCCCAGAGGGAGGAGTTGAAGGAAGCAGCGGCTGTGATGACTTGAGGGAAGCTGGTGGCGGCTGGGTAGGCCCCACCGAACTTGGTGCCCGGTCCCACATTGGAGACGCCGTGTAGCGCCTCCGACCACCACTCGTACCCTCTTATTCCCAACCTCGGCACGTCTATCGCATTGTTCACCAGCAGCCTCGTCTTCTCCGCCACCGTCAGCCTCCCTATCAGGTCTCGAACCCTCACGTGCACCGGCAAGCTTGCCCGGCAGAACTTGAGGGTTCGGCTCACCCCGTTTCTCGGGTCGCAAGCGAATGGGGGGCGCTGGGCGCCCCCCACGTCGACCCGAGAAGCTACGAGGACGAGGAGGAAGATGGAGAATAGAGAATGTGAGCTTTTGTTGGTGTTTGGAGAAGAACCCATTTTGGTTCTTTTCAAGGTTTTTTTGTGTGTTTGGGTGATGGGAATGAAGTGGGTATTTATAGAGGAGAAAATAAGGTTTGTTTGGATGGAGTTACACGTAGATTAACTCTTTATTAAATTGAGTAATGAAAGAGTGGTGGAATGGAGATGATAAATTAATTTAAATCTTAATAGGTAGATTTGGTTTTTTTTACTCAACTAGAGCTGGGTCGTATTTTTCATGATTTAATATGGTATTATAATAAAATTAAAATTGTCTTTATTACGTATGAATAAAACATTGAACGAGAATATAGCAATACTGTTAGTCTGTATTTTAAAAATTATTAGACATTAGTCGGTCAGAGAGAGTTTTCTGAGAACCGATCAAGGATTAAACGAAAGTTTTTATAAAATACTAATGGAAGAATTTTAAAACAATTCATATCTATTATAAATGGATTATTTGTCATTTAGCCCAATAGCCTTACTCAAGTCATATAAAACGTAACTGTTAAAAACACCAATCATATATGAAAGCAAGGATATATTTAAGTTACTATATATATGAGTCATGTCAAAGTCAGAGGGATTAGACTATAGCAGTTGAATAAAACAAAATAAAATATGTTTTTTTAATAAGTTGGGGGTCCAAGTGAATGAATAAAAAACATAATACATAATATATGTTTTATATTTATTTAGTGGAGACTGGAGATCGAGAGCATGAGTATGGGTAAGGACGCAGATGGAGTGAGAGTGGCGTAGAAAAGTGGTCACTCACGGATGAGAGAATCTCAAATTCTAGTGCTCAATCTCACGTTTAACCCACACACACCCAATCCACATTTCCCATATATTTATTTTCGGAATAATAATTATTAAATACAGTATCACAAATAAAGAGCCCGCTCAATCATGTTTATTTAATATACATATTACCCATCTCATGTATCAGTTACTTTTATATATAACTTAGCAGTCCATGTCTAAAAGGCATTCCGATGTAATAGATAAAATAATCCAGGGGTGCTCACCGTTCAGAAATCGAACTGAACAGATTAAAATCATTTCGAATCAACTAGTTCGATTCTTCAAAAAATTAAACTGAAATCAAAATGTCTAATTTCGATCGATTTGTTAGGACCGAACTGACTTGATTGATCAATTTTCAATTTGAACTGAACAACCTAGCTTAGGCGCGAATGAAGAAAGGAATGATGCGTCATCATCCTGTGGAGGAAAACCAGAGAAAGAAGAAATCAGAACAGCGAGTTCCAATTCCCGGATATGAACTGCCAGCTGGCGAAGATCCTTTAGCTAGCCATTTACGCATGTCCAATCAGGAAACCCGTCCATTTGACATCCAATTGGGAAAATATACACCACTTTCCATGGAACTGCCAGCTCTAGGATAACAGGAACAACCAGATCTTAGTTCAAGTACGCTTATGACTGCCATGCCCGAAAACTAGAACGAGGTCGAATGATCCTTTAGATACCGAATCAGATCAGAAAGAGGCCATACCGAGTACGATATGTGCAATCGTCTTGCGCCATATGTACTGAGATTGTTCGGGAGACATGGTCCAAGCCCGGTAAAGAAATGCAAATATCAAAGATTCTGCTCGTGAGCTGAACAGAACAAAATTTTCAATATATATATTTTGTTGCTCAAAATCAAATTAATAATCATTTTGATATGTGCCCTTTAACCTATCTAAATCTCATGAAAAATTGCAAATCTCGCAAAATCTTATCATGTTTTTAAATGTTCATATAGAAATAAAAAAATCTTACAAATCCCTAATATCAAACTAGGTCTAGTTTTTTTTAGAAACTCGAATTTACTGTGATCTTGAAAAAAAAAACTTCAGCAACCTTCTCCCTCGACATTCTCTGTCAATTTCATCCAGATTTTCCGGTGACAACCTCCAAGGCAAACTCCTTTTTATGCCTCGACCTATTCGGCCTAGGTATGAGGTAGCCTGTTGCACTGGAGGCGGTCGACTCGATCCATCTCTACGTCTCCGACCTCTGCCCCGTCCCCGTCACTTCTCTGGTTATGCTCAGCAATTCCAGAGACGTAACAACGCCGAATGGAGAAGAAGAAGCCGAATTAAAGAGAATTGACGCCGAATCAACACAAAATCGGTCGACGGCTAGGGACTGATTCGGCTAGGGTTAATTTTAAGTTTCACTCTCTGTCTCTCTGTGTTGCGTTATGTTGTGTTGTGTGGGTGAGGTTGAAAGAGAGAGTTTGTATGGTAATTCTAAAACAATGAGTTTTGAAAACGAGTGAATAGTAATGGACTAAACCATGGTCGGACGGTTTTGTAAACTATATGGATTAATCTCGTTGAACTGAAACTAAACTGACCCTCAGTTAGTTTTGATAGAAATAATGAGGGATATGCTATTAATTGTGTGTTATGATTTACAAGAGACCTCTATTTATAGAAGGAATAGGCAAACCCTAATATACTGAAAAAAGGAAATCCAAAAAATATATATGTGCTAACCCTAATGTGAATATAATTTAACAGTCCCCCTCAAACTCAATACGGTGTAGCAAGAATTGAGTTTGAAGCTAGATAATATTGAGTTGTGGCGAAGGTTGCGGCTGCCGAGGATGTTGTCGAGATGATACGAAGAGGATTGAGGATGGAGGATGTCAGATGCGTAGATGTCGATGGCTGATGGCTAATGCCCAATGATGCCTGATGGATGATGGACGATGGATGATGGTTGATGGCTGACGGACTTTCTCTCACGTGCAGTGTCCGAATTACAAGATTTCCGGCTTACGGGATTTCCGGATTACAGGATGTCCGACTTACAGGATGTCCGACTTACAGGATGTCCGACTTATGGGATGTTCGGATTATGGGATGTCTGGATTACGGGATTTCCGACTTATGGGATGTCCGACTTACGGGATTTTCAGATTACGGGATGTCCGATGATGTGGGTCCACCAAATTTCACTTTGACATTGATTTACCCACATTTAGTGCCTAATTTTCTCTCATTACTCGACTTTTAGAGCCCTATTTATACTATTTTACGCCTTCGGGTATGTTTGGTATACCTGTGCACGATTTGGGTGAAAAAGGGAGAAAAACAGGTTAAAACGGGCCCAAGGAGGTAGCGAGCGCCACTCAAAAAGGAAAGTGGCGAAGATGTGGCGATCGCCACACCCCTATGGATTGAATGTTGATTGGCTGCGATTGTGATGGTATTTATTATGGGTTTATAATCGAACATTGTTTGTTGGCCACAGTGGTGTTGATTGGTGAGAAGAGGGTTGAGGTTGACCGAGAGGGTTTGGTTATGGTTGAGTGGTGATGTCATGTGAGAGGAGGTTGATTGGGTTGCTTGAGCACCAAGAAAGAAAGATAGACCTCCTATTACGTGAGTGGTTGTGATTGATGTGTATGGTGATGATGAAGATTGTTGATGGTGGTGATGTCACGTGATTAGGGATGGTAGAATATAGAAGGTGGCTACGTGATTGAGAGGGTAGAGAGAGGTGGACCGAGAGATTTATGATTGCCATGAATTGGTGTTGAAGATGGGTTACGAAATTGGTTATGGAATGCCGAATTGATTGTTTGCAGAAGCAATAAAGATTAGAGTGATTGAATTGCCTCGCCCACCCGTCAGAATCACAAAATCATCGACGAGTGGGAAAAACGATAAATTCGTAGAGATTTAACCAAGGATCGGTTATGACTCTGATACCATGATAGAAATAATGGAAGATATATTATTGATTGTGTGTTATGATTTACAAGAGAACTCTATTTATAGAGGGAATATGCAAACTTTAATAGACTGAGAAAAGGAAACTCTAATATATACGGGCTAACACTAATAGGTATTAACCCTAATTTGAATATAATTTAAAATGTTTTCTCCATAACCAAACAAAACAAAACCAAACCAAAACGATCAAGGCCGTTGAAGGTATTTTGAGTCGCAAGGATTGAGAGAACAACAACGAGACGCACTATGAAGAGAGAAATGACCACATGCTCTTCAATCTTTAGGGTTCTAGGGTTTCAATGGTTCTCTTTTCTATCTTTGATTTCACATCGACCGTATTACTAATGTATTCTAGCACTATCATTATAGGTTATTTCCAAATAATCATGGGTGTTAGGTTAAATACTTGAGAATAATGAACTTCTGATTTACTCTTGCATTCATTGGCTTGATTATTCTTTAATTGCTTTTAGTTTGGTGATTGCTTGATATTAATGAATTTTGCATGATCGTGAGAGTCATGATTCCATCTCGAGAGGGCCGACTAGCAATCGATGCGTTGCAAGTCAAGGGGTTCAACCCTTCGAAACCCCCATCTTGTGATTGCAATGCCCATTGCAAACTCGATGTTGGAGAATAAGACCAAGGTTAGACCTCTAATCCATGTAGCCTGACATAAGCTATCCACCCAAGAGAACCAATTCTGAATAAAATTAATGTACAATACCAAGTTAGGACAAGTAAATACTGAGATAGAGACACAAAAGATTGAACGTGGTTCAGCTATGCTTACATCAACAAGGGTCCAAAAAATCCACTAGAACAAGAACTATAACTTATACAATCCACAAGCTTGTCACAAGCAAGAGGTTTACAATTTCTCAAAATCATCTTTTTCGTTCAAGTTTACTCTCTATCAAGATTATCCCACTCACTCAAAATTTATTTCACTATAAACCTACCCTAGTGAGTTCTCCACCCAATCCCTAAAGAGTCCACACCCAAAAGAAATCTAGAGCAATCACCTTAAATTTTCTCCACCAAAAGCTTAATCTCCCTCAAGCTTCTTCACCGAAGACTTGATATTTCACCTCTATTTTTAGATATCAACTCTCTTCTATTATTGCTCTCACAACTCATAACTTATTTGTGGTTACAAATATTTGTATTTATAGTGAAAGACAACTCGTGAGATTTCCTAATTTCTTATACATTAGGAAATAGGAAACCCCTAGATTTCCTAATTCCTTGTACATTAGGAAATCTCTCCTAAGCTAATGTACTATAGGAAACCTTTCCTATTGTACTTCTTTCCTAAATATGATTTGGGCTTTTATCTTTACACTCGAGGTGTGCTCTAGTCAGTGAGAAATAATAGACACCCCGAGTCTAGACCGGCTATAGTACGGAAAGGTGAAGTTGGTGTTGTTTGAACACAGGATTACATGATGTTTGTTAAATTGGATGTATTTGTGTTCATTGTTTTGTAAAATCAAGATGACCTAACACTCGTGATTGGCTTAAATTTGGTTAATATATACCGTTATTTGGTTGTGCTTATTATATTGTTACATTGCACATTTACTTTACCAATAATCCCTACACGAATTACGTATTTACCTTACTCGATAGCATAAATTACAATAGATTGACCATTTTTGGTTCTTTTGAATTTGACTTGATCTTACCGGATATTACTTTTAACGATCGTGAGCACTAGCGCGTAATCGGGAGCTCGTGAAACACCGTCCACGACCACGACTCAACAAGATTTTTGGTAGAAATTGAATAGAGTTTAAATCTAAATGTATATGCAGTCAATAGACTCATAATTTTCTATTCATCTACTCAAAGTTGAGGTCCTCAAAATAATTTTGTTAATACTTTACACTCTCCCTCACTTGAAGATTTTTGAATTATGTGATAAATTTCTTAGTTACGGGGATGTGCATGTGGACCATTTCCTCGTGTCTAAGAAAATGGCTAAGAGAAGTATAAAAAATCTAGACAAGAAACGAAAAAAATGAAGAACGTGAAAAGAAATGAGTCGAAAAGTCGAGATGATGCATGGCTAGAAAATTAATTGGAGCTGATGAACGAGTTGATATGGATTCATCAAGATGATGATAGACTCGTGGTGGTTTTCTAGTTGGAAAGGGAAAATGCCACAAAGTGAGAATGGAGCAGATGGAATTGATCGAATGTGGGAACAATTGGATTTCCCTGCCCATCTATTGGAACCATAAATCGAAAAGTGCACATTAGAAAAACAATTTACTTAAAATCTAGTCAATGATCAAATAAACCATTAATACCATTTTAAATTGAAAAAACTGTATTGAATTGATATTCTTGATGATGAAACTACAAATATAGTATAACTTGTAAAACAAGTGATATATATTGGGCATATCTCCACTACTAAAATGTTGATAATATTAATTGGGTTTCTTCACGTACTTTGTATATGAAAAATTATTTGAAATTCTTTCCATGTTTGATTATATATTCTCAACATAAATTAGTGAAATAGACATAAATTAGGGAAGATATCGACTACAAACTATCATTTTAGTACAAATCTTAGAACATCTAATAATCATTGGATTTTTGTTTGAAGGTCCTAATAACCATTGGATTAGTTTTATAAAAAAATTTCTTTTTGAAGAAGAAGGATAGCCATTTTCATTAATGGTTATGATTAATGACATTATTTGATGAATGAAACAAATGGAAAATAATTAAAAAGGGTATTATTGTCATCATGAATATAATATATGTATATATAGAGGAGATATCAGCTACAAACTCCAAAAAATGTGAAAACGTCCAAACTTTATTCCAGCAATTGGATTGATGTGCAGCTACTGAGAAGGCGACACGTGGTGCAGACAAGAGATCTCCCCATTTAACAGAGGCAGACAAAAAATCTGGGGTATATGAGTCATTTCACGGAGAAGACCTAACACCCTTTTCGACGGTTTGGCTTCTTGAAATAGCAAGCTCGAGGATTGACTGGCTTTAGAGCGATTTTGTCTTCGACTCAGAGACGGCGAGAAGTGTGATTTTTTGTCGTCGATCCGGTTGAGAATTATCAGTAAGTAGCGCAATTTTATGATAGTTCTGCAGTCGATTAGGTGTGTTATTGATTTGTTCTTGATTATGTTATTGATTTCCGATTTGTTATTTTTTTTATTTTTGTCGGTTTCAATTCGATCTAGGGTTTTTTCTTTCATCTACAACAAATATGAGGTGCAGAAGACGATGACGACGAGATTGACATCAATTGACCACCGTCGCTAGATGTTTTTTTACTCATTTTCTGTGTTTATAATGTTTTTGTAAGCGATTCTCCTTCGGGGGCAAGCTTTATATTAATCAAGCTTGCATATGTCTTTCTGTTTATGTATAACATGTCGACGTACTCTGTATAACATGTCGGCTTGTACTATATAACCAATTTAATTAAATAATGTTCAGCAGCACATAAAACAATTAACCACTTTAGAGATTTATTTGTAACTATCTAACTTGTTACGTATAACATAGTGGCAAACCATGTGTAACATGATGTTGTACCTTGTATAACATGATGTTTTATATTGTATAACCAGTGTAGTTAGATGATGTTCAGCAGCGCATACAATGATTACCCACTTCAGAGGATTGTGTACAACTGTCTTACTGTCTATGTATAACATATTGATATAGTATGTATAACATGATGTTATATATTGTATAACTCACTTAATTAGATAATGTTCAACTGCACGTAAACGATGAATGATCGCTATTTGGATCTATTTTTAGTGTGGATCGTTGTATAATTGCGCTTTAAATGCGAGATCGCAGTTTGATACCCTATTTTTAGTGTGAATCGCCTAATGATCGCGCTTTAAATGCGTGCGGTTTGAATGCGCCTTTTTTTGTGAGAATCGCTAAATGGTCACGCTTTAAATATGAGACGTTATCTTAGATTAGGACACGGGGCAGGGTCTAACATGTTATACAACATTGCATTACATGTTCTAAGTGGTTATACAACATTGCACTGCATGTTATACAGATAATGTTCAACTGCACGTAAACGATGAATGATCGCTATCTGGATCTATTTTTAGTGTGGATCGTTGTATAATTGCGCTATAAATGTGAGATCGCAGTTTGATACACTATTTTTAGTGTGAATCGCCGAATGATCGCGCTTTAAATGCACGATCACAATGACGAGCGTGCCCTCAGCTCTCCGTCTATATGTAACTAACAGCCAACCGCTCTGTCACTTGTCGCTCGATCGTCGCTCGCAGAATAATGGATGAGCAAATGAGGGTTTTGACGTATTGTTGGAGTTTTTAGTGAGTGTGCCCCTATATATATATATATAGGGGCACACTCGACTACAAACCTATATAAAACGTCCAAACGTCTAAACCATGTAGAACAGTTGGATATGAGACGTTATCTTAAATTACGACACGTGGCAGGGTCCAACATGTTATACAACATTGCACTACATGTTTTAAGTGGTTATACAACATTGCACTGCATGTTATACAGTTCGGACGTTTTGACATTTTTAATTGGTTTGTAGTTGATCTCTCTCTCTCTCTCTCTCTCTCTCTCTCTCTTATTTATATATATCCCACTACATACTAGTGGCTTTTTACAAATCATACAAACCAATCATCGACCAATCACAAGAGTTGCTGTATGGAAATCTGAGTGCACGCTTTTCTAGCGTGTATATAAGTCGTACAAATTTCCACACGCACCAAAAAGTTTCACCTCCGGTGCCATGTGCACCCAAAAGTTCTACCTCCAGTGCAAACCGTTCCACCTCCATCGCAAATAGTTCCACACAGCCAAAAGTTCATGTGTAACTTTTTGTGTTGAGGGTGAAACTTTTTGTAACTCCAAAATTCATTGCGTGCCAACTTTTAAGCACACGCATGGACACGTGTCGTGCGACAGGAAAGCGTGCGCACAGAATTCCACAAAGCAATGTTTGGATTTGATTTAAACTGTATATATATATATATATATATATAGGCATATTCAAGTGAGAATCAGGAGTCGCGTGAGAACTACCCAAATGTAACGAGGGGGCGTGTATTTTTCTACACCATAGAAGGGAAAGTGTTACCCGTGGAGGGGAGGGGGTGTTATGATGGATTAGAAGAAAAAAAGTTTTGTTTATATTTTTTTTGGTCTACCATGATAATGTTATGGAAATACATGTCAAAATAATGGATACGCGTGTATGGAAATACACGGCATAATAATGGAAATACATGGCTTAATAATGGAGGTACATGACATAATAATGGAAACACAGTTTGCACATGTCCGTACAACCCTGTTTGGTTCGCACATGATCATGGACCTATATATATATAGAAACCCTACCCCTTATTTGACAATTCAGCGCCGCTTAGCTTAAGAGTCGCGTCGACGGGTCTAGATGATGGCGACGCTCCAAACGGCGACGGCGGTGACTCCGACGGTGTAAACGGCGATTCAGCCAATTCCTCCACAACGACTCCAATCTATGGCGAGAACCACGATTTGGCTCCTTTCCGACGCATTCTAGATGACGATGACGACGACAATTGATGGTGTGAATGGCGACTTGGCTCCGTCCCCACAACGAGGTACTCCACAGTGGCTTTGATCTACAGCGATAACCAACAATTCGACTCCTTCCCCACAACGGCAACTTAAGCTTGATGCATCCCAAACGGAGGCGGCGACGATTGATGCATCCCGTTGTCTATACATATTGTTCGTCTTCCTCTCCTCTCTCCGTCACCAAATCCCGTAAAATGTGTGTTTTGCAATTTCAGTTTCGTTTCAGATGTGTTTTCCAATTTCGGTTTCGTTTCAAGTTCGTGTTTCTGGTTTTAGTTGAATCGGAATTCGTGAATTGTTTCATCAATGACATTTGATTTCATGAAAAAATGTATTTAAATTTTCTGTTTGTGTGCGTTATGTGTATGTAATTTTGATTTTTTTATTTGGATTTGTTGAGCAATGGTATGGATTTAACGCAATTCGATTATTTTGTTTGTATAGTCTCTTGTTTCTGAATTCATAGCTCTGATTTTTACCGGTGATCCGAATATTTTTGTTATGTTCATGTGCACCATGCACTAATTATTCAAGCTGTAAAATATTCAATTTGCATTATCATAATTGTTCATTATTATATTAGTATTCAAAATCATTTTATTTATAGTGTTCATAAATAGATGTTGTATTCTTCTACCATTTCTTTTTCGATCTTTTCGATATTTGAATATGATCGTCCCACATAGAGCTCCCATTTGTTACGGATTTCACCTTATGGGAGTTTTTGTTACAAGTTGACCTTTGAAACAAACAAAGTGATGTTCTGCAAAACATATCCGATAAAACATGTCAGATGAAACATATCCGATGACACATATTTGATGAAGTTGATTTGATGAAGTCAATGAAACCGGTTCGATAAAACTAATTTATGAAAATGGATGAACCTAATTTGATGAAACCAGCTTAATAAAACAGATGAAACAATTGAACTGTCTCACATAAGCCAACGAACTAAACAATTCTAATGAAACGATTGCAAATGAACCGATAATAATGTTTCATGTGAACCGATGAAACCATTGTATTGAACAGATAATACGGTTGCAAGTGAACCGATCAAACCATTGCAATGAACCGTTATTAAAACATATTCAACTAATGAAATAGAGTTAAAAATAAATAAGAGTATGAAAATACGTTTATACCCTTCTGGTGGTTTAATTCATATTTATGTTAGTATGTCATTGATGACTCAATATTAAATACGACCATCAATCATTTCTTCCAATATTAAATATGACCATTAAGTGTTCTAAAATTTGTATTGAATTGATAGGTTTGTCCATGATTAAAACCCCATAATTTAAATAAGAAACTTAAGAAACTCTAAGAAGAAATAGACTATTCTAATTTACTTACTAAATAAAACTTAAGAAACTTACTAAACATTCGACCAACAAATTTATCAAATCTTAAAAAATTAGCATGTACATTGTATAGAATTGTGTAGTGAATTGAGTGATTGTATTCATGTTGTAGTGACATATTTATATGCAAATGATCTAACTAAGAAGTAGAGAAAGAGGGAGTAGTTCATATTAACTCTCCAACTAAATACAAGTGAGGAAAATAAGGAAGACTAATTATTCTTATCAACATCCCCCTAAAGTTGGGCGACCACGTAGTGAGGTTCAACATGCAACAAAGAGTCTCAAATCGAGGACGCAACAGTGGCTTAGTGAGAACATCGGCGAGCTGATCATCGGTAGAGACTTATGACACGCGAAAAGTACCAAGTTTAACTTGCTCACGAACGAAATGATAAGCAATAGCTATATGTTTCATTCGAGAGTGAAACACCGGATTTGAACTTAAGCTTGTAGCTCCAAGATTATCACAATAGATAACAGGAGTGTCAATTTGAGAATGACCAAGCTCAGTAAAGATGGACAATACCTACATTAGTTCCGATGCGGTGTCGGCCAATGCCTTATATTCTATTTCAGTTGAAGACCAAGCAACCGATCTTTGCTTCCTCGAGCTCCAAGAAATAGGCGTCGAACCAAGGTAGAGAAGATAGCCACTTGTAGAGGCAAAGTCATCCTTATCACCGACCCAGCATCATCAGAGAAAGCGTGAAGATGTAAAGAAGACTTGTTTGAGATGTGTATACCACGATCAAACGACCCTGACAGGTACCGAAGGACACGTTTGAGAGCTTGCCAATGCTCTGATGTTGGTGATTGCATGAATTGTGATAATTTATTGACACTGAGGGCAACATATGGTCATGTCAAACTTAAATATTGTAAACTCCCTACCAACACCCGATAGTCTGTTGGGGTAGGAAGAGCTGAACCACCATCTCGCTGTAAGATAGTTGTCGTGGACATGGGCATGGAGATCGGCTTGTAATCAATCATACCAGCACAAACCAGTAAATCTTAAATATATTTACGTTGTGAATGGAATAGACCATCCTTAACCCGAATAACCTAAAGACCAAGAAAGTAATTGAGAAGACCAAGATCCTTAAGGGAGAACTTCTGAGCAAGAGTGGAAATAAAAGTATCAGGAGCATTTATAGAACTACCTGTGACAACAATGTCATCCACATAAGCTAGCAAGAAGATGGTCGTTAGTTCATCACGGAAAATAAACAAGGATGCATCGGCCACTAAATTTTTGAATCCAATTGAAATGAGATATCCGTGAAGCTCATTGTACCAAGCCCTCGGTGCTTGCTTCAAGCCATAAATTGCTTTGCAAATTTTGCAAACATGAGTTGGGTTGGACGTGTCAACAAAACCTGAAGGTTGTGCCATAAATACCTCCTCTAAAAGTGAACCTTGAAGGAAAAAATTATTTATGTCCAATTGCCTCAATACCCGGCCCCGATGAACCGCCATGGTAAGAAAAATTGGTACGGTGACAGGTTTGAAAACTGGACTAAACGTTTCATGAAAGTCCCAACCAGGGCGTTGATGAAATCCTTTCGCAACCAACCTCACTTTATAACAATCAATCGATCCATCTGCCTTTTGTTTTATACGAAACACCCATCTACATCCGACCACATTCTGCTCTTGTGTAGCTGGAACCAAGTCCCAGGTCTGGTTCCTTTGCAAAGCATCAAACTCTCTCTGCATAGTTGCGCGCCACTCGGTGTGACATAAGGCCTGAGTAATGGTTTTTGGTTTATGTGAAAAGGACATGTAAGTATGGAGATTCAATTTGCGAATCGGTTTGAAGAAATTGTTCTTTGACCGCGTAATGACACCAGGCTGAGGAGGTGGTCTATTGTGATTAAATCGGGCAAGTGGATTTGGTATTGGTCGTGTGGAAGAGGAAGCTGAGGCATGAGGTGTGATAGTAGGAGTAGACGAAGAGAGGGGAGATAAAACGGGTGGTGGTGGGGAGGAAGCATTGGTGGGTAGAGAGAGTGATATCTGAAGGACTTGGGCAATGAACAGGGTGTGGTGACATAACAGGAAGAGATATATCAATCCATTATGTGGGTATATTAGTAGGATCAGATGGTTGTGAAGAAAAATGTTTGAATGGAAACTTTGTCTCAACGAACCAGACATGCCTAGAAGTGTAGACGCGTTTAGTAGTCGGATCAAGGCACATGTATGCACTTTGAGTGTTGCGGTAACCTACAAAAACACATATAGAAGACCTTGGAGAAAGTGTATGGTTAGCATAAGGACGTAGCCAAGGAAAACACAAACAACCGAAAATCTTAAGCTTTTCATAATTAGGGTGAATGTGAAGGAGACGAAAATAAGGAGAGTCGAAGTTGAGAACAAGTGTCGGAAGACGATTAATAAGGTAAACTGTGGTGGTAAATTCATGAAGCCAGTGATCAAGAGGCATACCGGCATGAGTGAGTAAAGACCAGTTTCAACAACATGACGATGACGTCGTTCAGAGATACCATTGTGTTATGGTTTATGTGGCAGAGAGGTGTGACGAGTAATTCCATTATCACCAAGGAAAGAATTAAGAGCATCATACTTGCCTCTATTGTCAATGAAAAGAATTTTTATCGTTTGATTAAAAACTTTTCAACTAAAGCCTTAAATTTGATGAAAACAGCACGAGTGTCAAACTTTTTCTTGAGCGGATATAGCCAAACATATCTAGTGAAATGATCAACAAACACACAATAATAACGCAATCCATCAAAAGAGATCACATGCGAAGTCTAAACATCAGGAAAAAAAATCACCTCTAAAGAATACGTGGAAACAATACTAGACTTGTGAAAAGATAACTTATGACTCTTGTTTAATTGGCAAGCAGTACAATGAGATTGTAAAAAAATTATTGAACCCAAATTGAAATGTCGTTGGATATATTGAATTGTAGTGGAAGATGCATGGTCGAGTTTATGATGCCATAGAGTTGAAGATGAAAGATGAATATGATTGACGGATGGTGAAGAAGGCCACATATAAACACCATTATCACACGGGCCTTTAAGCAATGTCCTCCCCGTGTGTATGTCATTCACAAGAAAATAGTCAGGTAAGAATTCAATGGCAGAGTGATTTTGCTTAGTAAACTGAGAAACAGAAATGATGCTTTTGGACATGGAGGGAATACAAAGCACATTGTTTAAAGGAAAATGAAGTAGCTTAAGTGTACCGGTATGTGTAATGTCTAGTCCCTTACCATTACCCATAAACAATACGTCTGGGCGACTATATGGATGATGCAAGGCCAAGTTGTCAAGGTCCCGAGTTACATAATGAGACGCCCCACTATCAACAAGCCAGTCCGGTTCATTTGAGGATGAAGTGAGAGTATGAGCCTGCGGTTGAGTCGACGGAAAACTCGAGAATCATGCAGAATTTGGAGGTTGAATGATGGGATGTTGAGTACGAAAAGTAGGACAGTGAGAGAGAACATGCCCTTGAACTTTACACCATTAACATCTTCCTTTGAAAGGTTTTCCACCACCCAGATTAGAGCGTACCAGACTTGAAGGAGATGGTTGAGGTTTCCATGATGGCGAAGAAGGATACATAAGTGGCGGCTGATGGGAAACCGAATGACGAGCACGAGACTTAGCAGACCAAGTTTGTGCAATCAAGGCAGTCATCGGAGACAAAATATTGATGTTGTCCAACCTGAGACAAAGTTTACAATTAATTAACTTCTCATGTAGTTCATCAAATGATATGGGCGTGTCACGCTCATTGACCCCGTCAATAACAAAGCGGTAAGAATCATCAAGCCCCCGCAACACAAAATCAGTCAAGTCTTCGGGATGAACCGGAGAACCAATAGATGCAAGTAAGTCCGCAATGCCTTTAATGGAGTGCATGAACTCGAAGATCGAAAGCAATCCTTTTGTTGTAGATCGAAGTTTAGCCTTTAGTTGCTTGATATGTCCACGGGAGGGACGAGCATAAGTTTGTTGAAGAATGGACTAAACCTCATGTGAAAATTGAGTTTGCGTGACCAGTGATGCAACCGTTACAGATAGTGTACTAAGTAGTGCACCATAAATGAGACGCTCTTGTCATTTCCATAAAATAAATGATGGGTTTGGCACTTGCGTAGGAGGAGTGTCCGTCGCGGCTACCGTTGTAGCCGACATCGTATGAGAACCGTCGACATAATAGAAGAGGTCGTAGCCCTCGAGAAGTGCTTGAACCTGCAACTTCCAAGCAATATAATTCGTGGATGTTAATTTAATAACATTGGAGAGAAAAATATGAGTGAATGGTTGTGTGTTGTCATGGGGATTTGGTAATTGTGTTGCAGCATCTGTCATGGAGTAGAAGAAAAAAAAACAAGAATAGCAAGATCGTGATTACGTGAGCAACCTTCGCTCTGATACCATATAGAATTGCGTGATTGTATTCATGTTGTAGTGGCATATTTATATACAAATGATCTGACTAAGAAGTAGAGAAAGAGGGAGTTCCTATTAACTCTCTAACTAAATACAAGTGAGGAAAATAAGGAAGACTAATTATTCTTATCAACACATTGTACATACATGTTTTGATAACAATAATTAGTCTGGTAGAGATGACTTGAGGGAAAATTTCAGTTGAAAGTGTAATATATATTTTTTCAGTTTCTATGAATTATTAATTTATGATTTTCTTGGGACCGAAAATTATAAAGGGATCTCGCAAAAAATTATTAACTTATTACTTTATCAATTTTTTCAAATTTTACATTGGTCCAAGTCAGGACCGGACAAATTTATTATTTTAGAGAATTTATTAATTTATTTAGTATTAATTTAAAGATTTTTTTACTGTAACATGATCTCACAAATGGAAGTACAAATTTCAGCATAAAAATGATTTTCAGTTACTTATTTCCAAGCATTATCGCAATAAAGTAAAGAACGTGTCCTATCGAAGTCGTTGCTTTCCACAATGATTTTTGTTTTCGATTTCAAGAAAACGAAAAAAAAAGTTAATTATTCTAGCCGATTGTTGTCCTTTTTTTAACCAAAATTTCAATCTCATTGGAGTTTCGAAAGTATTGTGGTTGCTTGTTGTGTGTTCAGTAAAAAAACTTAATCTCACAATTAAAATGGTAATTAATATTTATATTAATTAAGTGTGTTTGTTGTGGCTAATAATGAAACGTCAATTTGTCCAGATAAGATTGATCCATCAAGGTCAATAATTAGAATTAGAATTTATTGAGATTCTTAGGATACTTATTTCACATGAGGAGTAGTGACAGAAATCAATTTTCAATCAGCTTTTCATAAATTTTTAATATG
The DNA here is from genome assembly GCA_963920655.1 of Geranium rotundifolium. Classification (NCBI taxonomy): domain Eukaryota; kingdom Viridiplantae; phylum Streptophyta; class Magnoliopsida; order Geraniales; family Geraniaceae; genus Geranium; species Geranium rotundifolium. The sequence continues at coordinate 30,963,462 of OY987319.1, forward strand.
AAACATTGTACCGGGCGAAAGGATCAAAAATTTACAGTAATAATTTTAACGGGTAATGACAGTTGATTACACTCAACTATGTCACGTTTCAAATTTAATACCCCAATTTACAAAATTTCATTTCGGGTATCCCAAGTTTTAATAAGCGACATTTAGCCTAACTTCTATTAAATCTAACTGAATTGGTGTGTTAAAAAGTCGAAAATGCCCTCAATAGTTTTGTCTGTTAAACTGCTCTGATTAGTTCAATTAATATGATTATGAAATGACTATTTTACCCCTAATTGAACAACTAATTTAACTAATAGTTTGAGGTCAAAATTGACTTTTCAATTACACAAGTAATAATTATAATTATATAATAATTAAGTAAATATATTATAATTAATTGATTATAGTATAATTAATTATATCATAATTAATTTTAATTAATTAATTAATCCTTCATCTTCTCCCCTTCTCTGGACAACCCACCATCACCAGAGTCAACTCCACCTCAAACCCTAGCCCTCCACCGACGACTTTGCCGCCGAGAACAAGATCGACACCGGGAGCTTCGGCGTCGTGTACAGGGGCAATAACCTGTCTCCGGCTACAACTTCGACAGAGCTGAGGTGTTCACGCTCACCGTTGCCACCGACGACTTCGCCATCGAGAACAAGATCAGCGCCGGGAGCTCCGGCGTCGTGTACAGGGGAAAGCTCCAGATCTGGTAGTCGACGGCGGAGGCGGACCTCGCCGGATCTGGGTCGTCTCCTCCAGATCTGCAGAGGTTTATGGACTCAAAACCCAGAAACTTCGACCAACCATACTGGTTTAACAGACCAAAACTGTTGAGGGCATTTTAAACTTTTTGACACACCAATTCAGTTAGATTTAACAGACGTTGGGTTAAGTGTCGCTTATTTAATCTTTGGGTATTCCAAATGGAAATTTGGAAGTTGGGGTATTAAATTTGAAACGTGACATAGTTGAGTGTAGTCAACTGTCATTACCTCTAATTCTAACTCCATTAGTGTTATGAAAATTATGTTATAGCTCCGTGCGTTATTTGTAAAATATTATTGAATAATTAAAATTATTTAACCTATTTAAAATTTGAACTAATATATATTAAGTAAAATAATTTGCAAAACAAAACAATAAATTAAAATAAATAAATATCAATAATACTCTAATGCCACCATAACGAACAATTCAAATAAATTATTGAATAAGGTTTGCGAATTTCAAGATATCTGGAAATAAAAAAATAGTAGATGATAAACATACATTTGTATAAAAGTAATTGATATATATATATATATATATATATATATATATATATATATATATATATATATACACATATATATCGTATTGTCTTTTATACGATCTATAATAACTTTTTGGCTTCTTAAACACAATTGACTGTCTCATAACTACTATTTCTTTCCTCAATTACATGGAGAAATCAAGTTCAAAAACTGTGGTTCCTACGGATGTTGGCTATTTTGTATGGTGAAATGATGTCCATCCATATGTCGTGACCTAAAACGCTGATGCTCAAATAAGAAGATGTCCATACAGAAGTCTCGGACATCACGATCTAACATCTCGCCATAAGACTTTCTGGAGTTTTCTTAATTAGAAAATTTTCGAATATCAGAAGGATTATCTCCACATCAACTGTCCAGCAGCAAAAGGAAACATGGAAGAGACAGAATCGACAAGACGCGTATGAGATCTTTTAGGAAACCCTAAACAGAGTCTCGTCACATCTTCTATAAATAGATGATCGTTCCATCCCGTAGAAGGTGGTGTTGTGTAGTTATATCTTAATTCATAATATACAGAGTTCCTAAGCATGTTGGACTAGCGTGTTAGGGAGTTGTATGTTGTAGCTAAGATCATAGCTTGTGTGTTCCAAACAAAGATTCGCAAAAACATTATTTGGTTGATTTGAACGAACCCGCACCAGTGGAGCTGAGTGCAAACTTTTGAAGACGACGACAAAGAAGGAGAAGGAACAGTGGGATCTGTTATAAGAGTGGACTCGAGTCGGAGGCTCGAAGACGGGGAGAGACCCTGGGTTAAGTTCACACTAGTAATAATATCATAGGGCTTAGATTAGGGTGCTAATCATGAGAAGCTTTGTATGTGTGATTGATTACATATAGTGGAACTTGTTCACTGGCAGAGTGCCCCCAGACGTAGGTGATGTTGCACCGAACTGGGTAACCAACTCCTGTATCGTTTAATATATATTCGTTGTTTTGATTATTGACTTTGCACCGGCAGGATGTCTCACACTTAGTCTCAACATCATAAGAAACATCTTGCGTTTAACCAGAATTTCAAAAACAAATCACATCAGGATTCTAAAATTTTACTATCTTATATTGAACACTACCAAATCATTTACTTTCTTGCCATCATTGCCGATCTCTGTTTTGTTGCTGAATTTGTCTGAAGTAGTCAACTTCAACAATATTTATTTTTCAATCCATCATTTGTCTCCTGAAAATCAACACGACGGATGAGAAATAGAGACAAAGATCAGAATGAGACACGTGATTAACACGTATTCAAATGTATCAGAAAAATTTATCGAAATCTAATGAATGAGACAAAGATCGTTTTATTTGGCTAATGCATGATATCTTAAATAGAGACACGTGATTAACATGTATTCAAATTAGTTTAGAAAAAAAATTGTAATCCGACATAATCCTAATTAATATAAAATTTGTTTATTATTATCATTTAGTTTATTAATTTTTGTAACCGTAATCCAACCAAATCTTAACTAATACTAACTTTATTTGTTATTATCATTAGGCATTTAAACTAAAAAATTAGAAAAAAATTTAGTTTTAACGATATTAGTTTTTAAATTTTTAATTGAGTTTGAAAAATATTAATATACTACAATGTATTAGTGTCTCAATTTTTAATTGAGTTTGAAATATATCAGTATACTACGATAAATTATTAAATTAAAAATCAGAATTTTTAATTGAGTTTAAAATGTATTAATATACTATAATATATTAGTGTTTCAATTTTTAATTGAGTTTGAAATATATCAGTATATTACGATAAATTATTAAACTAAAAATCAGAATTTTTAATTGAGTTTAATTGTATTAATATACTACAGTAAACATAATTAAGTTTAAAATGTATTAGTATGCTACAATATATTATTGTTTTAATTTTTAACTGGGTTTGAAATGTAATAGTATACTTCAATATATCATTGAGTTAAAACAATTAGAATTTTCAGTTGAGTTTTAAATGCATTTATAGGGAAAAAAAACAAATATTATTAAGCAAGTAACCCGACATCACGCTGGACAGCTAATGCAACATATGTGGGACAGACCCCGCATAGTGATCCCAGTTACTGTTAGCTAAAGTGCACTTGGCTAATTTATGAATCAAAACATTATATAATTACACATGTTCTAGAGGTAGACAGTACGCAACTCCTATCGCTAATAATACATCCAAAGATGTTCAACTCGACCCGTTTAGCATCATGTAGAGTCACGGCCTCCACCTAATATGTATAGAGAAACCCCGTGATCCCGCTAAATAATGTTTTAAACATGGCTCTATGATAACCCGGAGACCAATCGACTCGAACCAATTAGCATCATGCAGAGTCATGGCCTCCATCTCGTACGAATGGAGAAACCTCGTAATCTCACTGCAAACCGCATTAAACCAGCTTCCTCAATCAACCATGCGATCAATATGGAAGTCGCGAAACTTTAATAATTGTACTTACCAAGATCAATCCATCGACGCTAGAGAACCCCTGATCCCTCACAGTTCTGAGTCCAATGGGACACCCCGAGGACGTACTGAAGCTTAATAAAACCAAGACCCCCTAGTTCGATATGCTTACATAAATCTGCCCATCGACGCCAGAGAACTATGGTTCCCTTCCAGTATCGAGTCATCAACCAATCAAATCCGCATATATAGAGCCAATCAGCAGAACTTTCCTGCCCTATTTTTGATAAACTCCGCCTGAGTCCTTCTGCTCTAACTACACCAATCTCCACTGAGCTTCTCTGCCTAACCAACGCTGACCCTCTCCCGAACCCGTCTCCACTCACAAATTTCCCTCCCCAACATGACTATTTCAAAGTCACCATCAACCCATAGAACCTAGAAAGTAAAATTATATTATAATTTCATACATAAATTAAACTGAAAACAACATGTGCATGATATTATTATTTGTTTTGTCTTTCTTGAACACCTCTTCGTATCATTCCAAAGATGCAATAGAGGCTGAAGATAAGATCAGCCACACGAGAGCTGACTAAATTAACCAATGAGGTGAATTTTTTTTAATTTGAACTCGTGACTCTGTGTTGATTAAATGACTGTGACCGGTAAAAAAAAGACAAACTGAGTTCATGCACTGTACAGTAAAAAGTAAAAAGAAGGTAACTAAATGACAAATAGAAAATATGAAGTGACATAAACGTTACATATGCTACTTTATGCTGTGAATTGTGAATGCCACTCAGCTTATAAATGGTTATTGCTCTCTCTCTGTGACTCATCCATACTTCACAGGCTTTTGCTCTTTGTCATATGTTCTGTACTTATTTGTGTGTATGGACTTTTACTTTATATCTTTCTCATTTACGTATAATCTTGTTTTAGTTTTAAATTGACACGATTATTATTTAATTACGACCAACTTCAAAATATTTTTAAAAATATCAATGGTATTTTTCTCATTTTTTAAAATAGGTGAATTTCACACACTCAAATATTTCTAATGATCTTATAAGATTCGTAGTTGATTTTCATATATTTCTTAAATACTAAGTTTTACAAAATTCGGAGATCAGTCGCTAAGTCGAAAGTGGGTTCAATTTTTATTTCTTCTGAAAAAAATGAACTTTTAAAACAAGAAAGTTTCCAGCAAAAAACTCGAACTCACTTTTGACTCACTAAATGACCTCAAAACTTGTAAATTGTTATGAGACAACAATTCTATCTCTGTGTAAAAAGAAAAAAACCTCTCTAAAAAGACATGAAATTTTGTGAAAACAAATTTTGTCTCATTTAGATCTACGAACATCACAATATGAAAAGCTATCGTTTAAGGTTGAAATATATTGTTTCAAGAATTAATTAGTACTCGCGATCCTTTTGCTCTCCAAAGTTTGTCTCAACTCATAGTTTGTCTTTGTTGTTTTCCTCTTCATTTATTTATCGATGGAGATATTCGTTCCTTATCTAGAAGGAGTACTTAATAAATTAAAGACCACACATACATTAGGTTTCACATTAGTCCCTATTAGGTTTGGAGTACAATGTGTATATAAATTCTCTTTATATCTCGTACTCTTTCGATGTGTGACTTTAAACTTATATGTGGACCTAACATTTACAACATGGATCTAATTATATTTATAGATGATGAAGAAAGAACAAATTCTTAACAAAATAAAGAATTGGAATATTGAAGATATTGATGACATGCTAGTTGAGTTGCATGATCATGTGAAAATGACTCTTCAAGCTCTTTTACATATATGCATACATAAGACTTTCGTTATTTCCATGGAAATGTTAATAATGAATTGGGAAGTCCCCCAAATAGTTTTTTTCTTGAATCATCGAAAGATTTGGTTGATAAATAATAATACTACAATTAGAGAGTGATGACAAGAAAGCTATACATCTACGTACGTCTAAGACTTGGTGTGATTAGATATATTGTGCAACTTACTTTAATTTCTCGAAAGCTTCTTTACGTTTTATGGATCAAAGTTTAGAATATATATACTGTTTTCAATTGCATTATTTAAATAAAATAATGCCTAATCAAAAGTTCAAAATAATCAAAGCAATTGTTAAAGATGGAAAGAATATTAAATGGAAAAGTTTTAAGGGCAATTTTGTCCATTTGTATGTTAAGCATTTTTTGAATCAAACAACAATCATCTCACATAAAATGACTGTGATATCATTTTAAATATTTTTACAGAAAATTATTTTACAATATATAATCTTAAAAATATTAATAAAGAAGTTCTTACTTCCAACTTTCGGTCACCACATAATTAATTTGGGATAAACGTTTGTTTGATTAATTGATTAAACACTTGAATTTAAATTTGGGTTAAGCGACCTGCATAACTAGCTCTGCTGTCTTTTTATCTCACAATTATCATCTTCTAAAGTGATTATATTAGACTCTCTTTTACATAAGGATGAGTTTTAAGTTTGGGGCAATTTTACATCATCACAATATAATCACGCCTAAATTTTAACACACAACTTGTTGATGAAAAAACAAAGTTAAACAACTCACATAAAACAAATTAAAATTTAAGCAAAAGTATGCATGTGGCCAGTTATGACTATTTTGTTTCATTGATCAGTTTGTGTTGTTATCAGTTTCGAATTTTTATTTGCGATTGATGCTTTTAGTCTTGCAAATTTTCAGTTTTGACTATTACGTGAAAATTTTGAGATTATTTTTTTTATTGTTTTAAAATAACAATTTTGGAATTTTAAAATTTTCAATCTAAGTTATGATACAAATACAAGAAAAAGATTAAATTATAATAGTACCAAATCAATCACAAGATGGTGGAATGTTGAAAAAACAGAACATTATATACCCAACATTCTCTGACGGTCCAATCCCAAATCCATTTGCAAGCAAACAAATATTTACGTTATATGAAATGTAGGACCACCATCTTTATAACTTCCATGCCCATACCATTTTTTATCTTCCTTTTCTTGCTCTCCAAGCCATATTTTGATCTTCTTTTTCTTCATATATCTTCTTCTCACCATTACGCAATACATATGTAGCTACCATTTTTGACATTTTTGGTTTTGTGTTTCTTCAAAGCAATCGCAGCGCAAATGAATTAATTCATCGTATCCTTTTTCATCAAAACAGATAAGTCGACATGATTGTTTTTGTGTCTCCACATAAATGTATGTGATGTCAAGAAATTATTCAGCCCAAAATTCCTTGATCTCTTCAAAAATTTATATTTATAAAAGAAACTTAATTAATTATTATAAAAAGTTGTAAATTAGTTGTTTTTTAACAAATGCAAACAAGAAACCAATTAATTGTATCGGACCAACACATGAATTGTGGGTCGGTAGCCCAAAACAAGAAAATATAGCAGAAACTTAGCTTACTTAAAAACCCAATATAATAGGTGCAGACTCGTAATTGTTGTTCATAATAACTGCAAACTTGATTTTGTCATTTAAAATATATTCCATTTTATGTATTTTTAACTTAAATTTCATTGACAACCTTCAAACTGAAGTATTGTGAATTGGTAATCCAAAACTTAGAAGAGTTTATAGATAAAAATAATATGAATTCGGTTCCATATCAAAATTTGACTCTCTTAAAAACCAAACATGATAGGTGCATACTCAAATTTGTTATTTATGATAAATGTAGACTCTTGTTAACGTCACGATAAATCTGACTCATGTTTCCGTTCATGTCTACATATACTTGATATTTGAAGAAGCAAGAATGTTTTTTTAGCGAGGCGATGGCTCTGAGAAGGCAGATTACCTATTTTTTTCTTTCATCTCAAATAAAATACGATCAGGAGAAACTAGTTCGAACCCCTTAAATAAATTTAAAACAATTCCTACAGAGTGTACTATTTAAAATATTTTTTCACTTATATAATTTTACACGAAATTCATTGACAACCTTCAATCTGAAGCGGTATGAAATATCCCGACAGTGCCAAAGAAGGAAGGTACGTAGGCAATTAGTAGCAGAATTGTGACTATGAAGCCAAATAAAAAGTTTAGCAAACATTAATTAGATTCGATTGGTCGAGGAGGGAACATGAGTTTCCATGTTCATGCACGAACTCTGAGAGATCGATGAGTTGGTTTGGCTCTATCTTATCGTTTAATGATAAGAAAAATAAGAGTAACAAATACTGACAATCATAGATAGGGGAAGAGATATAATATGTATTGACTGATTGATTGGTTGGTGTTGAGGATATATCCAAACAACCCATAAACGAATATTATGGGGCCTTAACCAGCCTAGCTCTGTCCCCACCCCCATAAAGATTATGGACCCACAACCAAGCAAACAATCCTATCCATTTCAAGAAAATTATGAATACATACCGTATTTTTGGGTCAGAATCGTGACAATGTGGCAATTGGATGAGTCGGTTCACTAATATCATCATTTCAATGTTATATCAATTCAATTGAATTGTCTATTTCGATATAATAATAAGATTTTGATAGCAACTACTCACTCGATCATTGTTTGTTTTTAGACGCTTTACAATCTGTAATTAAGGCTTCTAATTAATTAGATGGGTTACATTAATTGTTTTCTATTTTATGCCTATTTTTTATCTTTAAAGCTAATTTCTAAATTCAATTGTATGTGCTTAAATTTTAAAATTGATTAAAAGATGCTATATAAATAAAAATAGTATAAATGTATCCAAAATTAGTTTATGGGTAAATGAAGTGACAAGTGTAGGTTGGACAATTTCATACAGAAATCTAATAAGTTATTGTTTTATATATTTAGTATTTTTTAATAATTACATAATTTTCTTATCTTACCTAAAAATCGTTCTCATTTCATAGACAAATGTGTGCCTCAAATCGTTGCAGTGTCCCTTTGTGAACTTATATATCTATTGTTAATTAATTTGTAAATAGATGGTCAAATCATGACCTTATTACCGTGAGTTATATTGGGAACGGTTACCGATAGAATTAAGGTAGATAAAAATATTATTGATATCTTTGATGACAATAAGAGAAGTTTTTAATCAATGCTTGCTTGACTAATATGTTAAGCATTTAAACTTGTGTCCAAAGGACATGAACTTGTGTCCTCTCCCACAACCTCTGATGGACTTCTATTTCGGTGAGAGTCAACTGACAATATGAGCTCTTTATGGCCTGCCTTGAGCCTATTATTGACACGATAATTTTAAGAACAATTTAGTGATGCCTTGGTTTATTAAAATAATATAGATTCCACTTTTGTATGCATTTTGCTCTTACGTGGAAAGACTGATTATAATAAAGGTAAACAGATTAAGTACAAAAACCTTTTGTAAGTCATAATCATTTGATTTACATATTCTTTATTTTCTTGACACTGCCCTAATGTTAATCTATAACAATAGCCTGATTAAAGAGAAAATCACCAATCATGTTCTAGTGTATATGATATGGGTGAGATAAGAGTATTAGGACAGTGAAGAGGATGAGAGCAAGCCATGCATGCATGCATGCAAGTTATTATAAGAAGTCAATTTGTCTTCTTACGTACGTATCTTATCCATATAATAACTTTGTACTATATATGTAGTAAGATATATATGGTGATGTGGCGTTATTGTTACTCCATTAGCTAGTGGAGCCGTGTAATGTTCGTTCTCCATTCACCTAATAACCAACAATGATCTTCATGATTGAATCATATATGTTTCCCTAATTTTGGTGGTATATGCGATCAAAAAAACCTTGTCTCACTTTCTCTTAGATGTTACTTTCATTGTGTATAGTGATGTTTGTTGGAGTCGTAATTAACTTTACAGATGTATAGAGTTTGTTGAAGTCCTAACTAATTTGACAAAAGTCTTGAGTGAGTTATGTGTTCGTGGATAACGATAATGAAAAGATGAATACACAGTAAAATTGTGTTGTATTATTTCGTTGCTTGAGGACTGCTCCACGTCATATGCATAAGCACCTGAAGCGGAAGAGAGATTTATGTACATATGTCCTAGAGCTTTAATAAAAAGTTTATGTGTTAGTCGAGCGAAAAAATAATCATTTAGTGATTAATCAGAGATTAGTTGAAAATTTATGATTTAAAATAATTGCGACGACGAAAGTTCTTATATTAAAATTTTAAATGAAATAAAACATAAAATCACAACTTCAAGAGACTTTAACTCAGGAGCTGAATTCAAGAAAACGAGAAGGCCCCAAACTATTAGGGCACACTCAGTTGAAATCGTAACATATATATTAAATATAAAAAAATGTCATTTGACACACAAGCTATTTGAGACACATTATCTTATGCGAGGTTGTAGGTTTGATTTGAACTTTATTGTGTGCATGGGACAAGGAGTGATTTTGAGTGGAACAGGAAAGATACGAAATTGTAAAATAAAATAAAAACCGGAAACAAAAAAGAATGTTGAATAGTTGGGCTTAATTGGTTTGGGCTTTCTTTAACTTGGGCTGATGACCTTTGTTTGAACTTGTTTTGGATCCAAATATTTGAAGTCGGTCCTTTAAGTGACACAACATGAACAGACCCCTCAATATTCAAATTTCTCAAAACGACGCAGTTTTTCTGGACATCACAAAAATGACGCAGCGAGCGGTTTATTTTAAATGATAAATAAAAGGAAATTTTGGTAGTTTTTAAAATTTTAGAATTAAAAAATGGGTAAATTTCACGTGACCTCTCTTAACTATATACTTCTTTCACATGCCCCCTTAGCTACAAAATCAATGCCATAACTATCCAAAAATCTCACTTTACATATTTTGTTGACTTTTTTTCAAAATTATGTTAAGTTTGTGTGAAATGACGAAAATACCCTTGTATCTGAAAAATGATTTTGAACTTTTTTTTTCTATTTTCTTTTACAAAAACAAATAATAAAAAAAATATTTTAGTACTATTTTTTATTTTAAATAAATTATTTTTAAAAATAAATTTTTTTTTACCAAAATTTTATTCTTTATTTTGTACAACGAGAAAATTAGAAAAGAAAAGTTCAAAATCATTTTAATTTATTTATTTTAATTTTTCAGATACAAGGATATTTTCGTTATTTCACAAAAAAACTTAACTTAATTTTGAAAAAAGTCAACAAAAAAAGGTAAAGTGAGATTTTTGGATAGTTAATGCACCTCACAGATTGATTTTGTAGTTAAGGGGTCATGTGAAAGACGTGTATAGTTAAGGGATGTCATGTGGAATTTACCCTTAAAAAATTAAAGGAGAAAATTTTTTTTAGGTGACCTCTCGAGTTAAATTTTTTAGCCATGCAATCATCAGATGAATGTTCTACAAAACAAAAGCTTTTACTTATTTGATAACTTGCTGTAAATGAGATTAATTCGAACAAGTAAAATTATGACTAAATCATATACATTTTTATCAAGTACTCGTGGGCCTAAAAATTCAACGGTTAAACGTCAAAATATTCAAGAATGACGAAAATACCTTTGTATCTGAAAAATAAAAATAAATAAATAAAAATGATTTTGAACTTTTTTCTATTTACTTTTACAAAAACAAAGAATAAAAAAATATTTTAGTACTAATTTTTTATTTAAAATAATTTTTTATTATAAAACTTTTTTTACTATTAACAAAATTTTATTATTTATTTTGTAGAACGAGAAAATTTGGAAAAAAAAGTTCAAAATCATTTTAATTAATTTATTTTAATTTTTCAGATACAAGAATATTTTCGTTATTTCACAAAAAACTTTTAACTTAATTTTGGAAAAAGTCAACAAAAAAAGGTAAAGTGATATTTTTAGATAGTTAAGACACTTCACATATTGATTTTGTAGTTAAGGGGTCATGTGAAAGACGTGTATAGTTAAGGGATGTCATGTGGAATTTACTCTTAAAAAATTAAAGGAGAAATTTTTTTTTAGGTGACCTCTCGAGTTAAATTTTTTAGCCATGCAATTATCAGATGAATGTTCTACAAAACAAAAGCTTTTACTTATTTGATAATTTGCTGTAAATGAGATTAATTCGAACAAATAAAATTATGACTAAATCATATACATTTTTATCAAGTACTCATGGGCCTAAAAATTCAACGGTTAAACTTCAAAATATTCGAGAATGACAAAACCATTTTCTATATTATCATACTTTTGTAAGTGAGTGATGTGTATTTTGTTAATGACAAAAATGCGATGTGTGTAAATGACGAAAACTTTAAAAAATATTTATTTTAAAAATAATTCGAGTAATTTTGTCATTTACGCACATTTTGCAATCTAAGATATGCATAGAGAGACGACGGATACACATCTTTAGAAGGAATGCTAATAAACTTTTTTCTTCTTTATCCATGTTTTGCGCTTAATTAAATGTTTGAATGTGCCTCAGAATTTCTGCACATCATTTGTATGTCACAAAGAAGATAACCTACCACTATGGTAGGTCACTATATCATGTAACAACAAATGTTATTCAAATTCTATCCGAAATTGGGTAGGCTGCATTTATTTGGCATAGACCCGAGTTTTCAATCAATTGAAGGTACTGTTCTCTTTCAGTTTCCGATACAGTGGGTACCTTATTCCTTCTTCTCCAGCTCCTCCAACGCTTTCCACAACTTCGGGTCATCAAAATCCTGTATGACAAAAGCCGCTCCAGCTTCCAGCAATGCCTTCTCCGAGTTTCCTGTCGTTAAACCCACTACTGGCATCCCAGCCGCCACCCCGGCTTTTATCCCCGAGACAGAATCCTAAAAAGGATAACAAGGAGGTGAAAAGGTGTTGTAGGAAAGTTGTGTTAGGATCTGTAATGCAACACAAAAGGTTGGAGGAGCAACGCAAGACAAACCTCGAAAACAAAAGCATGCTTGGGTGACACTTTGAGTACTTCAAGTGCCTTCAAGTAGGGATCGGGGAAAGGTTTTGGGCGCGCACATTCATTCCCTATGACGAGGAGTGGGAAGAATTCAGTAAGCTTTAAGCTTGATATCATGTGCTCTCCATTTTCTCTTGGAGCGTTTGTTACAGCAGCGCGTTTCAATCCTTGATCTTCTATCCATTTTCGCAACTTGAGCAGGCCGTTCAAAGGCTCTAACTTTTCAGATGCCAATCTGTACATTTGCACTGGATCAATCAACTAAAAGATATATATGCTCACACGACATCACAACTTTCTTTTAATCAACTTGAACACTCATATTTGAAGAATAAACAAAAGAACCGACCTCTTCAACAAAGAAATACAAAGTAGAACCTCCGATCTTCAAATTGAAAAACAAATTCTTGCTTCTTTGTTTGAAAGTGAATTATTCAATGATTACCATTAATATCCTCGTACGAGTTAGCTATTACCACATAAGTATTTTAGCAAACGGGATCAGTGTGAATATTGCGAGAGAATCAATTTTGTACAAAAAAAAACAATCAAACATGACAATTGTTTGGGAGCAAACTGAGGCAAAATACACTGAACCCGACGGCGATCCGGCATTACTGATCCGACGGGATAGTGGATAGATATCACTAAACCTGTCACGTTGCCATCCCTGGAACGGAGGAAGTAATTGGAAATTAGAGCCTGTGTTTTATAAATTTCCAGCTCGAGTTCCTTCCATAAATGACATGACTTGAATATTGAAACTCGTTTCAGCAAAGCATTATAAACCAAACCTCCAACTCATTAATGGAAAGTCCTTTCCATAAATCAGTTATGTTGATACCTATTTAAATGATGACTCTATGATCCATCTATATGTTTCTATTATTCCATTTGCTTATACTCTTCCTTCTTAGTTAATATTGTATAACCTTCAAATAAAGTAGTAGTTTGAACTGACCTTCGGAACATGGCTTCCTTATCATCCATAAACTTCCGAGCTCTTTGGAAATCCCAATCGGGAACAAGGAGGCTGTGGAGATTATCATTATGCTTGCCACTGATTTTTTCAGCATAGAACTCCTTGGTGATTGGAACCCCGCCATTGAAGCCTATCTGTAGAACATTAATTATGGTCATCTTATAAACCACTTGTTATGGAGAAACCCTTCAAAATAGGCAAAGGCGAAGCAAGCAATCAGTACCTCTTGGAGCATTTCATAGAAGGCAAGATAGTGAAAAGGGTCTGAATCACTCAGTGTTCCGTCAACGTCAAATAGTATTGCTTCCAGAGGAGCAAGATGAGCTAATGAACAATGGTCACTACAATGCGACGAAAGAAGATGATTAAAGTCGCTGTTTACAGATAAGTAAAGAACATGAGAACAATGGTCGCTAGCCTAATGTTGTATTATGCAAGATTGCACAAGCTGAGTGGAAATATTCGCAATGGAAAAAGAAATGAATTTAACCTAATGTTTGTTCATTGAGGAAAGCACGGCCATGTATTTTTCTCACAGAAGTGCAAGAAATTCTCAATGCCAGCTAAACTTTTTAGTTTCAGTTTGTCGAATCACTGTATCAGTTTTCGAAAGCCAAAATCCCAATTATCCCACTTCTTGTCTCTCACTCCCAAATATTCTGAAGCTAGTTTAAATAACTTACACTCAAGAGCTCAAAAACCAAATTCCCAGTTTCAAATCATCAAATCCAAACTTCAACATAAGGGTTTCAAGTCAAGTCCACCCAGCAAAAATGCTCTATGTCACTCTACAATGAAATCGAGCACCCGTGTGTAAATTCATAACATGTTAATCAATCTCCAATACATTTTGGCCAAGAATAAAAACAAAATGCATTTTGTGGCACTATAACCAGACCCATCTGATTATTGACAGTTATTGTGTGATAAATGCATAACCAATTTTTAAAACAAAAAAAACAGCTTAATCTCATAATAAATCTTGAGATCCATCCCTACAAACTCAACCCTTTTTCCCCAATATATTAAAATAAAATCAAAGTTCAATCAATTTGGGTTATTCAACAACAATGAACAAGACGGTAAGAGAAGGAACAAACTAAGAAACAACAATATTGCTTACAAAGGAGAGGAAGAGAATCAGTACCTTCCCATTAGATGTTAATGTGATGAGAAACTGAAGAATTTGGGTTCGATTAGTGAGTGATGGAAGAAAATGGGAATAATCAGCGAAGCGAAGCGAATGGGTTCGTTGTCGCTCCTCCTCCCGAATATTCCGCGTTTCTCGGACTCCAACCACCATTTGTAACTGGGAAATTACATGTTCAATTTTGTTACTGCTTTTTAACATTAAAACGTGTTATGTGACTGTGAGGGTAAACGAGCCGAATGAAATTGATCCAAATATGAGTTTGATCTTTTAAAACTCGATAAATTTATGAGTCGGCTCGTTTAATATTTAAGTAAATATGTATTTTTATTAATATATATTTTAATTTAGTAAATATTTATAATGAAATTGAACGAGTTGAATCTAGTTGGGCCGATCGCAAGCCGACTTGTTTATTGTTTAATGAATTATATATTTAATTTTGTATGAATGTTTGCATTGAAAATTGAGTAAACCGAATTAAGTCGAGCTCGAGCATTTTTTAGTTGAATTTGAGCTTAGTTGCATAAACTCGTTTGAGCTCGAACCAAACATTTTTTCACAAGTCGAGTCATGCTAAATTGAGACTCGATTCAGCTCGTTTAAACCCTTACTTACGATTATTTAAATATAAAACTAACTATAAGAAATGATAACAGATAAAAATATTTTATTACATGTGATTTTCAAGCTTCTCAAGATGCACTGTCTGGGTACTTTGGAAATGAACTCCTTCTCCAAAAACACATCGTTACGAGCAACAAAAACATTGTTCTCACCCGTTTTGTAGAAGCAGTATCCCATTTTTTCCTTGGAATACTCTACGAAAGCACATTTCTCAGATCTGGGCTCGAGCTTATCAGCCATCAAGCGTTTGGCATAAGTCTCGCAACCCCAAACCTTAAGGAAGGACAAAATGAGCTTCTTCCCATGCCATAACTCATATGGTGTCCCTTCTAGTGCCTTTGTTGGAGCCTTATTCAAAATGATTGCAGCTGTTTCCAGAGCATAACCCCAGAATGATATTGGGAGCTCACTATCACTCATCATGAATCGAACCATATCCAATAGCGTTCAGTTTCTCCGTTCAGACACACCGTTCAACTGAGGTGTTCCTGGCGGAGTCCATTCTGAGATGATCCCATGTCCACTCAGATGATCAGTAAATTCATTGGTCAAGTATTATCCACCTCGATCCGATCGAAGTGCCTTAATACTTTTCCCGAGCTGGTTCTACATTTCATTCTTAAACTATTTGAACTTGTCAAAAGCTTCGGACTTATGCCTCATGAGATAGACATAACCATATTTGCTGAAATTATCAGTAAATGTGAGGAAGTAGCTGAACCCTCTCCTGTCTTTTGTACTCATAGGTCCACATATATCGGAATGCACTAGTCCTAACAAGTCAGATGCCCTTTAACCTACACATGTGAAAGGTGCCCTTATCATCTTGCCCATCAAACAATCTTCACATCTCTCAATTGAAGTGAATTCAAACGGACTCAAAAGTCCATACTTATGAAGTGTTGATATACGCTTCTTATTTATGTGGCCCAAACGACAATGCCAACTAGGATTTTGGTTAATATTATTAGATTTAACCGTCTTTGTATTTACATTGTAGATGGCACTTGTGTTAATCTCTTTAGTATCCAATATATAAAGACCATTAACTCTTTCAGCACTTGCATAATAAACATTATTTCTGTAAACATTGAAAATTCCATTCAAAACCCTCATTGTCCAACAAGGAAATAAAAATACTATTCCTACTAAAAGTAGGTACACAATAAACATTTGTAAGTGCTAATACAAGCCCACTGGGCAAAACAAGGTCAATGAACCCTACAGCTACAACAGGTACTAGATTCCCGTCGCCATCTCGTAGGTTCACTTCCCGCTTCCCAGATCTCTTCTACTTTTGAGCATCTGCACATTAGTACAAATGTGTGATTCAACCACGGTATCAAATACCCATGAATCACTAGTAGAAAGATTAAGTTCTACAACGAAAATACCTGAAGACATGGACCCACCACCCTTCTTATGATCTTCCCTGAACTTCATGCAGTCCTTTCTCCAGTGCCCGACCTCCTTGCAGTAGAAGCAGGTGGCTCCCTTCTCCCTGTCCTTCTTCTTGCCCGCATGAGCTTTGGGAGGTGTAGGATCATTGGGCAGTCTCATCTTCCCCGCCAGATGCAGGGGGCCCTTGCCCTTAGCTTGGGTACCTTTCTTCTTGAGGTCGGTTCCCCTTTTGACCATTAGAACATCTTTGGCCATCTTGCCCTTGATGTTATTCTCGACAGTCACAAGGATGACGTGCAACTCCGAGATAGTCTTGTCCATATCATGCATATTGTAGTTCATGATGAAGCTATCAAATGGAGATGGAAGGGACTGCAAAATAATGTCTGCCACCATCTCCTTTTCCATGCCAAGGCCCAGCCTTGTAAGTGTAGGGTTCCGGGGCATCCAAATCTGTGTCATCGCAGCGGAAGCAAGATAAAAAAGTCATGAACCTGCACAAGATCGACTACCCAAGTTAGATTCAAAAGCAAAAGAGTTATCGAGTTTTTATCGTGAATCTGCCTTGCAGAAAAACGTGAGTTTTAAGCTCCATATCTTGAGCTACAAATGTTCAAATGCTTCTGTTATTTCTAGAGATGAAATCTCAGACAATTTTACACAACTTTTATGTTTTGCTCCAAACCCAATGCAGATAGCAAGACCTCCGTCTGAAGCAGGACATTTTCCTGGACAATGCTGGACGGTTTCTTCGGTTTGGTTCGAATCACCACAAGAAGAACACTTCGGGTCTTCTCTCCAAGGTATCCACACGGATAGGAAGATCAATATGATCCAAATGCACATAATCTACTAGAATTATGTGTGAATCTTGAGATAGAATGAGGGAGGCTCGGTCATTTCTAGAGAGAAAGAAGAAGAAGAAAAATGAAGTGTGTTGTAATGTGAGTGATTTAGTTTCTCTTGGTTTAAGACAAATGATGATGGTGATTGGATGACCACCATTTGACCTCTCCCAATCACACAAGTGGATGAGGATAAGCTCATCTAGTCATCATCCATTAACCAAGATTAGTGGACAAAGGGACCCACCATTTGTGCCACTTTAGGCCTCATTGGGCCGTCCACTTAGGGCCTCATGGGCCGAAGCCCAAATGCTTCGCCCATGAGGTCCCGTGGCGAGTCTAAATATTATCCGACCCTTTTTCGAACTTATAGCACAAAGTCCGACACGACATCGACGAAAGACTTAGTCTTTCTCGATTCGTGAACCACATTCACTTACACATACCCATGACCCAAAACGCCCAGTTTTCCCATGCCTCATCTCTCGAGAATCCCCGACCTTTTTTGTCTCTCAAAATCCATATCATATGTGTGTGACCCCTTAGGCTCATGCCACCGTTTGGGAGATCGGCGTAAAATTTCATTTTACATGATCCATCATAAGTGACCTCTAGTAAGACGCGTTTTGCATCACGCCTAACCTAGTTATGAAGCTCCTAATCCACACAGCCTCGTTAGCTGCTTCTGAGGCAGCTATATACTCAGCCTCATTCGTAGAATTGCAACTGATCCTGCTTCCAGCTGAAGCTTCACCATTCATCATGAACACATATCCTGACTAACTCTTAAAATCATCAGAATTTGTCTGGAAACTAGTGTCAACATAACCTTTGACATTATCTCAACATCATCGTGACCCTCGTACACAAGAAAGACGTCATTAGTTTTCCTCAAAAATTGAGGATCGCTTTGACCGCAATCCAGTGTTCCTCACCGGGGTTAGACTGATGTCTACTAGCACAGCTTCAGGCAAACGAGACGTCCGGTCTCGTCCAGATCATGACATACAAGATAGATCTTACAACCGAAGCATATAGGATCTCCATCATTCATTTCAGCTCATCAGATGTCGCCGGACACTGATGCTTGCTAAGCGCTATGCCATGTCGTATGGGTAAGAATCCTTTCTTGGAATCAAGCATTGAAAACCTACTCAATACCTTGTTCACATAGGTGCTATGACTTAATCCCAAGACCCGCTTGGTGCGATCTCTATTTATCGTGATCCTTAAGATGTAAGCAACATCGCCTAAGTCCTTCATTACGAAACACTCCCTTAACCAAGCTTTTATTAAGCGCAAGGTTAGGATGTCATTTCCAATGAGTAACATTGTCATAGACATTTAGCACCAGAAAGACAATCTTACGCCCATTTGCATTCTTAGAAACGCATGGCCCATCTTCGTTCTTGATAAAGTCGAACTGCTTATCCGTTTCATCAAAACGTAGATTCTAATTCCGCTATATGGCACCCAGCCATGTCTCAGATTCAGGGCCGTCCATGACTTCTCGAAAGGTAGTTGAATCATCCTGATCCACTATAACCAACCCGTCACCTTTAGACACGAGAAACTTGCATCTAGCAGGTACACGACTGGTCCTTTCAGACAGTCTTGGACCGTCCGGAATAACTGCAATAGGCGGTTCTTGCTCTACGACCATCTCTTGCTCCATCTCTTCTACGGGGTTGTCCAGTGGCTCCCGACCAACTACATCCTCTAAAACCTCATCCATATATATAGTCCTCTCACTGTCCATTTTGGAAATGAATTCCCTTTCCAAAAACACCCCACCGCGAGCAACAAAAACTTTGTTCTCGCTCGGTTTGTAGAAGTAGTATCCCCTTGTTCCTTGGGATACTTCATGAATACGTATTTATCCGATTTAGGTTCGAGATTATTTGTAAGCAAACGCTTCACAAATGCCTCGCAACCCCAAATCCTTAGGAAGGACAAAATGGGCTTTTTCCCATACCATATCCCGTATGGTGTCCCTCCCACTGCCTTTAGAACAAGTTGGAGATTCCCGAGCAATTTTGGAAGAGGTTCCCTAAGGTTTCAAGATGCACAAAACAAGAGGGGAGAGCCTCTATTTATAGGGAATGAGAGGCTCTAGGGATCCTTCTAGAAATTGGGAAAAATTACAAGAAAGTATCTAAAAGGAAGGGAGAACACACCCATGTGCCTAAAAGAAAGAGGGGGACCACACCCCAAAAGGGGGGGGGGGGGGGACCACACCCTATGGGCAGCTCCCTCATAAGAGAGGGAACCCTAGGGTGCGGTTTGGGCCCCTAATAGGCCAAACCGGCCTAAGGCTTGGGCCCTTTGCCCAAAATCCAATTTTGGCCACGGCCCAAGACCTCCCTTTTCCACTCTTCTACCTTTTTCCATAACTGCCTCAGGTTCTAACCAATTGGGTGTGACCCTATAGGCTCATGTCCCGTTGGCGGATCGGCGTGAAGTCCAACTTCACACATGCATCACAAGTGGTCTATAGTAAGACATTATAATTACCCAACGTACATGATGATCGCCGATTCGACTTAACCTTATGTTTTCTATAACACTATCCCTTTGTCACAAATATACAGATTGATCATAAGGCATAGAGTCGTCATCCTTATCTAATCATTCGTTGTTCCTTGATCTCCAAGATGACTGAGAAACGATACCTAGTATCAATAGCATGGCCATGCATTTCCCCTCAGTCC